>JAGFMF010011409.1:862265-945613 GCA_019455555.1 Galemys pyrenaicus | reverse complement strand
GAAGGGAAGGGAAGGGAAGGGAAGGGAAGGGAAGGGAAGGGAAGGGAAGGGAAGGGAAGGGAAGAAACTCTTGCCATAGCAATCTGGACTCCTAGGTATATTTTCCCACATCACATTTTACTTAAGATGATTAAGAGTCCAAACAGTTCTAATAGTAACTTATGCAAACTATATAGCTAATTTCACATTTCGTGGTTACACTAAGTATATCTAGACAATTACATCAGTATTTAATCAATACAAAATTATTAGAGACATTTTACATCCTATGATTCATATTAAGTTCAAAGTTCAAAGTCTAATTTTCTTTTATAGCACATCTCAATTCACATGTAAAATTTTCACTGAAACTACTTGATCTGTATTTAGATTTTCTAAAATCACAGTAAAAAGATTAACGTACTCAACACACTTTGCAAATACATGTAAAAATGACATGATCATTATTTTTAAATTACTTTGATAATTTTTCAACAACTGCATGAGTATAAAAACTCATTTTCACTTAATATTTTCCACATTAACAAAACTGGTTTGCCATTTTTAGAATTCATTTGACTGAAGCAAAAACATCAGTTTCAAAACAAGTGAAATTACAATTCTTATATGAGCTCTGAATTATTAACATAGAACCCAAAAGGGAATTGCATACATTGAAAAACAACTCTAGATTTACAAATATCATTAGTTTTCTTAAAATATTTCTTGAAGTGTTTAAAAATTTACATAACATTATTACTTAGAAAGGTGCAATATAATTATTACTGGTCTGTATTAAAGGAAGTTTTCATTTCAACTCAATCTCATACCTTCAAGGAAAGGTTACAAATAAACTTTCCCTTTGGGGGTATCAAATTGATCTCATTAGTGTGCAGTATGTTTTGGTGAAAAAACTGAAAATGGCAAACTTATTTTATCTTTATTTGTTGAATATCTGTCAAACATTCCTATTGTTTAAGAAAATCCTAAAAAGGAGTAACAATATAGCACAAAAATCTTCCATGACCAAGTGAATAAACATGAGCAACAATACAATATAATTATGTTCATTGTGTATTTCTTTCAAATTTTACATACAAAGAATGGTTCTAACAACTTTATTCATGACACTTTGTATAGAATCTGCTTCAGAAAATGAAAATAATTTTTCACAAATATTTTCAATGAGTCATGTAAAAACAAAACAATATGGGAAAAATCCATCTCTTACTGTAAAATTTGATTTTTTTACCTGACATTTACTAAAGCACTGTCTGCTATGAGTAGAAATAACTTTTTTCATGCCAAAAATATTGGATGATATGACTTATAAGAGAAATATAGGGAAACTGAACAAAGGGACAAAAATAAAAAACAAATTTTTTCATACCAGCTGAAATTTCTTCTATGACAGATATGTAAGATTTTAAATTATCCATGCCAGAGTTCAACATTTTAGGCCAGAAATTGATAATATTCTCTATAAATTTGGAAGTCCTTTGAAAATAAATGTGTCAAAAATATTAATCAGGAAATGTCTCATGGCTCCCCACTCATTAAAGAAAATACCTTAAATGTTTTATATATTGATAGAATTGATATTCCATATTGATAGTTTTTATATTCTAAAGAGAAATTTCATGCTGTTGCATAAACTATACCAATACATATCAAAATTATATCAATAGAAAAATCACTTGAACTGAAATTATAACGAGACTGAAGATGTATTTATGTATAATAGAAACAAAGCATACGCCTAACCCATGCATACCATAATAAAATAGCTCATCAAATGTAAAAGTGAAATTTAGTCCCAAACAATAGTTTTGTATGATGAAGAATATCTTATGCTATCTTATGCTTTATATTTTAGTTTCAATTGATTGGAATGAGGAAAAATCAATTTTTTACTTTCACTGGACAATGCAGCCATAAAGAAATTTCCATGATATTGGGCCTAGAGCTTCAACATGTACATTTCAAGGGACTCCATGTCAACGACTTGGCAAATGACCAAACTGAACGAGATAGATTTATTTATGTTCTATAAACATGAGTTCTCTTGCACATGAGTATTTATCTGTGTCAAAATAGCTTTTAATGATGGGGTGACCTAGATCAACATTTGGTTCACACTAAATTAAAGAACATTTTGCTTCATACTTCCAGCCATCCACACAAATATTTTATCTATGTGGATCGCTTAGCACTAAGAATTATTAGATTCTAATTTCTAAAATTATTCTAAAGTAATGCTTGCAGTAACGTGTTTACAACTTACAACCTTGTGCAGAAATAAATGCCTAAATAGATTTTTCACCAGGTAAAAATCTGTAGAAACCACTGGAGGCCCCAGGTTTGTAACCTTTCCAAGATTAGATTCGATCTGAATTATATTCATCTAGCTTGTAGTGCTCTCCTCCCACACTGTTATGTGGATGAAAAAGAAGGAAACAAGCTAAATAAGTCCCAGTATTCTACCCACAGAAATTTCTACTTGGGAATTGAAATTTCTCAACACTACTGTTGAACTATTGGAATCAGTATGCACTTAAACATTTTAATATTTCTTTTCCAATAGATGAATTTACCTTTTCCTTGATTTTAATCTTATGTTCAATAATTTTTGTTGTTAGACATTCTTGGTATCATTTTTATATGAAAAATTGTAAAATAGTGAAAAAAATTTCTGATCAATTTTCATTTATGATAATTTCCTTACCAAAGCAAACCAACTTCCTTTTCCTTAAATTGTATCATACTTCTAAAAGTATGATTCAATAATATTAATTCATGATGTGGAGTAAAACAATCTTTTGTTTAAAAGTATATTGGTACTACATTGAGAAAAATACATTTGCTTCCATATGAACTTAGGAATCATGTTTTGTAACATTTCATGTACATTTTCTCTTTTAGTCTAACCATAATTTTCCTGGAAATCTGCCAATCGTTCAATTAACTTTACTGTCATTGGGTTCAACAAAATTAACTGGCAAAATGTACTTAGATTTTAGTGTTGTGGATGATGTCACAGCATACCGAATAAACCATTTACTTACTAAAATTGACCATTAAAATAACTAGCAACCAACCATAACTAAACCAATGTTTCTTTAAAGTTATTTATACATAGATTTGGTTAAGAGATATGTAAATATATCTGATAGACTGGCAATTTTATGTTTTCAAAATATAAAAATAATCACTGAAAAATGTCTCCTTCTGCCTTTTTCTGAATCTAGCTTCTTTGATTTAAAGAGATGTGTGATTCTCCCTTCCACATGAACCCACGGAAGCCTTCATACCATTCTTAACTGCACTAATTTCAGTGCTGTTGTGCTGCAAAACATTGGCTTGGGAATAGGGATGAGGCTGGAGGGTACGGGGGAGGAGGTGAGGGGGTGGTGATGGTTGTGGAGGGAGTGACCATTCAGTGGCATCATCAGAACACACATTTATCTATTATGTTTGCTGCCTTGAATGGATGTGGTTCATAGCACACCAAAACAATTGTAGTAGTAACATCAAATATCACTGATCACCAAACAGGTGTAATGAAAACTTGTGAACTATTTTGAGAATTATCAAAATATGATGCACAAAGTGAATACATCCTTCTGGAAAAGTAACACCTGTAGACTGGTTCAACACAGGTTTGGCAGAAATCTTCAATTGTGAAAAACACAGTATCTGTAACACCTGGTAAAGTGAACCACAAGGAAACACAGTGTGCCTGTATAAAGCACATCCAGAAAAAACATACACATGAATGTGTAACTGATAACTTTCAGAGTAAAACACCCACATAACCATTGTTCTGCTGACTATATTAAACAAGACCAGTTTCCAGAGTCCTTCATACGCTTTACTGAGTCTCTAGTGTCCTCCACAAAGATAATGCTCATCAAAGAGAGAAGAAAATTATTTTCACCTAAAGGGATGTGAAGAGATTTGCCTAAGAAAGGTGGCAGAGCTGGGATTCAAGTTCAAGCCTCCTAAAAATCGGGGATTTTTTTTCACTTCTGCAATCTTTCTCCTGATATTAGCTTTATTTTCATACTTAGTAAGACATCTTCCCAAAACTATTGTCCATTCTTCAGTTATATTGATGGCGGTTTTCAAGGATTAGAAAATGAAGTCAAGCAAGTTTCTTTTTCATACCTAGAAACTCTCTAAGTTAACACTGCATTCATTCATCCATTTATCCATGGACTGAGGGGGCGGTGCATTGGTGATATGGTGATGGGGAATACATGGGGATCACAATTGATGTCAAGTTCTATGAGAGGGATAAAGAGTTCAACATAGTGCACGTCCACCAGAACAGTAAAAGCAAGGTCACTGGCTTTAATATAATGTTGAATGCTATGAATACTCCTTTCGGATTTATCTTCCACATCATCAACAAAACAGTCTTTCTAAAACACTAATCAAATGGATGGAACTGGAAGGGACTATGCTCAGCGAAGTAAGTCAGAAGGCAAAAGAAAAATACCAGATGGTTCCTCCCCTAGGAGGAATATAAGGGACCCAAATAAGGATCAAGGAAAGGAATAAGAACAATAATAATAACAATAAAGACACAAGAAATAGAAAAGACAAAGACAAATTGGGGACACTTGGTGGGAAGGGAAGAGGGGGATAGTTGAGGGCAGACGGGAGCACAGGGGACTGAGGTGGCGGTGCATTGGTGATATGGTGATGGGGAATACATGGGGATCACAATTGATGTCAAATATATATAAATAAAAAATGTTAATTAAAAATAAATAAAACACTAATCAAATTATCCTCCAAAGAACCTGTATACTCTTCCCATCACATATTTCCTACAGTATACATTTCACATTCCTTACAGGTACCTGGCTCCTACTGAACTCCATAGAATCTGTTATTAAATGCACTTAAACCTGCATTTAAGTGTCATATCTATTCCTTACAAAATGCTGGGATTAAAATCCAAGTCCGGATTATATTTGAAGACATCAGAGTAGCCTAATTAATATTATTTGGTTGGAAAATGATGACTCTATATTATATGTTAGTAGAGCTGAACCATTAAAAGGACCATCGATAGTATTTTTAAGGATTAAAAACATTTTCAACTCTAGTACCTTCAAACTGTATGAGTTGTGAAAACCTGGATTCATTTATAGACTCAGATGGAAAGGGGTTGCCATAATTAATAGGGAAATCATGGTGAGATTTTAGAAAACCTGAATGTTTTCAAACTTTCTATTAACTATATTAAAAAGTAGAAGAGCACATTATTGAAAATATTAAAACAATTATGAATTAATAAAAGCTTTAACATTTCACTATTTTTTAATATTAGAATCTCTTCCTTGATCACAAAATGTGAATACTAACAATTAAATACTGAATCCAAGTGACGGTTTACCATGATTGATATAAAACTTTTAATAAGAAGTAACCTTGAATTCTATGAGTAATATAATTGTGAGATGGTATATCACTTAGATATCAGTGAGTTTTCATTATGACTTTAAGGCACTCAGACTTTGTGTTGATTAATTGAATGCAGGTTGTTGGGGCTAGTTAAGAAAAAAAAATAGCTACATCGTCATGTTCCATGTGTACCTTCAGCTCCTTTTTATTATATTAAAGGCATATAACATTAAAAGCATAATGTTCAGAAAGTCAGGCAACTCATAATTGCAAGCAATCAAGCATTACATTATTTCATAATCATGGGCTTGCACATCTCTGCACAGATTTGGAGAAAAGTGCAAGGATCAGATACGCTTATTCATATGCTGCGATTGTGTTCAATTGAATTTTTCTATTTTGATGTCGGTCTTTGATATCAGTGTTTCTTGACCATGGTATTTGTTTTTTAAGAGCTTATTTTTTATTTGAAATTGGTTCAGAATAACATTGTTTCATACTATCGCAAGTTCAATTGCCTCATATTGACTGATAGTTGTAAGTTCAAAAAAATTATGTACAATATATTTAAACATGAAAATATTTCAGTATAAAAGATGATTAACTTGAATTTGCAAAGAATGTGAAGTTTTCCTGTATAAAGTGCTCATAATATGTTGACTTAGTTCTAAATAAAACTAATAGAGTTTGTAAGGCACATAAGCACCCATATCACACTCTCATATTAAGAGACCCAGGATCAAGGGCTTCAGGAAAATTATAAATTATAGGTAATAATTTGTCACTAAACTTTTTATGGAAAGAAAATAGAGAAGGAAACTGACATTTTAATTTGCCTCCTCTAACTATGCCCTGAAATTTGTGTAAAATGCAACATAATCCTTTTTGATAGGTTTGTTTAGCTGACTTAAGAGTTGTCAAAAGTCACAGCTGGGTAACATGATTCCCATATTATGTGATCTTGTAAAAACTAAATCATGCCTACAGCATCACAGTCAGTGAAGCATGTGCAAGTTTGAATAGTGCATCTCATTAGCAACATCTTGATATTGTGGCCCAAAATAGGAAAACTCTTGCGATACCAGCAGAAATTTCCTTGTCATCAGCCACTTGTACAAGCTTTTGGTGGGGGAGCTGTCACCATTTGGAAAGCAACTGTGCTAAATGCATTGTCTTCAAATCATAAAAATGGGTCGGTGTCATGTATCTGTGGAATGTGAGAAGGCCAAACAAATGGGTCATATAAAGCCAAATTGAAAAACTAATCCTTGAAATCTGACTGTGGAATGGGGGCAGCCAGAGCAGGAGGGGGAGGTGATGGGAAAAGGTGAGAACAAAGAAGAGAGGGAACACAAGGATCTATGGTGGTGGGCTATGGATTTTTTGGCGATGGGCGCACTATGGCAACAATGCCTAAAGGGGGGATCCTAAACTTCTATAATGGAAACAATGATGTAAACCAATATCAACTCAATAAAAAATATTTTTAAAAGGAGTTATAAATTGTTAAGAAAAAGAATGAAAATCCAGTCATCACAGGAAAGCCAATATCTGAGAAGGTTTTTTATAACACAGCAGTTGATGGTAATGGTACAGTATACCACTCAACTTTTACCTGACAACAGTAAGAAAAAGTCAATGAGCAGTATAGACAACAATTCGCCAGCAAGAAGGAGAAGGCAAAGCAAACCTCCATCTGAAATGTCTCATCAACCTACATAGGTTATTATTGAATAACCCATGATCTTCGTTGTCTCAGAGTGCCATAACAAAATGCCGTAAGGTAGGTGCCTTCAACATCAGACATTTAGCTTCTACAATTCTAGAGTCTGAACATCCAAGATTAGGGGAGCAGCATGTCAGTTTCTGGTGGTAATCTTCTTCTGGGCTTGTAGAAAGTTACCTTCTCACTTTATTCTCAAATGGTCTTTCCTCCTGGATGCAGGTGTGTGAGAGACGGAGGAAGAGAAGGAAGGCGGGAGAGGGAGAGAGAGAAAGAGAAGGTTCCTGCTCTCCTTATAAGACCACTAAATCCTATCATGAAGACCACCCAATGATGTAATCTAACTCTGATTACACCCCTGTAACCCCATCTCTACATATGATCATATTGAAGGTTAGGTCTTCAAACTATGAATTTTAGGGGCAGTTATTCAGCCTATACATCTACCACTGTTTACAGAAATTGCTGGTTACTGACTAAAACTAAATGAGTGAATACAACATAAAAAGTACATAGTTCTTTCTTCTTTGTATTTCATACAAGCTCCTAATACTTTTATCTTGCCAATGTTACTGTAGATGTTGTTTAACCAACAACTCAAATAGAGAATTTCAGGATTACAAATGAGAACTTCTACCTTAAATAAAAAGGTTTCTTTGAATTCAAGTCTATTCTTTAAATTCATTGAGCGGTCTGAGGTGTCATCAAGCATGTATAATTGCATTGAACTACTACACAGAAGCAAGACTTGTGGCATATTTAAGCAAATCTGCCTTTAAAAATATAGAACATCTTTAAAACCCCATGTCTTTATAGCAGGTTTTTCAAACCATAATGTTAAGAAGTCTATGCATATCTATGGCATGCTTAATTAATAATGCCTGACCAACTGGACTACATGAGGGGAAGAAACAGCTTTCTTAAAACTGTATTGCAATCAGTTTCCTCTGACAATAACTAAAAATTGAAAATACAATAGTTTTAACACCAAAGCGTTAGTTCCCCTTCATGCGTAAATCTGGGTTTTCACAATTCCAGGGTAGTCAAGGCAGCCCACAGTCTTCTGTGACCTACAGAGCTGACAAAGGTGCTCTCCAAAGACCTCAGAGCACCAGACACCTTAAAAACTCCTCTTCCTTATTTCTAGGTGTGGCCTGTATGAACATAGTCCAAGATGGCACTCCAACCAGAAGATTCACACTCTAAAGACAGGATGGAAAAAGGGTGACAAGAAGGACAAAAAGTATATCCCAGGGTTTCTAAGGGCTCATACACCCCATTGTCTAGAATCTAGTAATCAGGTTCATGTACATGACAAGAGGAGATGGAAATGGCAGTCTTTATTCTTAAAGGCCATATGCCTTACTAAAATTTTATCTTCATGGAAGAAGACAAAGATATTGAAGGAAAACTAGAAGAGAATGACTTCCTCCTTATTCCCTAATGAATGTTTTGTCCTTTTGATAAGACAATCATCTCCTCACGCTGAAATGCAGTCTTGTATAGAATAGGAACAGCAGATTGCTGAGCTGGACAAAGAAGTAGCACAAGAGGAAAAAAAAAAAGATAAAATTAGCTGGACATCCTGATTTAAAGCAAAACAGCTCAATTGGCAGTTTTTGCCTGAGGAAGGAAGGATGAGAGCCAGTGGTGGAATTACCTTTCATCTGTGGGGAACTTGGCGTTCACTTAGGTACAGATCTGACAGAACAAGTTTTGAAACACATCCCATTATACTGTCTGCCATATCTCCCTCGCTGGCAAATGCTATTCTTCTAGAGAATAACAGTGAGGTAAATGTGGCAAGAGAAATTCCAGGTGTGAAAGTTCCCAGACTGGAACCTTGGAAATCAGTTACAGATGCTCAAGTTAAGGCCTCGCAAGCAGAAAACTTCAGTTGAGCCCTTAAACCAGCTATTCTTAAGTTAAGGTATTGTACAGAGGCTAGGGACCAAAGTATATCACCTTTGGGATAATTATCAAGAGCAAAAAAGTTCAACGTCTCTGTATTTCTGATGTGTACCAAATCTTTGCCATAGATTTTCACTCCCATTCTTAGATATGGTGTGGCATTTCCAACCATTCAGCCCTAAGTGAATTAAAACCTTTGATCAGTTAATTACAGTTTACAGCTAACTAAACCACAGTAATGATTTCTGTGTTGTGTCTATATTCAGCAACAAATGACAGTAATATGTACTGAGACCTACAGAGAGAGAACCAGAACTGTACAAGTACTTCCTGGTCCCTTTCACCTTGTGCTATGGCAGCAGATTAGCTATTTCCCTCACTGCTTTCTCAATATAAGTATGAGCTAAGCATCAGAATGTACAATCTGAGTGGAAAATATTGAACTTTAATTTTTTTACATATCCATAGGAAGCTTGATAAGAAAAAGAAGTTGTATGGAACCAGCCTTGCAATATGAAATCTGAATTTAGACAAGTATCTAAAAAAAAATGGATTCTATATAAGAACAAGCAAAATAAGCATTTTCATCATTGAGAGCCATATCTATGACAATCTTAAAGCTTAACTGGCAAAGTAGGAGAGTTTTACCTAATCAAAGATAAAGCATAAGTTAAAATGTAGGGGAAAAAATACCATAAAACAGGAAACATACAACAGAATAGTATTCAAAACTCCTGAAATCAAGTACATGGTTTCATCTGCACCAATAAAAAAGTTGCAATCAAAAAGGGTAGGATTTGGGGCCTCCCTCGCGACACAAGAGGTTGTCTCAGCACTGTGAAGCTATTAGCAGCCACTGTAGCACGAGTTCCATCCCTGGCCAGGGAGCTGACCCACACAGGCCTCTCCTCTCTCAGCCAATGTCCCCCTCAGCAGTGTATTTCAGTCAGTCTGCCTGTTTTGTTCCTCAATGTGTCTCTTGTGAATCCTCTCACCCCCCCCCAAACCTCTGGCCTGTACCCCCGCTCTTGGATGCGTAAATAAATAATAAATGTTTTTTCTCAAAAAAGGCTAGGATTTATTAGAAAGATTAAACTTAATGCCTACTTTCTATACCTCAAAGGTTTCCTTTTATCCACAAATGCTATCTATAATCTCATTAATTCATTGACTCATTTAATGGGCATTCAAAATAGCAGTTTGTGAACCCTGACATGTTTATTTTCCTCCCATTGTTATCACATCTATCTTTTTGCAATACCAAAAATACACAATTTCTTTTTTTATCTACAAGATGTAAAAGGTATATAAAAGTGAATAAAATATTACAGTTTCCTTATATTATTGCTTAACCAGATATTACATGTTGAATTACTTTGCTATATTGTCATAAGTCAATACATCTCTTCATGACACCAGTGTTCAATTCATAAAAGCACATTGAGCCAGTTTTGAAGTTTTATAATTTAACACTATTCTATGAGAAACTAATATGAGTTTCTGAATCATATTTTGTAGGGGATTTTAATAATAGTGACTGCATGAAAACATAATACCAGGTTAATAATGCTCTGGGCTTTTTCCTGAGGCAATTTAAAATAAGGACATTTATTTTTATTCTCCCAATAGGGTCCAAAATGATCTCAGGTAAACAGCTATAACTTTTTATTCTATCTTCTCCTGACAGGGGCTGACAGTGTCTACTTACCTCACAAGCTAACCACATTTGACTAGAAACTAATAAGGTCATAACGGTTTGCTCATCAACACCTTTCCATCAAGAAAAATCAACTTGATATGCCCTGAGGAGCCAAAAGTTGGGTGGAGAAGAAAAACATACCTTGGGGAACAATTAATCAAACAGTAATACCTATCCAGAAAAGCTACCTTGAAATAACAGAAACAGTATATGTAAGCAGATGTCCTTCTAGAAATAAAAAAGGTAGAGCAAAAAGACATACATTTTGAAAAAAAAAGACACTTGCCAATAATGTACTCAAATTTCCTTACTTGTTGATTTCATTTTTAAAAAGTACAAAAAAGTATATACCTACCTTGAAGGATCCTTGTGAGAAAGAAATTTGTATATTTATAACAATAAAAGTATTATGTAGATATTACTGCTAAGTTAAGATTATGCATTTCTTTCCAGCACAATGAATACAGCAATCATTCACGTGTTTATAAATGAGTTGGTAACAAAGAACCCAGTTTGGATGTTTGACTGAAAGTCTTCATGTCTTGCTTTTGGAAAATCAGCCATACCCTTGTGAGATCCCCCATGACCTGCTAGAAATATTTCCATTTGTATTTGAGTTCCCAGGCCGTATATAGTAAAAGCTTCTCAAAATCAAGAAACATTGATCTCAGTATCATTTGACTACACAGTAGGCACGAAATCAATTTACATTCTGTCAATAAGAGCTGCTACACAACAGATTTCTTTCATCATATATCTTTACACCAAAATCCAAACAGGGTAGCAAAAAATAACAAACTGTAAACGACTGCCCCCTTATACAACACTGATGCACTACTGGTTTATATTTGTGCAGTCTTGATACACAGCAAAAGAGAACGTTGCCTCTATAACGGCAATGTGATTCCCCTTACAAAGGTGAACTCCTTTAATGTTAGTTAATGAAAAGCCAGTTTTAAAACCTCATCATATTTTTATACCATCCTTGTAACTAAAACTCTGACTCCACAATAGCTCATAACTTTAGGCTATAGAGAATAAGCAGCGACACATGACAAATGGATTCTGATTCTTCCCCACTCTATTCCTTTTTTCCATATATATTAAGGGTATTTTCAATACATACAATATGCATTGTGTTCAGATAGCTTTTCAGAGAACATGGCAGACCAAAGATTCTGGTATCATCCTCTCCCTTGAAAACAACTAGAAAACCAAACCAAAAAAAACCACTGAAATGGGCTCCTAAAAAATTCAGATGCTTCAAAGCAGCTTTACACTCCAAGGACACCCAAGGGAGTTTAAGAACTAAAGTTGGTAGCCACTGAGAGGAAAGAATACGAGGAGGTGAAGGGGAGTGAATCTGAACTCGCAGCCTAATTCCTAAGCCACACCAAGGGAAAACCAGAACAACACAAAAATCCTTGGAGGAATTTTCCTGACACAAAGAGGGGCCTGGGCCCAGCCCAGGCCAGTGGGAGGTTGGGCACCCCACAACCGGGGCAGTGAGGCCACTGAAGTTTCCCTCTCCCTACCTTTCAGAGGAGAGCAAAGAAAGCAAGCCAGGTAGAGCCAAATCTGAGTCCAAAAGCAAACAACAAAAAGCCCAACAGCAGTAAAGGACTTTAGCGGGAACTCACTCCTGGGAAGGCACACCAAGTATATACTTCCCAGCAGAAGCTGTAGCTGAGGCGAGCGCAAAGCAGCAGAAGCCACCTTGAACACCATGGTGTTAAGCACCAATACACACACGGTGCAATCTCTGAGCCAGGTGCAAGCCATTTGTGGAATGTGAACCTGGAGACCCAGACTGACACAGGGCGGCAAGAGGCACTAAAACTGCTCACCTGTGCACACAACCGCAAGCCTGCTCAGGTCCAGAGAACAACGATAATGGGATTTATTTAACAAATGAGGGAAAACGAAGAGTCTCTGAGGCCACAAATGGCCATTTACCTCCCCCAAGCCTTGTTCAGTGTTTTATAAAGTCCTAAACACAAAGGTTCCCAAGATGGCATCTCCCCACCACTGAGGGCCTGCAGCATGTGGCAGGCAGACTATAGGCCGGGTTCCAACACACAGAGAGCAGAAAACAACAGAAAACTCACCGGAGTTGCCGAGAAGCCCCCACGCAGACACGCGACTCTCTTAACTGCAGCTGCAGCAGCCAAACAACCGGACAAACAGCCACTCACAGTTCAGCAAGGTGCCGGGCTCTGGGTCTCCACTTTTTCCTTCCAGGCTATAACAGCAGCAAAGTTAGGAACAGATTCAGTCTCCCGGCTACCTGCAAAGCCTCCAAACTTTTCTCCTCTGAAGTTGACTGCTGGAAGCCTCTCCGTTACCCTTCAGAGGCCTGCAGTGGCCTTCTGGAAGATCAGCATGGTGGGGGCAGAAACAGCTGACCCTGGAATTGCTGAAAATCTGTGTTGGGGGCAGGAGGACATGGGACAGTATCTCTGATTCATGCAGACGGGTCGAGGAGGAGTCCTGGAGCCCTCGGTGGCTTTCTCAGGCTTTTATTAATTTTTCTGTAGCATCTGCAGTGAGGCAACCAGGTACATGGCAGGCGGGGGTGTCAGGAAGACAGGAGGCTGGAAGGCCTCCTTGTGACCAGCAAATCTTCACACTCTGGGTTGCTGCTACCCCTGCTTTCTGCTGCTATGTCTCTTCTGCCGCTTTCTCTTCTCTTTCTCACTCCTGGCGTTCCCATGACGCTGCCCTTATAGAGCCACTCTCAGCCCAGGTGTGCCCACTTGCGCATGCCCACACCCTATCTAAGGTGTCCATCATCGACACTAATGGCGGGAGGGCAGAAAAGCCTGGTAATTTTCATTTACCCTACAATCTGAAAAAATGCTGAAATTCCAAGCACTGAATCCTGGGGGCTGCTTCTGCAGCGCCTTTGTAGGGTAAATGGAAAAGTGATCAGGCTTTTCCGCCCTGCCATCTTTGGTGTGATGATGGACACCTGGGGTCCTGAACGTGTGTCTAAGTGGGCATGCGCAGGTGGGTGCACCTGGGTTGAGACAGGGCATATGAGGGCAGCGTCATGAGGATGCCAGTAGTAAGAAGAGAAGAAGCAGAGAAGAGAGAGAGGAGATATGCCAGAGGCTAGGAGGCTTGCCAGTCTCCTGGCCCCCCAGAACCCTACCTGCCATGTACCTGGTCACCTCTGATGTAAATATCAATAAAAGTCTGAAAAAGCCACCGAGGGCTCCAAGACTCCTCCTTGACCCATCTGCTCGGAATCATTGAGAACTTGCTCTATGCCCTTCCTGCTCCAACAACTGGCGTAGTCAGCAGGATGATTCAATGCAGACCAGCCGGGTGTGGAGCCCTCTAAAGACTTCAGGAGGGACTGAGAGGTGGCAGACCGTGAGCTTGTGACAACGCTGGAGGCGCAATGGCAGCATAGATTCTGAATGAAATGTGACAAACTTGGTTCTCGAAGTAGAGTCAAAATAACGGCAGAAAGAGGGGGAGGGTTGAGGGCAGACGGGAGCATGAGGGACTGAGGTGATGGTGCACTGGTGAGATGGTGATGGGGAATACACAGGGATTACAATTGATGGCAAGTATATGTAAATTTTTTAAAAATATTTTATATTAATAAAAAAATAATAAAACAAAATACAAAAAAAAAGAATTTCAACTGGGAAAGACTAAAACAAACTGCACACTTAGAAGAGAGAACATGAAGGCAAAGAAAGGTGAGGAAACTATGAGAAATATCAGATTCATTTAGAAAAGGAAACTCATGAATGACCGGACTCCCAGGAGGAGAAAAAAAAAGAAATAGGACTAGAAAACTGTAGTGCTAGGAAGACAGGAGCAGGTTCTGTGATTCTGGCAGACAGGCCAAGGAGGAGCCTGGAGCCCTCGGTGGCTTTTTAAGGGTTTTATTGCTCTTTATATCAGAGGCGACCAGGTTCAAGGCGGGCAGGCAAGGTCTGGGTGGGGATGGGACAGGAGGCTGGCAGACCCCCCAGTCCCCAGCAAATCTCACTCTCTCTGTTCTCTCAGCTCTGCTTATTCTTCTCTCTCTCTCTCTCTCTCTCTCTCTCTCTCTCTCTCTCTCTCTCTCTTTCTCTCTCTCTCTTTCTCTCTCTCTCTCTCTCTCGTTCTCGTAACACCATCCTTATGCGCCCCTTATGTCCCAGCCCAGGTGTGCCCAGTTGAACATGCCCACACCCTACTGGGGGATGCCTGCCATCATGCATGCGTGCAGGAATGCAGGTGTCCATCATCAACACCAATGGTGGCAGGCGGAAAAGCCTGACCACTTTTCACTGACCCTACAAAATCCTATTCAAAAAAAGAGTGAATAAGGACTCCCCAAACCTACAAAATGAATAAAATATGAAAGTCCAGCAAGCAGCATAAAGAACAC
This sequence comes from Galemys pyrenaicus, assembly GCA_019455555.1. NCBI lineage: Eukaryota > Metazoa > Chordata > Mammalia > Eulipotyphla > Talpidae > Galemys > Galemys pyrenaicus. The sequence continues at coordinate 930,493 of JAGFMF010011409.1, read as the reverse complement.
CTAAGTTCTTAGATGCATCCAGGTGGATAACTTTGTCATTATCTTTTCTATCACTCCAGTACTATAAGTGATTATTTTACCATTTACTTATGTAAATAATAGTAAGGTTACGTTTTCCCTTTAATTATTTGTAAGTCTATGCCTTACAGTGGATTGCCATTTTACTTTCTTTTTTAGTTTTTATATTTTTAATGATTCTATTAAACTAACATTGCATTATAACATCTAAATGATGTCCATAAATAAGTTATTTTCAAGACACCAATAATGCCTTTGAATATCCTAGGAAAAAGAGAGTAAAAAACCTGCTTTCAGAGATTTGAGGGCAAAACATTAAAGAAACTAAAATGAGTTAACAGCATGCTGTATTTCCCTCTATGTTCTCAGGCTTTCCATGAAGCAAGTCATAAAGTTTTTCAGTTTCTTTTGAATAAAGGTAATGCTGTATACAAATAATTATAATTTCCTGATGATTAAAAAAGTATTTGAATCCTAACTCTGTCACTGAATATTGTTTCTATCATACAGTGCAGTATATTTGAAGTACACATATTGCTAGGTCCTTAAGAGGTTAGTTACCTATGATTATAGGTCATCATACATAATCTACTGGTTATGTTTCTTGTGCTATGATATTTTTTCCAGATGTAGAAAGACCTCACCAACCATCTTTATTCCATTATCTCCCTATGTGTCATGGGAATCCAGCTTTCTAACTAGTTCATGCTATTGTACTGCGTCTCTCTGACTTCTTCAGGCTTTTGTAACAGAACTCAGGTTGCAATGCAGTTAAAATTAACGACTTAGCCAAACATGGTAGGAATTTGACTCTGTGTTCTTTGTTCTCCTTTTCAGCCTCTGTGGGAGATTTGATAACTTCTGTGCTCTAGAAACTTCTAATTGAGTATGAAGGCTGGTAAATCACTGTACTATAGCAATAGTGGTCCAATGTTTTCTCTGTCTAATGATACTAAAGCACATCCAATATATGTTCTTTATCTGAAATTTTAGCATTGTTCAAGGCATATTTATCAGTACTTTTAATGAGCTTGCACAAATCCCCTTTGTACCATTTTGTAGTTTATTTCATATAGATCAGTGAAAGACTGGAAGATGTACTATGAGTAAACACTCTACATGTAGGTTTTGCAAGATTTTAATACCTGGCACCTGCTGATCGTGTAATTGAGATTATCTACACTGAAGTAGAAACTAGTTCACAAATTATGTTTTTATAGTCCCAAAACTCCTATTCATTTATATCTATATCACTAGCTTGCTAGATAATAATTTCTGCTACTTAGTATTTATACCCTGTTACTTTCATTAAAATGTTGAAATTACTTAAGAGCTATTATGCAACCAAATAATGATGAAATAGAAATATGGACAATGGACATATCTTGCAGTTGGATATACTCACTCACTCTCACAGATACCTTTCCAGGTTACCTATTCAGTCCAATTACTCTCTTACAGCATCTGTAAGCTTCTTGTTTCTTTTCTAGAACTTTTTTGAACTAGTAATTATCTTAGTGACTTATTTACTTAGTTTTCTAGTTCTTCCCCTCAACACAAGCTCTATAATGTTAGAGACTGTGTGTGTCCGTGTGTGCACACACACACATGCATGAGAGAGAAAAAATTATAAGGGAACAGAACAACTCAGGAAATATGGCAGAGTAGCTAGCAGGTAATAATAATAGAAACTCATTGAATATACTAGAAGAGAAGACTTAGGTATTTCAATGCCATGATGATGACCCATGGTAGTTGATTCTATTGGAGGGTTTCTACTTGAATTAAGCTTTTTCAAAGGTTTGATCTCAGCACCTTGAAAAGAAGTCAACTGAACAGGACACAGTAGTGGTGTGGATGCTTTTGGTGATGTCATTGTAAGCCAACAGCACCACTGAGGCATCAGTGCCAGGTGCTACCTAGCACTGAAATTTGTTGGAAATGGATGAATTCAATTGAAAATCTTCAGAAATTATGTTGAGTCTCCATATACTTTGGAAGGTGAGGAAAAACATGGAAGTGGAATTTCTTTTTTTTTTTCCAACAGAAATAATGGATGGAATTCTGAGGTTGATGAGATGTTCTTAAAAACAGATGGGTTTCAGTGAAGAAAAATTACAGACTTTGAAACATATATACTTCTCCCTCTACTGAAAAACTTGATTAAAATATATAAGCAGCAGAGAGATTTCATCACTGTGTTTCAACCACTGCCTTTGAAATCAAAAGACGCCAAAAGATGAAGAAAATTTACAAATTTATGTCTTCATCACCTTGATGTTTATTTCCTCCCACCTCTAAGGCCCAATGTGACTTGACTCTTGAGTTTAAAGTTAGAACATAAAAGATCAGTGAATAGGGCTAAGGGTTACACTTATCATACTCTGTACCTTGATTATATATCCCTCTGGTGAAAACATGGATGTCAGAGAAAAATAATTGAATTATAAACATCCAAAATAAAATGACAAAAGGCAAAGACAGAGAGCAGGTGAAAGTAATATGTAATGCTACATCATTTCTATAGTTGCAATGCACATATGCCTTTGAACTTCCTGGCAGTCAAAAAAAACCCAGATTTTTGAAAATTAAAATTATTTATGAGAAAAATATTACTTCCAAGTGCTTAATTTTATGTAAAATATTCATGGTACAGAGCAACTAAAAATAAATCTTACCCATGGTTTTATTTCCAGACTTTCAATTGCTTAAACTAATCTTGTTTTTCATGCAATTACTCAATACAAAACTGAAATAAACTGACAATAACTGAACGTATTTTACTCACTTAAAAGCAACAGATGCTAATAAATACATATACCAAACATCCTTTTTATGTAACTATACTAAACAATACTTTGTATTGTTTGTGGAAGTTTTAGAATGAGTGATTTTATCATGTTGACTTTTGAGATCGACAAAATTCCATTAAGTAAAGTCCACTACGTTATTATTCTAAGACAATTAGTGACTTAAATAATCAAAAGAGGTCTAACTTTACCTTGCTTTTTGATTAATGGACAGGCAGCAATAAAGGTGTTTTCTTCAGGATAGTGGAACACTACTGTTCAGTAAAGGTTTTTTTTCAGTATATGTTAGTCTGTATAAGCCAAAAAGCTTTCCCCCTTTTTATAAATATAGTAATAATTGTGCTTATAATTCATCTAGTTAAAATGCCAAACAATATAAGGCCCTTTTCAAAATCAGTTGATGTGAAAAACTAATTCACTAATGTGAATTTTTTAATTAGATTCAATGAAAAACAAACATAAACACTAAGCAATTAATTTGATGCCAAATCAAGTGTGGATGGGAGCTGGCATGAAAGGAAGGCGATACGAATATTCACAAATACTAAATCAATAGGTTAACTACTCCAATAATGAATGTTGCTACTTCTACTTTGATGCAAGCCCATGGACTTGAGTGTCAGCACCATTCTTACCACCTAAATCATGCAAGAGAGGTGGGGTGGTGGAGGTGGGGGGTTGAGGGGTGGGGGGAGGTGGGGGGACTGTTACAAAGAGGGTGAGTTCTGGGGCCACAGGGTCTAGGTGCGGACTCTGGCTCCTCCACTAACTGTTGTCTTGATGACTTAAACAACCTCTCTGTTTTCACTTTCCTCATTTGAAAAATGAAGATAATATCAGTAACATAAAGTCATCAGCACTTATAAAACACTTAGAGCAATGCCTAGTTTAATAATAATAATTATTTCTATTGTCTTGTCTTTTCTCTTGGCTTATATGTATTGCAAATCTGCAGCTATATTGAAACTCTTATGTAATATACATTGAAATGTTTGTGCCCTCTCAGCATAAAGAAGCATTACTGAAACAACATGAGCTATATGAATACAATATTGTGAATTTTTACAGATAGTAACAAAAAATAATAACATAGTGACAAAGAGTATATTTAACTAATGATCTAGCGTACACATTCACTCATATCACCTTTGACACTGCCTACTGTAAGGAGCAAGAACTTCAAGATGATAATTGATTCAACTTTAACACTAAGATGATTCTATTCAGTATGTGATACTTTCGATTTTAACATAGTATCTGTGTGGACTATGTCAGAAATTTTAATTTATAAGATATTTAGTTTCACTAAAAATATTAGATTGACATTTGAAAATTGTAGGAGCTATATAAGTTTTATCTAAAGGTAAATGTGACTTGACTATTACATGTAAATGTGACTTGACTATTACTTTTCTTTTGCATAGTTTAATTAATTTGCTATATTAAGTGTTTTCACATTCTAAATTCTGTGGTGAAACAACTTCAGCAAATAACTAGACATCAAATATTTATATCTTGCTCAAGAGTCTGGAAATTTTGCCTTCCTTTTTTCAGGAAATAGGCTTCTTTAAAAAGATTTAAACAAATACATGAATGTGAATAATGATCTTTCAACCCCAAATTGCCTTGGTCCCAGAAAAGGTAGTACTGAGCAACAGCTTTTGATTTCCTAGTAATTTCAACAAGAAACTGCCTACTTAGTTGCAAGGATAACAGAATCTAGCTGATAGCCATTAAATGAACAACCCAAGAGATTAATACTCTCAGAATATTTCCCCCACTTAAAAAGAAGAAATCTATGAGATTGTTCAGAAAAATAAAAATGAACTCTGGAAAATATAAGTAAACTATGGGAAAATTCTTTAAAAGGGGATTGAGACTATTGTATATGCTATATAATTAGAACTTGACTTAGAGATCATTATGTATCAGTTTTGTTCAGTCAGTATGATACTTGACTGAAATTATAAAGAAGTAGAACTATTTCCAGAAACCAGGAATGGAAAAATACACTTGCAAAAGAAATAAATTGGGATTATTTTTTCATATTGCCAAATGATTCTTTATTTGAAAGTAATTTTCCAGAGTTCTTTTATTAAATAGTAACTGCATAAGAGTGGTTTTTAGACTGTTTATTTCCCAGGCAGAAAAAACCTCAAAGCTAAATGCTAGAAATCACTGACAAATAATAAAGATTAAGCATCTCTGAAGTTTTCCTATGAGTCAATAAAAAATATGGTTAGATTAACAACAAATCAATTGAAAGACATCTTTTGAAGAATACAGCTATTACTTAAAGCAAAACAAGCTTTATAGTCAACTTCCTTTTTGAGTTTTTTCTTAAATTTGAAAGTTCCTCTAGAAAATTTATTAACAGATTTATTACAATGCCCTCATTTTTTAGTAATGGTTGAACAAAAAGTGCAAATATATAAATTTACTGACCTTAACAACCATTCCTTTTCTCTAATATTGAAGGTCTTTCACCAGATTCCTTCTAAACTTTAACAGGATGATACTTAAATGATTTATACCTTGGGGTGGGGGAAAGCAAAAAAAGAAAACAAAGTATTTTTGTTTAGATAATTTTATTGTGTTTTTTTTGTGGTGAATTAAAAATAAAGTTTCTCAAAACAGTAGAAACTCAGTTTCTATCAATGACCTTATAAATGTAAAGAAAAATAATTAGGTCTTTGAACTATTTTCAAGGAGAAAAGGCAAGAGTGGGAAAAATGCCTTAATTATCTATGCCACACACCTAGATTCTTACTGTTAACAAAAAGTACTGGAGGAAGATCTTAAAATATAGGAGCTAATTTGCTTGCAAATCTATAACTGCAACATATTTCTTTATTTATATTTTCTTAGGCTGTTAAAAAAAAACCATTTTGTATAGTTGGACATATGTCCAAAAATTGGGGAAAATCCTCAAATTTTCAACTTAAATTATTATAGTCCCTATAATTCATTCTAAAAAATTTTAGAATTTCCATTTCATTCCCTTTCAAGATATGTTGAAGTAACCCTTCCTTTTTTCTTCTCAGTCAATACTCAGATGAAAAGTGTCTTTGTATTCTAAAATCTTTTCTTCTATCCTGCCTCTCCCTATGCTTTCTATCTTTCCTTTCCTTTTAACAGTGTGTGACTTATTTGTGGGAGAGCATTGAGAACACCGTGAGATTCTTTTCTTCTCAGTACTCTATTGCCCTCTAGTGGTTCATAAGTAAATACTTGAAGGCTTCCACCATCTGGAAAGCAAAAGACACCATTTTACACTTCACTGAGAGACTAGGAATATTCATGGTGAATTATCACAGTGATTTAGTCTTACCATGAGAAAACACGGTCTCTATATTTAGCCGAATGTTTTATGCTTTCTTTCTGAGACATTTGAAAGTACTCGGATTCTATTATTATATCCCTGATTCCTTACTACTTTCCATTTTCTTATTTTTCTTCTCTCCTGTCCCTCCTCCCCCTCCCTTCTTTCCTTCCTTCCAATAGTCAACCTGATTTTATTTAGTGAAGAAGGAGTGGAGGGTTTGTAATAATTTCAGCTATCCCCCCCCACCAAATATTTCATCTTGACATGTAAAATCTATACATATACAAAACTAAGAATGTGATGCCCTGGGTAAATTCTAGAGGTCACAAGTCATCCTCCTTGAGGAACTCATATCCATGTGTTTATGTACGGTCATATTTATATGCCACTCTATCTCCCACTTTTTCTGATACATTCACTTGTGTTTGCTACATAGCTTGGTTATTGTAAAGAGTCCTTCAATGAATACGTTCAGTTGTCTTTGAATTTACAAGAGGGCAAGACCATTTCTCAATCAGTACCATGTCCCTGCTCCCAGAATTGAGTGCTTCCAACTAATTGAAAATTCAGGACATGTGAAAAATCCCTTATTTTCCAGTTATTGATATTTATATAAATAGGGGGAAAAAGAAATTATGTTCCTGCCAAATCCAACTTTATCAGGTATGATAGCTTCAGATAGAAAAATATGCTATGACAGTCACAGAACTAAATTAAATTAAATTGAGTTCATGGAGGATAAAGCTCTCCCAAATCCAATAAATAAATTAATGGGGGAAATGGTGAATGTGCCAATATTGAATATGTGTCAGGACTTATTTTTTTTAACCAAGTAAGACCAATTTTCCACTGTGTTGAAAAACCAAGACTTAGAAACTAAATGAAAACAACATCTGTCTAACCTGTAAATGAGAGCACATTTTATAGCATTACCTTAAAGAAGTAATATATTCATATGTAAGCTACTAGCTAATGCACAAATTTCTACTTGTCTCAAAATATAATATATTAGATTTTCAAAATGTAAAGTAATAATACAGACAAGTAGCAACCAAATGGAACAATAAGTATTTCTAAATACTTTAGTCTTTTCTCTTGCTTTGATGTCTAGAGTCGAGGCAACTATTCACAGTTCTAACAGAAAATCCAAGAAAAACTGACTCTGACATTCGGAGTCCTGGAGTAGAACTGGGCCTATTGCCAGGTTTCTTGTTTTGGGGGGCAGGAGAGGGTTATAATTATTTCTATTTAATGGACTGTGAGGGACTTTTCAGTGACTTATAGCAAAAAACATTCTTAAATGACACCCAGCTTCAGGGTAAACTAAGGAGGTGAAATAATTTCCCAACTAGCAGATATTAGCATAACAACTGGAAATACAGGTACAGACTACTATCAGAACCCTACTCAAGAGAACAATTGACACCAAAAACTGTCAGCAGAGACCCAGGCGTTGGGTTGATCAAAACAGCGTTTACATCATGCTTGAGAGAAAAGAAAACAAGAGCAAAAGAAGCACTAATTGGGAATGGCTCAAGAAGGAAATGCAAACATAATTTACTTATCAAATATAAACCAATGGTCACAGTTAGGTAATGAGAAGGAGTGTTTCTTATAGGTTCCTGTGTTTGGAGGCAGAAACTCCTCAAAATATCCATCAATGGAGTGAGCAGGGAATGAGCTAGAACCGCAGGCACTAGAAATTCTGAACCATTTTTATACTATGAAAATGATTAGTAATGTAAAACATAAATCCTACTAATTTGACTTATAAAGTAAAGTAGAAATGATAGTACAAGCAATAATTTGGTTTAGCTTATCTACTAGTCTTTTAGTGATGATCAATAATCCATCATGTCAGAGAAGAGTCATCCTTTTGACATTGGTTGGTATTTGTTAGGTGGTTAGAAGACCGGAAGCTGATGTATAATAACGTAACCCATTCTTTACGCAATTTCAGATCTCCACTGTTTTCCACAATGTTGCTATTTTATAGATGTGCTTGTTACTATACCTTCCATAATACACTTAAGTGTTATCCTTCTGGCATAGAAGGATATGAGTCTACTTATTCTCTAAATCATTTTAAATGGAGCCCTCCTATGTGGGAATTGCAGAAGACGAGTATACAACTATGAATGGTTGTGATATTGCCTCAGTCCTCCCAGAGGACCCCCTTATCTTTTTCATAGTAAGACTGCATTTTTTCTTACCATGGGCCTACTATTGCTAATGTTAACAGCAACCTAACAGAGGGAAGTATTAGAGACACTGAGAGTTTTTTTCCTTCAGTGGGATGTTGTACTACAAAATTGAAATTGCAATATTAAGTATATAAAATAACTTACATTCCAGTCTATTGGGCAAAATATAGAAGAAGGCAGGGGGTTCCACTGTGGAGTGCTAAATGCTACAACATACTGGCATATAATGGGTCATCTGGGAATTCTTCACTATCATATCTAACTCAGTCCTGAGGTCCAGTAAAGATTTATGGGGAAAATAATGTGTAAACTGACAAAGGACACTTGCGTGGGAGTCAATGACATGATAAGGGATTGAGGAGAAATTTGTTCATACAAAGACTTCTCTTCAGAGAAAGGATGGCATAAACATCCCAGTTTATCTCCGTTATAAGAAATCTACTGAAATTTTAGATGGAAAGTGAAATTTAGAAAATTTTCTCAAGTCACAAAATTGGCTCTCATGTGTTGTCTGGAAATAAAGTTTCAATTATAGGTACATAAAGAGTTTATTAGATAATCAAAATGAGAATTTGAACCAGGAAGCAGTCTGTGAGAGCTGTTCCAAGAAACAAATTTGAGTTTAGTTTATATAGATAAGAACAGTGAATCATTGCCATTAAGAATATAGTTATTGGCAGGTAGGGCTTTTGCCCTGACCTAAGGATAAGCTCATTTTAGAGGAAGCAATACAGGAATAATCTCTTCCTTCTAAAGAATGTACTGCAGAGATGCAAGAACTGGGTACCCATTCTTAAACTATATTTTATCTGATTCCTTGGTCATCAATGGAGATGAAAAGATTGGCTTCATTGCAGGCATCATATTTTATGTAGCTATTTCAGACAAGCAGTTGGCTTTGCTCTCTTGCCTGCTAGATCAGGGTGGGCTGGATGTGTGGAGGTCCCAAAAATTTGTACAATATGTTCATATGGGAAATATATGGTTTAAAAAGAAGTCTCTAGAAGTTAAACTGCATTAGTACAACATAACTGAATTTAGCATGCATTCATCTCTGCTGAATAAGGGATATAGCAAATGATAAAGGCAAGCAAGGGCTCTAACTCATGGAACTTAATATTAATGAATGACTAAAAATCAATGAATCACTGAAAGGAAGAAAATAATGAACAAAGAAAAAATACCCACAGAGAATATCAGTACTGCATCAGAGATTTAACTGGTTTGTGTATTCAATATTGAGTGGATAGTGACTTAAGATTGAGTATGACTGAAGGAATATCTAAGGCATGACCTGTAAGTTAAAAATTTAATGTCAAGGTGGATACAGTCATATTAAAACTAGAAAGAGGGGCCTCCCTGGTCACACAAGGGGTTAAGTCTCAGTACTATGAAGCTATCCACAACCACTGCAGCTTTGTTCATTATTTTCTTTGTTCATTATTTTCTTCTTTTTAGTGATTCATTGATTTTTAGTCATTCATTAATATTAAGTTCCATGAGTTAGATCCCTGGCCAGGGAGCTGACCCACGTTGCACAGCAGACCTCTCCTGTCTCACCTGCTCCTCCCCTCAGCAGCGTGTGTCAATAGATCTGCCTGTTCTGCTTCCCACTCTGTCTCTGGTGAAGTTTCTGACCACCACCCTACACTTCCAGCCTAAAACCCAGCTTTTGTATGCATAAATAAATAAATCTTAAAAAAAAAAAAAAACTAGAAAGAGAGGAGTGAAGATGAAGAAAACAGGCATGCAAAAGTCTGATGGCAGAAATATTCTGGGCAAATTAAAAAGACAAAAAATAGGCCACTGTGGCCGATCATAAATATTTTAGAGTAAGACAGACTAATGGTGTGTGCTGAGGACCAGGAGTCCGAGTTTTATTCTAAGTGTGATTGGAAGCTTTAAAGGAGTTTTTTAATGAATAAAACAATCTAATTTTCTATTTTCATAAAGAACAGTTGGATGCTGAAAGAAGAATGAATTGGGAGGGGTGAGGTTGAGAGCAGAAGCAGAAGTTCTGTTATAATACTACAGATGGAAAATGATTGTGATTTAAAACAGAATGCTATTGTGGAGAAGAAAGAAAGGGGGGTTACCTACCTGAGTCTTTATAGAGTTCGTACTGATATAATAAACGGCCCCGGGGAAAGGAACAAAGAGTATGGACTTAGAAAGCTGGTAGTTGATGGTGCCTTTATCTGGGGTGGCCAGAAAGATGGAGGAGCCCAATGTCCCAAAGGGCAGGAGAAATCAAACACCTCGCTTTGACCATGTAAATATACTGATACATTAAAATGTAAATAACTTTCTATACATTTGAGTCTCCTCCTCCATGTTGAGCTTTTAAAAATAATACCGTCTGTAGAGTTGAATACTTAATCCAATAAATACATAAATAAAAATAAAGAGTATTTTAGGCATATTGTCAAGATGATGATTGAAATTATGTCATTACCTCATCTGACATTATCATTAATTAAGCAACAAAGTATGTTCTGTACAGGTGTGGGGAAAATGATTTATGGAAATCAATCAGACATTCATTCATTTATTTCAATAAATATTTTTAAAATTCTGTGGTTAAAAAGTCTTAAAGATCACAAAGTATTTTCATAAATTTCACAGATTTCATAACCATTTGATTTCCAAAGAAAAGTATCTTGCATTAATAAGTAAGAAGAATCAGATTCTGTTTATGGGGGTTGGCTAAAGCCACAGGATTAGTAGATTGAGTTATTTTTATACAAACATATATTCTGATGCTGAAAGAGTTGTTTCTCCTACTGAAATTCAGCTAAATGCAGTAGCATATCAAAGATGAATAGTCACAGTCCTTATGCTCCAGCAATTAATGGATTTGTAGAACTTTTAAATTCATAAAATAGTATAACTCTTTAAAATGATAAGCAATGTGAGGTTGAAAATATAAAAAGTTAAAGATCTCCATAATTAGAATAAATGAAGCAAAACTATTGTGATTAGACATATGGGAGAATTTCATTACCATAGCAGCTTAATTTAAAAGCTAACAGCAAAGTAGCTTTCTTAAGTACATGGCATATACCCTGAAAATCAATGAGGAGAATGTACAACTCTTCCTGGAATGAGAATGACTTTCACATCCTGGAGTCAAAAAGATTCCTGTGAAGTTTAGAGAAATCGAGGCTTTCACAGCTCCAAAGGGGTTATTAACTTACAATAGCTCCCTTTGGCAAACACTAGGCCACTTGACATGCAAGCTCAACAACTCTTAAGCTTGGGAATCAATCCTGTCTTAGATAAAAGGCTAGGAAGACTAGATTAAGCAACTCAAGTGATTTCTATATCAAGTCATTCTTACTTTTGGTCCTGCTTTGAACTTTATCCCTTGACTAACAAGGAGACTATGCACTGATTCTTGATTCATCTGTGGATACCAATAATAAAATTTGTCCTTGTCTTATTTTCATTTCCTGTAAGGTTTGAGATGAGACTTCCTTTCATCTACTGTTCAGAAACTCGAGTTCATTCAAGCTGACCATTAAGATCCCATTCTCAGCTTTTACTCTTTCTGGAAACTACTGTCTGTGCATGTTTGTATTTGCCTAAGCAAAGCCTAAAGAAGTTTACAAGAGGATGTGGTACATAGTAGGTCCTCAATTTATATTAAAAGAGATATGACGATAAGTATGTCAAGATCTTGTCTTCAGTATACCTTAGAGCCTAGTAGAGAAAGATAAAAATATAAAAGGTGTTGTAAATACTGTAATGAAAATTAATAAAGGCATAAGACCTTCTTTTTAACTGGATCAGAAAAGATTCTTGGAGTATATGAGAATAATGAATAAGATTAAAGAAGGAAAGGGTAAGTCTTCCCTAGAATGTCAGGAAGGTATATGCACATATTCTCAAGTTACTGAGTAGTGGTCTATGAAGAGAATGTTCATACTGAAGCATGGAGAAGATAATTCTACCTTACTGTGGTAATTTGGTTAGATTATGGATCTGCTTGAAATTTACCGTTTTAGACATTTGAAAATATCTGGAAGGTTTTTGAACAGACTAGTGATGTAATCAGAGTGATAGTTTAGGCCTATATCTTTGTTACAGTTAATAGGTCATAGTAGTTGAAATAAAGAACCTGAGGGAAGGCAACTAGTTAGATAAAAGTTGAGTTATCCCACTGTGGCAGTACTCAATGTCTAGAAAAATCTCTAAATAAATTTATTTGACACACCGGTTTTATAAGTAATTTTTTTCAACATATGCATTTGTAAGATATTTTTAGAGCTGATCGGTGCCCCTCACCATTAAAAGGAAGCAGCTGCATGACCCTGGACTGAAAATGGTCAGAACCATATTACAAGGCACCTATAGAAAGACTAGGAATTATTGACAATATCTGAGGACTTGTTATAATTTAACATTCTGCTGCTGGGCAAGATTTGACTTCCTTTTTCTGAGCATGTGAGTCTGATGAGGCACCTACAGCATCCACAGAGGGACCAGGGAACCCTGCCCTGAACATACAGGAAAAAACATTTTACTGCCTTGTTTGCTTCTCGTAAAGCTAGAGCTCGATTTAAAAAAACAGTCTAGACCCTGATCAGAAAGTGTCTTCTTGGTGAGGGGACTTCCTGGAACTCTCTCTTACAATCAACCTGGTGCTCTTGCCTCCACTTGGTACCTGGAATGCTCACTGTGCTCTTGAGTGAGGAGGATCTCAAGAACCATGGTGGAGCCAGTGACTCCAGCATTAAGTGAATAAGGTGTACTCTAAACAATGACTTTGGGATAGAAAGTGGAACTGCTATAATGATGTTTGCATCTTATTGCTAACAGGATGAAAAAGCATATTTAATTTTTAGTGAAGAGTTTATGTAGGATTAACTCCCACTTCTTGCAATACTACAAATTCAAATTGTAGTTCAGAAACTTTTTTAAAGCTTAAAATTATATTAAAAAAAAAGAAATGGAGAAAACAAAATTGAGATGCAAAGAAAGAAAATCAAAATGTAAGTAGAAATTGAAGACAAGAAGAAGAAAGATTTGTTAGCAAGGTACAAGGGTGGGACGTAAGACATTAGTAAATTTATGCTCTGGAATCCAGAAAGGTCCACAAGTTACAGGCAGCAGATTCCTCAGAAGACTGAGGTGTAGAATACACAGATATCCAAAAAATTGTTCTATTTTCTCTATAAGAAGCAGTTAGAACTTTGCTTTTCCTCAAATTCTGTATGCAAATATGTCAAATTCCAAAGTCTTAGAAAACTAAAGTTTATTCTCTGAAGAGAGTAGAATACAGGTGATGCAGGGGTAAAGTCTCAGTGCTATCACCACTATGGTGTGAGTTCAATCCCCATCCAGGGAGCTAACACACAAGGCACAGCAGATCTCTCCTGCCTCACCCACTGCTCCCCTCAACAGTGTATTTCAGTAGTTCTGCCTGTTCTGGTCTCCATTCTGTCTCTGGTGAATCCTCTGGCCTACACCCCAGTACTTGTATGCAAAAATAAAATAAATAAAATCTTTAAGTGAGAGAGAGAAAGAGAATGAAATCCAGAAAACCAGATATAGTCAGGATGGGATGTCGGACTTAAATCAGGGGAATCCCATGAATGTCTATGCACTGAATAACAAACACGGATAACACCTTCCCCAGTTTTGCACAGCTTTAGTAACAATGGCTCCCATAGAAGGAGAAAGCAAGAGGGTTCCTCTCTTTGGAATCTCATGGACTTAAAAGAAAAACATTTGACAGTTGGGTAGAGTGAGTGCCTTCAAAATAATAACTGGATTAGTACATAATTAACTTACAGGAAAGGCCACTAGTCAAAAAATCTTGAAATGCATGCAAAGTTTCTAATCTATTTTGAGGGTATAAATCTTAAATATCAAATTAGATCTAGGAATTTGGGAATCCGTGCCACCAGTTAAAATGTATGTACAAAAAGAATGGGCAGTACAGTGAGGGAGAACAAAGCAATGTAGGAAATAGGAGAAAACATTCAAAGAAATCTTAATAGCTGTAAAGAAATAAAAGCGTATACCCATGATACTCATAAGATTGCAATATCATGTTAAAAAGGGAGTTAGGCATTCACACAATAGAAACCTTTAGAAATTAAAACTAGAGTAGCAGAAACAAAATTAAATAAGAAGTTGGGATATAAAGATGAGAGATTCTTCCAGAAAGTATAACTAAAAGGCAAAATAGAAATATGGAAGAATAGATAAAACTTTAGAGGTTTAATCTTAAATTTCTAGCAGTCAAATAGTAGCATTCAGAATGAAAAATGAAAGAAATTAAAAAACAGGAAATCACAACAGAGAATAAGAAGTCATCCAGGACTGAAATGTCTAGATTTACAAATTAAAAGGGCTGATTGGTATCTACCAGTATGAATAAAAGATTTTTACACCAAAACAGTACTGTAAATTCAGGGAGGCAAGAGACAGAGAAAAACAGGCAATCAGTATGGTAACAGGCTTCTCAAGAGCAACTTTGAAGCTTGCTTGTACCTATTATGTACCTATTATGAAAGAAAATAAAGTCATGTCTTCAATATCCTGTAAAAATGATTTTTAGTCTAGACTCTTGAATCCAGACGCTCAAATACAAAAAGATAGAATAAAAGTTTTTTTTTTTCATATAGGCAAGTTCTAGGAAAAAACAATCATTTCCCATACACCTCTTTTCAAGAAACTACAGGAAGATTAGCTTCATTAAAAATGAAAGAATAACCAAGGCAAAGCGAACTTGAATCCCAATAGAAGGTTTAAAAAGGAAAGAAGTATATAAAACTCTCATGATAAAAGTTAAGGGAAAACCCAAGAGAACAGCTGAGCGATGGTTGTAGAGAATGATGTGTCTGGAGCAGTTACACAAAAGTCCCTGAGGATAAGACTAAATTGATAAATTATCTCATATATTTAATGGGTTGAGAAAGGAGTTACTCTTCTCTCCAAGAGCTTGCAGATGAAGTGTGGTCAGGATACCGAATGCTGGTCTCAGTTTCTCTCCTCCAATAAAGGGAAACAGAGTTTGGGGAGAAGGAAAGTAGTTTCATTTATCAACACATCAAGGAGAGCAGCAGACCCGTGTCCAACAGCCTGCTCTTTGGCAGAGAGCGGGGCTATTTACCCAGAGTTATAAGGGAGAAGAAGGGAGAACTTGGGCAAGGATTAGCATGTTCATCCTTGAGACTAAGGCATCTGGAGGTTTGGGGAGATTCAGGTCGGCACCTGCTTGCTTTCCTATCAGACCTGGTGGTCAGCAATTTCAATGTTATTTTCTTAGGGTTGTTCTTTTTCTTTGGAATGTAAGAAAACAGGTTATTAAACCTAGAGGGTAAATAAAGAAGATAGGAATGTTTATCTGGTAAACAGGAAGATAGACATGTCCTTCATAGCTGTATCAGTAATATGTACACAGCAAGCTTAACAAGGGAAAATAAGATAATTATTAACATCTCAGAAAACCAAAAGTTACACCAAAAATACAATATCATCACTTATGTGACTCACATGTAACATTTATATAAATATAATAATAAATATTGAATGTCTACTTAACCCCAAAACTGAAATATTTACAGTAGATAGTCATAAAGGGATGGCAGGGGAGTCAATATTTTATAGATCCAAGACCTTTCCTTCCAAGGAAGGAAGTAAAAAGTTATTACCTAAAAATTTACGAAATTACAAAAAGAAGTTAGAGCCAGGGAGGTGAATTTCAGAAGAAACATGGAAGATTCAAAACTATCTACTTCTTAGAACAGAATTCAAGAAAGGAAAGAAATGCAGCTAGTCTATTTTTATGTTATAAACCTTGTAGAATTCCTTGATGTGATTCAACTTAATTAAAAATTTCTAAAAGAAAAGAAGGGGCAGATACATAAATTATTGTGAAGAAAAATGAAAGCATCCAATGAATGGACCAGCACTTAGAGCAAACAAGAATTTTTTTTAAAAATAACATCACTATTTTATTAATGCATGACTGAAAAGAATTTTGGAGAGAACTACATAGGAGAAGAAATCTGAAATCTGAAAATTAAATATTTGGTGTGATAGCATATATATCAAACCAATTGTAGTTAGACAGAATGATTTCTGATCTTCAAGGTACCACTAATTTAATAGGACAGAAATATAGCTCAGTTCTTCATCTACCTGTCTTTAGAATAGTATTCAAGGTTTGGTGTTATAAATTCAAAATGACCTCTGATCTTTAGGGAATTTTTGCTAGTAGACCAAATTGAAATATGTTTTAGAATTCATTAAGTCATATAAACATCACATTGAATCACTGTAAACAACACATTGTAAATGTTAGCATTTGGGGCATTTATGTGAATAGGATTGGGCTCTTTGTTTATCATCTTTAGAAATATGGCAGTGATTGAAATCATGCCTGAGACCATGAAATTTTCATAATCATCAGTGACTATTCAACCCAATAATCCAAATCTATCAGCCCCAGCTGCGATCCAAGCAAGGTTAAGTGAAAATAACACTTGACAATATTTCACCAAGTCCTATCATGCTTGTCTATGCCACTTCCTTTAATATATTTTTCACACATACTTATTCATCCATACAGTAAAAACAAATCAATAAGCACACAAAAATACAAGTTCACTTTTAATTTGCAAGGGGTAAAATGCCTTTCTGAATTTTACTGTTCTTTGTTTTTATAGATTCTTTATTTTACACTTAAATTTTATATCCTATATAGCTGAGAGTATCATCTAATTATATATTTTCTATTTGAATGGCAACAAAATGACAAACTTTTATTATACATGTATATTCATACACAAATAATAAGATAGTCACAGAGATGCACACCTTAATACTTACATTATAATAATGATTTCTCTATTATGGCCATCTGATACACCCTTAATTCCTAAATATGTGCTATTATTTATATTAAAGTTCCAATAGCTTTGTAAATATACTACTCTTTACTTCATCATTTTCAGTTACTTTCATAGGTAATA
Organism: Galemys pyrenaicus; assembly: GCA_019455555.1. NCBI lineage: Eukaryota > Metazoa > Chordata > Mammalia > Eulipotyphla > Talpidae > Galemys > Galemys pyrenaicus. The sequence continues at coordinate 913,149 of JAGFMF010011409.1, read as the reverse complement.
ATTCTATCTAACGTATCATTACTTGGCCAGTATTATTATGATGCCTCTATCCCCTGAAATAGTACACCAAAGTACACTTTCAACACTACTATCTTTAATAACTTGGTATATTGCTTCTGCTTATTAAAAATGTTACCAGTTATGGTGAGCCACCTGGCAAATGGATCCTTTAAGATCAGTGGGTTAACCTTAAGGCACGGCTGGTATTGTATTCACAATCAGAAATCTTTAAACATTCGCTTCCTATAAATATTTAGTTCAGTACAATAAGCCAGCATGGGTTAGATACACAGGCTATGTAGAATTAAACAGAAAATGAAATGCAATATAAATCACTAGAGGGCAGCAACGATCAGAGGAAAGACATGATTTCAAATGCTGATTCTTAATCCCTGAATTTTTCACAATAGGCAGGTGATTAACCCAGCACATTAAGTAAAAGTAATAAAAAAGTCAGAAGAAACTGAACGTTCTAGAGATACCAAAAGACCCATGTTTTCTCCAAATGTTTCTATGAGTCTTAAAGTCATGGATCTTACATCATGTGGAAATAAAAAGCTGCACTAAACTGTCATTCTTGGGAAAGTTGACTGTCACTTTAATGTGGTTATCAGTGAACAATGAACATTCTCCAGCATCTTGAGAAATGAAAACCCACACATTTTTTGGTAGTTTCCCAACAATTATGGTTGTTCCAATTTTTTAAAGCAATAGTTATGAAATAGGTCAGTTGAGATTTTCTGTGGGATTTCTGCTTCTTCAGAGAGACCAGATGTTTCCTAACAATTCTGTTTTCCCATCAAGAGCAGTAAAAGTGAAAAAGATTTATATTTCTTAAATATGGAGTCATTTCTAGGCCTGTGAGAAATATCTATATGTTAGAAAAAGATCACTATACATTTCATATGTGTTCGTTATTACTAATGGAATTTTTAACTAGTTCTTATTTTTTATAGTAAAGTAATGGAAAAAGTCAATAACTATCTTTTTCATTTTGAATTCTCAACTTGTATATGCCTGTTTACAAGTTTAAAAAATAAACATCCATTCTTTTAACACTGGCAGGGGATTCTAAACTTATAACATTTGTATATGAGTGGCTACTTTTATTCTGCATTTCAAATTGCCCATTAAAATGCTTGGGCAATGCTAACTCTTTAGCATTGCATCAGTATTTATCTTAGTGAATTTTAAGATAGTAGGAAAGATCTGTCCTAGATGGGGGAGTTTTGGGAAATAAAATCCACAATTTAATAGAATGTTAGAGTTGTCCATTAACAAGATAAAACTGAGGGTTTGGTTTTTTTTATAATGTCACCCTTCCAATATTGCCATATTTACTTTAGCAATACTGTAGTTTTTTGTTGTCTTGTTGTTGTTGTTGTCTTTTTTCCTTGGATCTTAGAAACTGAAGGAGATACACAGGGTATTTTTCAGACAAGTAGATGTGTCTGAGGCTTACTAGAGACAGATCCATTTGGAAATTGATAAATAACTATACTTTAAAAATAATGAAGATCTCTGGATAGCACCATTATGGGTTTCCCATTTATCTGCATGACTGAAAAATAACATTGTAAGCAAAACACAATAGAATACAAGAAAAAGTGGTCAAGGTGAATAAAACTCCAAAATTTTAAATTTTCTCCTACGTGCCAGTGACTCCCAAATCTATTTTCCATACTGTATTTCTCACTAGAATGAAATGGCTGCTCTATATCCGCCAGGGTTGAAGTACTGTGAAATAATAAGGTCAAGTGTTCAAACACTGAACTCATAACTATCTCATCTAAGTCTGTTCCTCCTCTTCTTCATGTTATGGTATCATACCCCACCTTCTCATCCAAGCTTAATTAATGAAAATCACTTGACTCTTTCCTCCTCTTCATGTCCCCAAATATCTAATCGCCAAATCCCAGTACTCTTCATTTAGAAATATCTCTTGAATAACTTCTCACTTTAAAGAGATCTGATTATATCATCTGTAGAGATTTCCTAACTAAACTCCAGCCCAGGCCTCTCAGCATCATCTACACTTTCATCACAGTGCTGACGCAGGCACCATTATTTTACTCCACTACTTAAGCACCTGTAATATGTTTCCACTAATACACAGTACTCAGTACAAATACGCTAATAAGATAAACAAGAGTGTTATTAACTTGGCATTTAAAGCATATCCTTGATAAAGACTTTGGCGCCAAAAGGACTTCAGTGCTCAGTATTTTCACATTTACGACATGTTGACAAAACCAGAATTATCACTGGAAGTTACAGTAAAGGGATTGAAGTTAGAAAATTTTTAAAAATACATAAAATATCAATTTAAAATATTTCTTAGCATTGGAGGTGAATCTAGTGAAAAACAAAGTAGGCGATGGTCAGGATTAAAAATTGGTGAGACAAATATCACCCACATTTTTGTCAGAGCGAGAGAGAGCAAAGGAACTATAGCAGAGATTTGTAGATTTAAACTCAACAATCTAGTTCAAGTGTAAAATTTCTATTCCTTTATACATTCCTATTTCCTCACATTTCCCTTTCAAAAACCAATCATCAACTATGAAAAAAACTAATTCCTTGAGACTTTCATAAACAATGAGCCATCATGGCTGGGCATTTCCTCTGAAGAAAAGATGGAAACCAAAACAAAGACACTTTCATCTTTTGTTTGCACTTGGTAAACTACCCATATTAGGAAAGATCTTTCATTTGTTCATTCAGCTCCTCATGTGTCCAAGCACCCACAGAAAGTGTTTACTGAGCAAAACAGTTCATTTCTTTCTCCAGAAAATCAAACCGTTCCAACTGGTAAAGATTAATTAAAACAACATGAGTGTGCAAGAGGAAGTTTCTTCTTAGCAAGGAAAGAGACTAAGCCAAATTAGTCAATCTTTCATTAAATTTTAAAAATGATAAAAGAGCTTGTCTCTTAGTGGATCCTGGACTTCTAGATTCATTTTTTTTCTGCCTTGCTTGACTTTCAGTGCATGTAAGTGTATTCTTAATGATCCAATGGCTTCTAGATAATTCAGTTAAAGAATATTTCCTTTCTATTATTTTATACAGTTTAGATATTTAGCTAAGCAATCTTAGTTCTCTCCGTCAAACCATTTTGTCATCTGTGTCTATTTGATTCATGACGCATTCAAAAGTTACTGAGTTTGAATAAATACAATTCTAAAAGACATGAAAACAAGTTTGTAAACTGTGTTCAAATGAGTCAGTGTGAAATAGCCCTATGCTAAGTGTAAATCAGGATAAAGAAAAATATATGCTAAATTGCTGCACTTCATTATCTTCAATAGAGTTAATATAAGAATTAACAGGGAAAAATTAAATAATATTATAAGACAGTAACATATCATAAGGCAATAGAACATCATGTGATAGAAATCCTATGTAAATTAAAAATCAGGCCTCCCTTGTGGTGCAATGGGTTAAGCAATGCAATATGCAGCAAACCACAGTCACTGCTGCAAACCACAGCGTGCCGCACAGTCACAGGCCAGGGACGGGACCCACACAGCACAGCAGACCTCTCTTGTCTCTCCTGCTGCTGCCTTCAGCCTTGTATTTCAGTAGATCTGCCTGTTCTGTTCCCCACTCTGTCTCCAGTGAATCCTCTCACCCGGCCCCACCCTGCACTTTCTAAATTCCTATCTGAAACTTTATACAGCTTGGTGCCTATAGTTAAAAACACAATATTGTGCACTTCAAATTTTGAGTACATCTGGTATTAGTGCTATTACCACAAAGAAAAAAGGGGGGACTCAAAGAGGGTCAGGGAAGTGTAGAACTGAGTATTACCTTGATTGTGGTAATGACATCATAGGTATTTGCATTTGTCCAAATTTGCCAAGTTAAGCACAAGTTATGTGCAGCTCTTTACATATAACATAGTTATACCTCAGTAAAAGTTACCTTAAAAGATAACTGTAGAGAATCAAGTTTTCAATTAATGCTTTTAACCAAAAGCAAAATTCCCTCAATACACTTTGTGAGCAAGGACGTGCAGACGACATTACTCTTGGTGTTGGTAAGAACATAATAAGTTGGTACAACCCACCAAAGCCAATTTCACAACATCCATCAAAACTGTAAATAAACATATTCTTATATTGGATAATTCCACTTTTAAGAGTTGATCCAATAAATACATGACATAAAAACAAAATTATAGATTTTCAGAGCTATATTTATGTGACAACAGGCCAGGAAGCTGTTGAAAGAATGAGACACACCTGGCTTGCATTTTCATGAAGAGTTCTTCAATGAGTTAAGTGAAAGAGCAAGGTGTGCTATAATCTGTGCAAACCGAACAATAACAAAAGTAACGTCTAGAAAGAATCACCTGAGTATTGGAAATCAATAGGAAAAAGGCACTCAATTTTAACTGATTAGCATTTTGTTCTATTTGAATTGTGCAACACAGCCATGCATTGCCTTTTCCAAAAGAAGTATGTTACAAAATGCTTAGGGTAGGACCAAAACACTAGAATGAGTACTAGGCAGATGATGGCAAGGAATGAGGATAATTATTCATATTATTGCTGAGAAGGAAATAGAGAAACCAGATTAACATGGGATCCAAGTTTTTGTTTCTGTTAAGATTGTGGTTGCTTTTCTAAAACTACTGGGACACCTTGAGGGTCTAGCTGCACACCTATCAGCAAGAACCTCTGTGGAGGAGGAGATATCAGAGTTCACAAGTTTCACAGAGGCAAGTAGAGAAGTTCTTGAATATAAAAGTGTCAGTGCACAGTGTGACCATTTGAGCAAATGAAATGAAGAATGTTGTTAGATATGTGTGTGAAAGTGACAAAATTCAGGTGAAGGACTTGGCATTGAAGGAGCAGACATTTCTTTCATTTGAATAAGCAAAATGCAGCATGACAGATACAAACATTACATCTTTACTTTTTTAGGTGAATAAAAGAAAAGGATATCCTGAATTGAATTTAAAATTAAACTATCTTCTGAGATGAGGTTTGCTGGAGATGTTAGGGAGATTTTGAGGATGAGTTCAAGGGTAACACAGTCATCTCAGAAAATGGGACACTGAGTAGGAATAACAGGGTTGAGTGTGTTTTGAGGCTTGTGTTTAACTTAGAATGAAATTAGTTAGATTTTCTGCAATCAGTGATTAGGTTGCAAGCATAATGTAGGTAGGTAGTTGGGTTAATTGAGGTTAGGAACAATTATTGACAATTGACAATTATCACAAGGGAAGAAGAGAGAAATAAAGGAGATGAATCTGATTACAAGGGAGTGAGCGTTGTAATCTAAGCTAGTCTAAAAGATAAGTAAATGTGGTGGGAGGTGAAATATGACGTAGTCATGGGATAATTATATTATAACCTGTATTCGCTCGGACAATAGTCATTCTGGGGATTAGTAGAAAAATTGAACCAGAGGATAAAAAAATAAGACTAGAGTGAGATGTTTGCAAAAGAGATTTGGTTGTTAAGCAGGAGACAGTGAGAGTGACTTAGGGGAGAAGTTTGAAATCAGGGATGGACTTTCTATTCTTTAAATTTGAAGAGCTTTGACAAATAGTAGGTATTGAATGTCACCACATATAATTTTAGCTTCTTTTGAAATGAGTTCTTAATGGACAAATGTATATTGTATCATATAACAATGTTATTTATCCATCCGCTCCTGGAATAAAACTATTTGAAAACAGTGACTATTTCTATAATACTCTGTTTTATGTAAATTACTAGGCTTTAATTTTGAATTTTCACTTTACAATCATTAAAATGACTTTTCTGATAATTTCAGAATAAAATTATCTTCAAAAGCCAAATAAAATTATCTTCAAAAGCCAAAATTACCTTCAAAAGACAAGGGAAGGGGAAACCAAATCATCTATTCTAGGAAGATGCTAGAAATTGAATTTGTTACAGAAATGAGAAATATATAAATTTATACCTGTTTTAATTTGGTGTTTATCCTTTTAATTTGGTGTTTATCCTTTTCGTATACTTGACCATATAGTCTGGCATGGAAATGTTAAATCTGTTCCATGTAAATTTGTAATAAGTCATTTGTTTTTATTTAAATTTTATGTTGAAATAATTTTCAATTTTTTTTTCATTTTATTTCTGCTTCATTGTATACTTTTAAATTTATCATCCACAAAATTATTTACTTCATACAAATTTCAAATGTTTCAACACTGAGGGGTATACAGTATTGTCTTATGATTTTAAGCTCCTGTTTATGTATTATTGCAATGCTTTCCTTTCATGAAAAGTTTATATCACATGATTGCGGTTTACAGATATTTATGTTTCCAAAAGAAATACAAAAGAAACCTGGTATTAAAAAAAAAAACCAAAATTATTAGACAATACACTCTCTTCGTGAGAAAGCATTTAGGATCTTGTTCTCGCACCTGCCATCAGAAAACACAGAAGCTAGCACTAAGAATGGAACGTTGTAAACAGACACCAAATTCGTAATTGGTAGAATGAACAAGGGAAGGGGAAACCGAATCCTCTATTCTAGGAAGATGCTAAAAATTGAATTTGTTACAGAAATGAGAAATATATAAATTTATACCTGTTTTAATTTGGTGTTTAGAACATATATTTACCGGTTTAGATCACACCGCATCTTGATATGGGAAATGCACAGTTGGGGAGTGTGTCTTCTGGTTCTGCTGGTCCTCTATACACCTATAAAGACAGTTTTATGTTGAAATTGACTCGGTCATCTGAGTGCAGACAGGGGACAAATATTGTGACTTTACCCAGAAGTGTTTTTCTTGTTGTCTGAACTCTACTCAAGATCACTGAGAAACTTGAAAGATTAGAAAGTTGAATTCTCATCTCCAAACTAGTTATTACCATTGAAAACAGGGGAGTAGGAACAATAGCAAGAGATAATATTACAACCTAGGAGAAGCCATTTTCATCAGTCTTTTCCAAAGAAAAACTCCTATTTTCAACTCTTAGAAAGAAGGATGATTATTACCTCACTATATCAATGCCACCTATGTGTAACTGGAAACAACAGGGGAGTTGTGTCTCCCCATTCACTCAATGAGTTAAACTGTCCCACTCTGAGAGCAGAGAGACTCAAGTGTGGAGGGGGCCCAACAGACCATAGTGAAGGACTATGGCTGCTTGGTGGTCAGTGTGGTGTGGTGACTTGCATCTGCAAACATGTGATCTTATGCCTCCGAATCATATACAGTGCTGTAAATCAATGACCCCTCAATTTAAAAAAAAAAATCTAAAAGCTACATTAAAACAGATTTTTCAAAACTGCCCCAAACCTGAAGCAAAGTTTAGGTAATTTGTAAGAAAGCAAAAGGAAGAGGAAGGGCAACACTACTAGTGTATTTAGAGAAGCATGGGACCTGATGCTAATAAAAGACTGACTTGTGATTTCTGGCCTTTGGTTCTAGCCCACTGAATTCTCGGTTTGATATAGATTGAAAGCCCAATCTTAAGACAGTTGTCCAATGAAAGCTGGAGAAAATGAGGCTGCAATTACAATTGGAAAGGCATGTCTCAAAATTCCTGATCTTATCACAATGCAAGGGGCGGGGGACACCCCACAAGCACAGCTCCAGTGGGACCATTGAGGACTGCACCCAGAAGAGCAGAACAAAAGAGAAGGGTTCATGTCTGCTGGAAGAAGAACCTACAGCCCCAGAACAAACAACATAGAATCTGTGCTATTTTTTCTCATTTGTTTCATCCAGTGGCTGTTGTATTGTAATCATCTCTATTCTCTATCATTGTGTTTTGCATATGATTTGCTGTTGTATAGAGTTTAACCTTCTGTTGGTAGGATGTAAGAACACAAGCAAACCTGATGGGTGGGAGTCAATATTAAACAGAGTCAGGGACTTGGAGCTGCACATAGAAAGGAGTACAGAATTTAAGAATAAGTGTATCTGCATGTTAAGCGAACAAAGGATGGACTACAGCAGACTTGTGTCATATTTAAGTTGCTATGATCCATGTCCCCTATATCATTCAAAGTGTGTCTCTATCCTTAACTCCAGGGCTGGGGCTGTTCTGCACACCTGGCCAAATAGTACCCTGCAGATTATGCTAAGCAAAATAAATCAGAAAGAGAAAGATAAATACTGGATGGTGTCACTCATACGTGGAATATAGAGAAACTAAGCAAAAGGTCAGAAAAGGCAAATATTAAAACCAACCCTTGAAAACTGACCACAGATGGGAGCCATTCAGAGGGGAGGAAGAAGAATGGGGAGGGTGCAGAAGCACAATAGACTACAGTGAAGGACTCTGGGGTGCTTTGCTGGGGGAGTGCTGTGATGACTTCACCTGAGGGAGGAAATACTATACTGTCAAAACACAAACAAGGATGTAAAACAATGGTACTTTAATTAAAAAAAAAAAAGTAATCCAGTTAAAAAAAACAATAGTGCCCAGCAGTGTGGGCTCAAGAATAATAAGCAATTGACTAATCCAATCAGAATGAATTACAGGTCAAGCATGGGAGTGACTAAAAATTTGTATTCTTTTTCTCCAGAATTGAACTGCAGAGGTTGTAGGGTGAAAGTCCACTCCTTGATGAGGAAAGTGTTTAGTAAACATGAATCTGACAGAGAAGAAGCAGAGCTGAGAGAGGAAGAGAAAGAAACTGAGTCCTGTTAATTATGAAAACTCAAAAATGGACACATATTAATCCAACCCTAGATATTTCAGTAACAAAATCTAATTCTCTTCTCAGTTAAAGGTACTTGAGATTGAACCTGCTTCCACTTTAGCAGAAAAATAAATCCCAGCTAAACTTTTCAGTTATTTTCCCTTCCACCTTAATTTTATACCATAGTCACAAAAAGCATAAACAACAGTCTTGCCTTTTGAAGACTTAGCTGTTGGTAGGCATGTGACTGGAAGATCCACTCCCTTCCTGCCTGGAAAACTACCCCTATGACTCACTTACCTTCCCCTTCCTTGGTAGATGCTACTTCCAATCTTCTGAATGTGTTCCCAAAGCAATTACCATTTCCAAGATGACAACTAAAATGACTTTCCAATGTGTTGTATATGTCTCTTAGTTATAGTCCATGTTTAATTCAAATGGGTGGGTCCTTGACACTTTAGCCAAAGAATTCACCAAAATTCACTAGGTGTGGTATAACCCAGCAAGGTTTTATAGAAAGACTCATGCATGAGGGAACCAGGGCTGGGAAGGAGAATTTTGTCTGGCTACTTGAAGGGAGTTAGGAGGAGATATTTAAGGGTTAGTTCTTTGAGGAAAAGCAAAGGAAAGCAGCATTATAGATTGTTCTGGATTGGGCTACGCCCAAGCATGCACAGACAGATTACATTCCAATTGTGATGTGGGATCTCCACCTTCTCCCTCAAGATATTGTGAGATAATCATTATTCGGGTAACCATTATTCATTTCTAGTGCTTTTTGTCAAGCCTGGTGCCCCATGGTCAAATTACCCCACAATTTTTGGACAGTGCTCCCCAGTCCTTGATTTTGTCCATCTTTTCAAACAGGACTTGGGACAATTCATCCTACTGGTTGGCAATTTCTTTTACTTAGGCCATTTCAGTTACAATAAAGTTTTTGAAAGAGGTGTGGTCCATACCCGTGAATCATAGTGTTGTAAGCCAAGGTAACCTCAGTAAATTTTTTAAAATATTTTTGTTTATTAGTTCATGAGTTTCTGTCTTTCTTATCATTTTTGTTATTTTGGTTTCCTACAGAAAAATGTAGAATTTAAAATAATCTGTAACAAGATAGTGACTACAGCAGTTATACTGTCATTTCCAGAATGTTCAGTCTTTTTGTAAAATCAATTTTTAAAACAAGTATGCCACTTCTTTCTGATTAGAAAGTTGTAACTTAAATAACACTATGCTGACTTGCAATATTTTTGCAGAATAGACTCAATGAAACTTGACCCCTAATTACGTTCAAATTTTGTGTTTTTCTTTATTGCAGTCCTCCAGAATTTTTTCTTCTCACTTACTTCCATTTCAGTAATTACTTGAATTGGCTGAAAATAATACTTTTCCACAGTCCCATAAGCAAGAATATTTTAAGGCTGACAACATTCTCATCGGTAAGACTTGAGTTTTAAATGCCTTACTTTATGTGGCATGTTATCTAATCTAATACTCACGGGGGAAAGTGGCACAGCTACAGACGATGATTATCAAGACTATTTTAGGGATTATTATGGTGAGCTAAAGAGAGAACACTTATTTCTAAGTTGGGATGTTACAAAAAAAATCTCATCTTCTGTTTCCTCTAGTTCAAGCCACAGATTGGTGTTTTATAAGCAATTTTTCATATGTTTATGACACAATGCTAACTGTTTTCATTAGGAAATGAGCTATGGCCAACTGCCCACTCATTGTATAACAGCTTTTCCCTTCAGCTGTACCCGAACAACAAACCAAGATGTTCACACTTCCTCAATAATTCCAGAAAACCCATACCATGAAAAACATGGCCGGAAACCTTTTATGTCTTGACAATTGCTGGAAGTGTTTTATTCCATAACAAATTCAAGAATATCCTAATGCAATAGTGGTTACTATGGAAACAGAATCTATAAGTCTCATGATTCTCTTAAAGGATTACAACTGTTTTTCAAAGCCATGTGAATGACTAATAACTTTAAGTCTATTGTTTTTTCCCAAAGGTTTCTCATCTATTAAGTATATTATCATCACTTATGAAAGTAAAATATAATATGAAGTGATTTTTAATTTGGATTCAAGTGTCATTTAACATTTAAAACTCAGATTTTAAAGGTGAAAGAGGAAAGTTTGTGAATATCAGCATCCAAGTAGAACTGCTTACTCATTTTGAGGAGAGGAATAATGCCAAGAGAAGCAAAAGTGTATATTAATAGAAAATGGAGTTTTTAGCATATTCATCCTTTAGTTCCCATACATTCTTCCTCCATTATCTACCTTAGTATCAATTAGAACCTCATTAAATATTTTCAATGTAATGTATAAAAATGAACTTGGATCCTGGGCATGGACTAATTTGTCTGATCTTCTGCCTATTTAATAAGTTAAATTTTTTAAAATCTTTAAACCTCACTTCCTTACATGGAAAATGAAAAATTGACATTTCTTATGAGTTTGTTATGATTATGATAGAGAAAATGAATAGAAAACATATTTCTTTCCAAAAAGCCTAGTGAAACTCATCAAAATGTAGGTATTTGTAATAGGTCCTCTACTAGCAACATCAACACAAACAGTATTTAGCAACTGAGAGCAGTTACTGTGGACCAAACATCTTTGTAAACACTGTCTGTTGCAGCTACCATGTAAGGGATACTAGGTGCTCTTGCTCGGATATTGTTGCTGCTGTTTTTTTTATCTTGCCATTATTGCCTCAAGTTTACAAATAATATACTCAATTAAGTTAAAGTCTTAGATTTGGAGGAAGGTCTCGAGTATTCTGGAAAGAAAAAAAATCTTAAGAGGACCACACACATTCCCTCCCCTCCCCTCCAAAACTGTCTCCAGCTCAAGAGCAGCTGTCATAGTATCTCCATTTGACTCTGCAGTCTCCTCTTTCTCATATATTTATTTGTTTGGTATAAAAAGCTTCAGATTGACTATTAGCCAAAGATTACAGAGAGATACCTTGGCCCGCTCAGGACATGATGCTGTGGGTTTCGAGTGAGGCTCATCTAATCAGTTTGTCATTTTCATCCATCAACCTCATTTATATAGTCAGCCAGCATAGGCACATAACTATGACAGAAGTACCATAGAAATATTATCCTTTGAGACCACCAAATAACAACAACCAAAAGCAGAGAATCTTTTTATTTTGAAATTGGGACTCTAGCTTGGTTCATCAGTTTTGAACTTGACACAACAGAGAAATGGAAAATGGAAAATTGTTCAGTTTAGTGGTTGCCACTTGACAACCAAGACAGTAAATTCATCTGCCTCCCTATGATGGCTTGTGCCCCGATTTATCCCTCCATCCATACTGGGGTTCAGAAGACTCTCAAAGAAGCTTACCACCACAGGCACCAATCCAAGTGAATTTCACAATCCTAATTTAATCACAGTGGCCTATGTAAGGCATTTACAAAACAGTGAGTCTATGCATGTAAGGACACACAAAACCAAATTAAATGAAATACCATTTTAATTTTTCAAGTTAAAAAGAACGTTTTTTGTCCAAATTTTCCAGTTGGAAAGATCTGTACTATTGTTAAGAACAAGATATTATACAAGTCATTTAACTTCTTTGTGTCTCAAATCCATAGTATAGTTAGACTTAGAAGTTTATTTTGGTAATTAATTTTATTAATATTGCCATAGAACATTTTTTTATAAAACAGTCAATATATTCAATAAGTATTAGCCAATATTACCTCTAAAACTTCCAGGAAATTACTATCATTCTATTTCATTTTACATTGTCTAGATTCAGAAATTTCCAAAAAATACTATTTTTAAGTTTTAATAAAGTACAATATTTGACTGTGGAAAATAGAAACCAAATGTTTGCATAAATGCAAGAATCTTCTAGGTTTGCACTGGAACAAGTAAGATTTGACAGTACATACAATCTTACAATAATTCATTCCCATAAACATTTATTAAGCTACGCACATGATGAGCTTCTTTCTGGATTTTTGTATATACAAGGCTTATTTCCAATTCATATTTTCTGTAGCTTTTTTTTTTTCATAATTCAGATATCAATTCAGATGCCTCTTCTTGGGAATGACCCTGCTTGATTATACTATCTACATTAGACCCTTGCTACCAAGAAATTCTGTATAACATTCTCCTATTTCATTAACTTTGTAACCTTCATTACAACAGGAATATACCTGAATTATCTGCTACTTGTTTCAATCTGTCTCCTTTCAGTCTTGCTACTTTGCTTATGCAGTATCACCAGGGCCTAGAATACCATCACCCAGGAGTAGTAATAATAGCCCACATGTATGCATTGTGGATACTTGCTTGATGTTGCAAAGTAACATAACTTGCTTTGATAATTAAATTCACAGTAATCTTGATGATAAATGTTATTTACACTCGTTTTGTAGATGAGATGAGAAAGGCAAGGAGTAATCACACAACTAATTTATTCTTACCTATTACACTAGTCTTCTTTTCTGTTACCTCTGAGCTGGCACTTAAAAATATATCTGTTAAATAAATGAGTAGGTGTGCTAGGCTTGGAGCAAGGAGCTGAATATGCAAAAATGAACAAGACCTAAGCCCTCAGGGCAGGGGACACATGAAAGTCTATGAGGTAATTGGTGTGGTAAATTAATAGGCAAGATAGATTTGATGAATCACCATAGATGTGTTTTTACAGAAATTTTTACATAGCACAAGAAGAATATAAATGATGAAATGCCCATATATGCCCCACAATTAATGGCAAGTATATGTAAATTTTAAAATATTTTAATAAAAAAAATAAAAATAAATAAATGATGAAATGGCATATCCTTTTGCAGGAAGGCCTAATTTTCTTTTCTTTTATTTTTTAACTACCACTTTTGTGAAAAACAAAGCAAGCATTTTTGTCACCCCAAATAAGAAAGTTAGGATAACTCATGCTTCAATTTTTTTTTCTTACTACTACCCCTTATATACCTTTTCCTCTTTTTCCTTTCCACCTCACTCATAACCTTAGAAACTCCCCTTTGTTTATAGCGTCTACTAGTTTCATCCACTGTGTGGCTGTATCATCCACATGGATGATAAGCGGATGTAAAGGTATCTGTCACCTACTATGAAAATGTCCAATGCTTCTCTTTGTCATTCGGACTTGCTTTACTGCACATAGTTCCCTTTTGCTGAAAATGGCAACACAGGTTTCTTAAAGAAGATGATGACTAATTTCCGTTTGGGGGAGGGAGGGAAACAAATATAGCAGTATTAAATTTTAACATTGGGAATCTCTAAATGAAACATTCTATAATACAGTAGAAAATGCTTGAAAAATCTAAACTAACTTGACAACCCCAAAACAAGACATGTGGCATGTTTATACTGCAGCACCTCTGTGTCTCTAGCTGAGTATGGCTCAGCAGCAAGTTGTTTCCATGGATACACGAGCCACTGACCAAATGGAGCTGGAGCTTGTAACCATCACTAAACTTCTAGAGAATAAAGGCAACACGCATTTCTCCTTTACAAGTAATTCAATTTTTATAAAAACTATGAACACTAAATTGCATCACTCATATCAAGAAAATTAATTATGTTTAGAAAACATAACAATTTACCATAGCTGTCACTAGATAGACTTTAAGATAGTGACTTGCAGTGATTACCATCTGCAGTCACTATCAACTTTTGTTTAAATAATGTTGTCCTAAAATTATAGCACTTGGTTTTTATCATTGAAATGGCATTAATATAACATCAAAGCCTACAATATACTTTATAATAAAAATGCATTTTTCAACCTGAGAACATTAAGATGTTAATATATACCAAAAATATGAAGAAGAAATATAAAGAAATAGCAATCTGAAAAGTGTGAAATTTCTTCCTTAAAAATATTGGCTTCTAGAATCAATGACCACTGGACTCATTCGTATCACTTTTCAGAGATAACCACTCTAAAATCATTTTATTTTCTTTAGTTACACTGGTGATTGCTCTAGATTACATTTTTGATAGATCTAAGGTATGAAAATTGTTGATGCCAACACTCCAGGGAATGGTTACGGAGATAAACTTTGAGTCAACATAACTACTAGCTTTACGATTTTTTATATTATTTCTCATTTAACACATATGGATTTCATGCTACTCTCTGCAAAGTAGAGTTTCAGGTACTTTGTGTCCCGAACATTGTTTGAATAATAAACGTCTCATCAGTAACTAGATTAACTGTTGATTATTACCATGTACCATTAGTCACAGGAAAATTTAAAACATGTAATTAATAAATATTATATGGTCTACTTCACAATATGACTATGAATATTTCTAAATTTTTAATTCTTTTTATAGGTGAAAATTTTCTTTTCAATTGAAGCATATGAAAATTTCTGAAAGGATAATATCACAAATGCATTGCTTTTGATTATTTTTGTGGTTAATTCTATCACTATACTAATTTTTTAATCCCTGGGAACTATCTTTGCAAAGTAGAAAATAACCTAATGCATAGTTGTTTCACTGTTGAATTTAAGTATAATCAAAAAATATTAACAGTAGAAAGCATAAAACTATCAAGCCTTAAGTAACCTAAATTAATTTAGATTTATTTAATTTGGATGTTTTTTAAAATGTTGGAGCTTTTCCTGTGTCATTCCATTATCAAGCGACAGAAATAAAATAGAAATTCACATCTGCTTTCAGTACACATCTTCATTTGCACATCACACATTAGAAAGGAACTTATATAAAACTCAAAAAATCATAAAACTCAACAACAACAAAGAAAACCAAGTAACCCAGTCAATAAAAGGGCAGAATTGCCAAGTAGACAGCTCTCCAAAGGAGACATATAGAAAGCCACGAGTCACATGAAAAATGTTCAACATCACTTACCATTAGAGAAATGCAACTCATTCCCATGAGAATGGACCATAGCTCAACAAAACAAAAACAGAAGCATCTCATTGAACAATGCACTACATGCTACTGCCTTCTAAGGATAGTACCAGGTACTCTGCTTGGCAACAATAGAAAGAAAAAGGAACTCTCATCCACTGTAGGTGGAAATGTAGACACAGCCAGTCCCTATGGATAACAGTAGGAAAGTTTCTCAAAATACTAAAACAGATCTAACATATGATCCAGCAATTCCACTCCTGGGTATTTATCCAAAGAACTCAAAAACACTTGAAGAGATATGCTCAGTCCTGTGCAGTACAATACTACTTACAATAGCCAAGCTATGGAAATAGGCTAAGTTTCCAATGACAGATGAGTGGATAAAAAAATGACACAGTATACATACACGATAGAACAGTACTCAATTTTATCTTATTTTTTTAAAGATTTATTTATTTATGCATACAAGCACTGGGGTACAGGCCAGAGGTGTGGGGGAGGGGGGTTGAGAGGATTCACCACAGAGAGCAGGGAGCAGAACAGGCAGATCAAAGAGATGAAATCTTGCCATTAGCAGCAACATGGGTAAAACGGGAGGGAATTACTCTGAGTGAAATAAGTCAGATGGAGAAAGACAAATAGCAGATATTTTCACTCATGTGTGGGATGTAAAGATAATAAAGGAACAAACGAAACTAAATCAGAACAAACCCCAGAGATATGACTGCAGGATTGCAGTTATTAAAGGGATGAGGTGGAGGAGAAGGAAAAAAGGGAGGAGGGGACCTGACAGTCTGGGTAGGAGGACTGTGGATGCCTTGGTAACGGGTGTAGTGTGGTAACATATACCTGAAGAGATGTAACTTATTTTCCTAAATCACATACAGTGTGCAAACTAATATTACCTTGATTTTAAAAAAAGTTATCAAAAAATTTGTGTTAAAAAAACAACACAGTCTCTTCATGTATTTTTTTTTCCTCTGTTACAGTCTTTATTTAAAAATGTTCCCATGTACCCACAAGATAAAATAAAATTGTCACTATATTTTAGATTTAAAGCCATGGAAATAAAGGAAATAGGGTTGGCTGCTGGGCAAATCCACCATTTTCAGAAAATTTTGAAATTTATTTTCTTGTGATATATCTTTTCACATAAGATTAGTGTTAGTTATAGGTGGCTCATTGCCAAAGATTCTGTGTCAAGGAAGATACTTCTGTGTCTAAAAGAGTCATTCAGGAACTAGTTGACGTCACCACCTCCACAATTTGGAGGGAAATCCTATTCAATGAGGATAAAGTTATATGGGGAGATAGAAATAGGAGATACAGAATAAGAGCTATGAATTTAAAGCATAACTGTCATCTCAAAGTTATTCCTAAGAGACAGTTAGAAGAAAAAAAAGTGATGCAAATAAAGTGAAAAAAATAACTATTTTATGGCTTTTCAAAGATCACTCTTGACCATCATAGTGCTATTACCTTTTGATGTAAACTGAATCAATTACACCGTCATTATTACTTATCATGAGCTCCAGATATTGTAAGCATGTGAACAACTTAATGCAGACTCAGTTTCAACATAAAAAAAAAAAAGATGTTCTACTCATATACTAGGAGAAGCTCTGGCTTAGGAAACCCTCCTTCCAAAGCCACAGTTACACATTTATCTTTGAGTTCAATTTTGAGTTTATATACAAACTGCCCATAGTTCAAGACCCTCACTCTTCACCTTCATCTTTTCACCTCTGGCACAACATGTAATCAGCTTATCTAACATATCACCTCATCTCTATGGTTTTAGCTCATTATTTCAACCTCCTTAGGAGAGCAAGTCCTCCTGGAGTGAAATTTATTTCACAATTTGTCTGCTGTTCCTGCTTCTCTGTAATATCTGCCTAAACTTGTAACCTTTCATATAAGGTCCATTCAGGTAGTCTCCCCTTATTAACAGAGATCAAGGATTAGACTCTCCTATGTAATAATTATTCTGGGTGGACGGAAGGAGTTTGGGTTTGTCTTTCTTGTCCCATCACAGAGCTAAGAACTACCAAAAAATTATGACATCATTTTCTCATCTGTGGTAGGTGTCACCATCATTATTTTGTAAATGAGATACTTGATGTAAAAAGTAGTTGCAACTTGCTGAATAACACAGTCAACAGTTTGAAGCACAGCTAAGGTTAAAATAAAAACTTCATAAATCCAATGAATATACACTTTAAGCTATTTAATCCTACAGTAATACCTGTGCTATAAAAAGGAACTCAGAACACCCAGGCCTGTGTGTTTGTAAAGCATGGAAAATTGAATAGTGATTGGTCTGTCTAGATCATAATTCCATGTGGCAGGTCTTTGTGTCATTCACCATGATAATACCAGTAGGATCTTGCACTGAGAAGGCACTTGATAGCTGTTAGTTGGTCCAATGTTGAGAAAATTAAATAACTATGCTTAAAGAAATCCAACTTATTCCTTGCTTACTTTTCTTTTACTTATTGTGGTTAGAAGCATAACTTCTGAACCAGACTCTGTACCATTACTAAGGCACCTCTGTTGTTCAGTTTTTCTAGCAATGAAATGATAAAAACATCACTAACTTACGGAATCTTCATGAGAATTAACAAAAGAACTCACTTTAACCTCTTGAATTAGTGTTGAACTATTCATCATTATGGATGTTTCCATTTGATAGTGGTAAAAAGCTGTTTTATTTTGTTAACTCAGGATAATATACAATTTATAAAATGATATAAAGTATAGAAATTAAGTTGGAGATTTATCACTGAGAGACATGTTCATATAGAACAAGTAATGGACTTAATGTTTATAAATATTTCTTATGTATTTCTGTAACAGTTCCACAATCTTCAATGAAAATACCTAATTTAGTTCTCATTTCTTTGAACACACAGCAGATCAATATAATCAATAACATGACGTAGAATTGCTACCCACTCCTCACCATATATACATCTGCATTTCACTTTCTTTATTCCTCCTTTGCTCTTACCCTTCAACTTCAGCTGCCCTTCTATTGCAATTGGATGGAGGTTACTTTTTTATGTTGGTAATGGTGATGGTTTTCGAGCAAGAGTCTTTTCTTCTTCACTTTTTACTAACTTTTTATTTTCTCTTTCCTTGACCTAAAAAATAAAAGTATCTAATAATACACAAGAAACTTGACTTGTTACCAAACTTGAAATTTAAATGATAAGGCCTCAATAATCACTTATACTACAGAAACTTTCTTCAAAGGATCATTTAAGAACCAGTCAACACTTTCATCATATTCTCTGGTGACTTGCAATATTTGCCATCCATCTTTAAATGGGTAATTTCCTTGTCAAAGACCAAGTCTCCCAGATAGTTTTATACAGTGCATCATTACTTATTTTCTCTGATAACACATTTGAATCATATCAAATAAATCATGTGCTATATTATATCCTAGTAAAATAAATGAACACAAAGTTTTAGGATGGCATGCCCCAGGAATCAAAAGTAACCAAGATTTGACACATTTATCTCACTCAGAAACTGATATTTGGTTCAGTAATTGGAAAGTAGAATCAGAATATTACAAAGGATAAATATACACCCTCTTCCCTTGAGATTTCCTCCTTAAAAAGACGTTACTTTTATATCACTACTTATATGAAGAGAACTGGACTGCTCTCTTGATACACATTACACAATTGTTGAGCAACAGACATGTTAAAGATAGAAAAGACATATTAACTCCCAAACTACCAGGCAGCTCAGATACTATCATCTTCTGTATTGCGCTGGTATCATCAAACGATAATGTAACTCTCCCCAAAAGATAGGATGGGGAACTGTTTTTCAAAATACGGCTTACAAATGACTTTTTATGCCAACAGAAATGTTTATTACATGCCTAAGTCAGCTACCAATCTGATTTGTAATAGCTATAACCTTATCATAATTATGTATTTATTCTCTATGTATAGAAAAAGAATTTTTTAAAAGTTCTTTTTTGGATAATGAGACTAATTATGGATGATATTTTCCTATTTTTTAACCTTTCTATATTTCCAAATGTTTGACGAAAAAGTGAAATTAATGCTACTAAAATAGTTTAAGCGTTAAGGCATAGCACATAAAGTAATTCTTCTATTAGGCATTTACTGGTTTAATTTTAAGTTTTCTTACCTTCTTTTCTCTCCTTAACTTGCCCTACTGCTTCCGATAATGTACACCAAAGGCACATTATGTTTAAATTGCCTGAATTAATATGTTTTCTCTTAATAATTTTAAAGAATATGTAACAACTGATAATGTAGCCATAATGTAGCTCAAAATATTAAACAGGAGCTAGGCCATTTGGAAAGAAGAGAACCTCAAGTAGGGCACTTGCTTGCTGTGTGACTCTAAGAAAATTACTTAGCCTCTCTGTTTCATTTTCTTCACATATTAAAGAGGACTATTAATATAATCCACCTCACAGAATGTTATGAGTAAATGAGTTATTCAGTGTAAATGTTTAGAACAATGTCTCACATTTATGTTTAGGGTTTGTACTTTTCAAGATTTTGGTGATCCTACTCATATTGACTTTATATCTATATAAATATCATTATTTGTTCTCTCTTGCTGTCTCCTCTCGGTGCTTCCCTAATGCTCCTAATAGCTTCCACGATGGCAAGGAACTTGCTGGTCTTGTTTACTCTATCACAATGCTTGACATTTAGTAAGAACTCTATAAATATTTACTGAATGAATATGGAATATGTATTTGTGAGGTTATGGCTAAGAATATCTCATATCTGAGTAGAGTCAGCTATCTGAAAATTTCACAGCTGCCCCTTTACAACTAAAATGTGTGTTAGTGGGACAATTTTTGTGGACTCTCACACCATTCTTTATATATGTCAAGTGAGATTCTGCTGTCTTTCATGACCCCACATTCTTCCTTGATACATATCTTCTGTTGAATATAAGAAAAAAGGCCTATTTTCTGAATGAGATGGACATATGATTTCCATCTAACTTTTCTTGCTGTTGCTTTCAAAGTATATATCCTGACTGACAGTGGGAGCCTCTGTGCCCCCAGAAAGCATTTCACACTGAGAAGTTCCACTGGCTGGGTCCCCGGGACTATGAGTCATAGTCAGAACCCTGCTTGAGAATAACTTTACAAGGCATTCAAAGCCAAGAAGATTTTAATGACCGGCCCCAAATGGTCTGGAATTACAAATGCTTCCAAAAATTCAGAGATATGTTGTTTTATGCTGTGCACTTGCTGTTGGGGGCAGATAAGGGGCACATTATGTTTTACTTGTGGAGATAATTTGAAATTGAGTCTGATAGTAGGTTTAAAGCTCCAATTTGTTAATGTTACTTATTACTTCTTAGTAAACTTTATTTTCATAGCATTAAGTTTACTGTGAAAAAGAAAATAAAGAGCATGATATTTTACCCTTGGAGGAAACTCAGACTGTTGAGATATTTTCAGTTCTGATTTAGTACAATTACAGGATGTAGTAAGGCACTGCAAGATATTTAAGTGGTTCTATAAGCCTGAGACTGGAAATGAATCACAGACCATTTTTCATGTTGTCTGTCGCTGACATCATGTTTCAGGAATTCTTGTAGCAAAACAAATGCCTATTCAGAAGATTAGCCATTCTGTTCTCTGCTAGCAAGTCAAAGCAGTTATCCCCACAGAGAAAGTTTGAAAAGGGCAATCACCACTTCTAAAGCATACACATGTGTAAAATTTACTATTAATCAGGATGTTCATATTTGTCAAAACTAGGAATAATTTTAATAGTCTGCACACCTTGGGCAAAAAGGAATTAATCCAAGCTAACCAATGTTAAATTATAGATGGATATATTACCTACCTGGACTTCACCTACCATAAATAAGAGTTGTAAATATTAGCAGATGATTTGGTGTATCATTGCTGATTTCAAGGTATTTTGAGGAAAAGTCATAAGATTTAGTGGTATGAGATATAAACTTCAAATTATAAAATGATTGTTATGGGTATATAATGTACAACCTGGCAGCTATGGTTAGTAATACTGCTTTACATATTTAAAAGTTGCTAAGAGAATAGACCTTATAAGTTGTCATCACAAGGAAAAAATTTCTAGTTTGTAATAGATATTACTGGAGTAATTATAATGATCATTTCTCAATATAAACAAACATCAAATCATTATGTCACACATCTGAAATAGTATGTCTCAATTTATAAAAGAGATTTAATGGTAATCAACCCTTTAGTAAGTATGTCTAGGACAGTATTTCTTCAATTTGTACTTTAAGGTTATCTGGGGAATCTTTATAAATGTTCCCTACACCCAAGGCAAACCCCTAAATAATTAAGACAAACACACTAAGAGTGGGAACCCAGGCATCAGTACTTTTTTATTGCCTTCCAAGTTTTCCCAGGTTAAGAGCCACTAATTTCCTTATAACTTGCTAGTAAGACCAAGATTGAAGGCATGATCTCTGAGCAAATTGGTAAAGGTAAGGTGACTGAAAATTATTTACTGTTAATTTTTGTTTAATCTTTCATGGCAAATAAGAAAGTCAACATACAAACATAGGTCTATCAAGTTCCAGTTGCTTTTCACCATACTATCTCACTGCACCATTATTTTAATGCTAACCTAAATAATCGCTCTCTTAAAATCAGTTCACTACTGAATTCTAATTATTGTAAAGGCGCGTTTCTCAATGGCACTTGGAGTAAAAGTTCAGCACTATATCCACCAAAAATGCTCTAAGAAACTGTTATCACCACCAAGGGTCTTTACCAGGTCTGCAAAGATCAGACCCTTTGCTTTTCCATTAATACCGGTACACAGGCTATTATCTAATTTTACTCATCACTATATTGTCCTTGTCAGTTCTCACAATTCATTTTTACCTTTCTTAAATTAAATGTCAGTTTTCTCACTCAACAAATAATCAAAAAGAAAATATAGTCAGGAATGAATTTCTCCAAATTCCCTTCCCTCTACATCAAGTTTATCTTGAACCATTTTATTCCATTTTTTATTCCTACTTGTGTCCAAAGATAATCCTTTCCTTTATTCTTGGGATCCCCTCCCTTCCTGTCTGCTCTGGAATTTTCTTCCTATTATGTCCATTTATTTAACATCTATCTTTCTTCCTTCTTGACTCCTTCTTTTCCTTTTGAAAACAAACTTACATTCCTTATCTGGGGGAAAAAATAATCCTTCCCTAGTCTGTTCCCTTCTCACTGAAGGATGGTTGCCCGTCAACTCTAAAACATTTATTGGAGTGGTTTACTTTGGACAAATTCATTTTATTATTTCCTCCTTTATGACTTATTTTGCTCTGGTTTCAGTATCATTTCCTTCAAGTTATTCTTTCTAATAACAGAATTGTTTGTTTAAACTCTATGGCTAAGGGTATGATAATTACATATGCATCCTTTTGTAGCAGACATCCTTTTCATAGCATTTGACCAAAGGTTAATATTTACCATGGATAGTGTTGTGATTTGAAACTATCAGGTACTCATTAAAATTTTCCAGTTCTTTGCCTTTGGGTACACACCCAGAAGTAGAATTGCTGGATCATACGGTAATTCTATTTTTAAGTTTTGAGTAACATCCATTCTCTTTTTTATAGTGTCTGCCTCAATTTACATTCCCACTAGCAGTGCACAAGTGTTTTCTTTTCTCCAAATCCTCACCAGCATTTATTATTTCTTGCCCTTTGATTAATTCCCATTCTAATAGACATGAGTAATTGCACAGTGAGGTTTAGACTTACATTTCCCTGATGATTAGTGATAGTGAACAGCTTTTCATGTACCTATCAGCCATTTGTTTGTCATCTTTAAGTCTTGAACCTATTTAGTTGGGTTATTTTGTGTTTTTAAGTGTTCTCTGAAATCTTTATAGATCTTGGATATCAACCCCTTTCTGATAAATGATTTGCAAATACTTTCACTCATTTCATAGTCTGCCCTTACATTTTATTGTGATTTTCTTAGTTATGTCAATCATTTTAGTTTGATATTATTTATTTTTGTTTTTATTTTTGTTGTTTTTGCTTCTGTTGTCAAATCTAAAGTGACATCACCAAGACCAGAGTCAAGGAACTTACTGCCTATGATTTCTCCCTAAAATTTTATAGTTTGGAGAATTAAACTCAATCTTATAAACCATTTTATATTGATTTTTGTATATGTGTATGAACAGGGGTCAAAATTCACTCTTTTGCATGTGGCTGTCCAGTTTTCACAACATTCATTAAAAATGCCATCCTTTCCCCACAGTATATTTTGGTTCCCTTGTCAAAAATTAACTTATATACATATAAAATTAATATACATGTATATGTAGTGCCTTCTATTTCTTTTAACAATGTTTTATAGTTTGTATTACATAAGTCTTTCACTTCCTTTATTAAATTTACCCCCTGGTATTTAATTCTTTTTGATACAATTGTAAGGAACTTTTCTTTCTTCTTTAACAGTGATCTCTAGGCATATTTTTTGTATTTGCATCTTTGACTCAAATATGCTTCTTGAACAAGATTGAGGGTAATCGTTTTTCTTTAACATCTCCATCTTTTTAAGACTTCAGTGTGGATAATAGATGTGCCCACTTATACAAGTGCAATGAAATCTGATGAATTGTGGAAGAGTATTCTTTTGTGAGGAAAGCGTACTACACATGTCTTTGGAATGGAAGGAATTTGACCCTAAAGAGACAGAAGTCACATTCTATATAAATAGTGCTCTATGGTAGTAACATTCATCCACTTGAACTATTACATTCATTTTAAAGGAATAACAAAAGAATTGCTAAATTTTTCATAAACTTTCGCTGGAAAGAGCGAGGAAATTCATGAAGAACTGGAATTGCAATTACAAATACAACACAGTGTGGGGAATTGTGTCAGAGTAAGTCCCCTTGACAACAGGACAGCTTTTTGACCTTTTACTTTTAACAAATTGTGGTTATATTAAACACTACCTGAAAATCCTCAGTTAACATCTGCATAATATTGCCACTACGCTAAGAAATTGGAGACAAGAGTACTAAAATATGAAAATCATTGGATCAAAATCACTTAGTTTTTGTCAAATAGTATGAGATACAATAATTTTTAAAATTCACTGCTCAGTCAAAAGCAGATTACATGATAAAAACATAAGACTAATGAAACCTAAACAATACAATTTTTTAAGTAGGTCTGACACATAGCACTGTTAGATCTTTTGTGTAAGGAGGTACTTACACTTGCCTATATCAACACAGAGAAACACTGGAAGAACATAATAAGACATGGCTCCCTGAGAGAATTCAGTCACTCCTGGGTGGCACAGATAAGAATGATGACTAGATATCTTCATGCCTATCTCTGTCTGTATCATTTGTATTTTGAACTTTATAAATACACTACCAATTCAAAAACTATTTTTCTTAACAGATGTGAAATACCTTTGCAAATAATAAAAGGTTGCATAGCAAATTCATGAACATTTGTTGAGAGAACAAATGCGTAAGAATAAAAATTGTCTTTCCTATAAACACATGAAAGAAAGGAAAGAACAAATGTCAAGAGACAGGAAAGAGGTAGGGGTAGATAAATTGCACTTCAGTGTTCACACCTTCTATTTTTATTTGAGCTTAATTTTAAATATAACATCTGTTGGCTTATCAGTGAGCATGTCATGAGAGTGTCAACAGTTTCTTTAAGTAATATTGTATCAAACCCAAAGCATTACATTTTTATGAGTCTACATTGTACGATTATTGCAATAGCATTTATTCATATATACACAAGTAAATGTAAACATATATATGCAGTATACTTCATTACATGCTTCATTCAAAGAAAACTGAAGGAGAAGGCATTCTTGCTTCACTTGGAGATTCAATCAAAATAAAATTTGATTTAAGTTTTTTAAATTCATTCTGAAGAGTTGTATTCTTTTCAACTTGGCTGTGTTCTTGAATTTACTTCAGGCTCATTTTTCATGTGATGCCTTAAGGGGATATTAGATACACACTTCATTTTTCAGATTGCCATTTCAGATTGCGTATGTGTGTGCGTAAGAGATAAAAGTTATTGGTTTTTTTATTGCTATTACTAAAAATTTTACCCACAACAGAAAATCTTCAGGCAACATATTAAGGTTTGAGCAAAAGATTCAAATAGTGAAAATTAGACATTTTTGAGAAGATGGGGAATCTCCAGAGTACATCATCTTAATTGTGAATCTTTGCTCAGGGTAGATAATTCCTGAGTTCAATGGCTGATCTCAATGATTTTACTCTTGTGTTTTAATAACACATATTCAATGAACAGTTCAATAATCCATCCATGGTAGGTTAGGACCTAGCTGCAGAGAGGATGGAGGCCAATCTACAGAGAGTGCATAGCATCCAGCAAGACAAGGCAACCACAAAAGAGGTCTCTGAGGCATGGAAGGTGTAGGGCTCCTTCTAAGTTGCTGAGCAGGAAGTCCTCACTGTGTGGACAAGTCAGCCCTGGGATCCTCCTTCTTCTGCTTTCCCACCAGGAGTATGTATTGTATGCATCCCAAAACTGACCAGATGTTCAGTATTGAGTTCTGTGAAGCAAATTCATTATGTTCATAAATCTCTGGATCAAGAGTTACCATATCTGGACTCATAGAGAGACTCTCCAAGCACACCCTCTAAGAGGAAGATGACATGCGTCAACCAGAGACTTGATCTTCGAGCCATGACTAGATCCAGATTTGGGATTGTTTCCCTTAAAGAAGTGCTGAACTTTCATTATTGATCTTTATTCATTTTATTCCAACTGCACAAATGACCTTGAGGCATCCTGGGTCAGAGATGTTCTGTCATTATTCATGTAAAAAGCAAGTGACATTTTGGTCCTTCACAGCCTGGTTCTCACCTCAGAGATGATAAGAGGCAGGTGAGGTAGAAGATCCTTCCTGCACGCACTTCAAAGTCTGCCTCTCCAAAAGAATGGAGCTCAATGGATTTTCTCTTTCTGTAGAGAGACTGTCTACCTCCTCTCTTGAAAGAAGAAGGAAAAAAAAATTCCTTCTTTGGGAGAAGATGGCAGAGATTTTGGATTCTCACCCTAAACTTCTGGAATGTAAATGCATCTTTCCAACAGACAATTAAACACTAGATGATTCCTGCTTTTGGAATCTAGAGATGGGGCCAAGGTCTGGACTACATAGATTTGGAATGTAATTACCTAGGAAGAGAATTCTCCAGTCTTGCTGACCCCTTGTGGTTTAACACAGAGACCTTGCCCAAAGGACCACAGACCTAACTGTCATGATATGTGACATGCCTCTAGGGAAAGTGAGGAAACAGTTCCTATCTTTATGTGCTAATCATTTTCCTGTCTCAGAAGACTATGTTTTTCAGGAGCCCTGAGATCTGGGGAGTCTTATTACAACCAATAGAGGGGAAAGCATAATTTTATGTGGGAGGAAGAATAATAAATTCAATATTTGTGACCAATATTCCAGGCATATAAATGCTTTTATTTTCTTGCAGTGTCTTAAGACTTTAACCAGCTGCTGATTCAACCTTCTTCCAGGCATATATGGGGCAATCTGTTAATGAACAAGATGCTGTGAGTTGACAATTAAAAATATAAGAGCATATCAAATCACATAAATCTTTGGACAAAAAGGTAATTTAATTTGAGAGTAACAAAGACACTGTGATTATTAATGTAAACCTTATTGTTTTATTTTAAAATGATCTAACCCAAACCAAAAGCATACAAAAGAGAATTTGCTATTTCCTGTCTAAAGATCGTGGGCCTGTAAAGACAACTGGAGAAGGAAGATTGAGAGATCTCAGCACTTAACTTTGTTACAGCAAAGAAGATAAAACCCTCTAATTTCACTCCGAGGCTGAGAATGACAGAGAGCAATGGATACCATGCTGGAAAGCTCTGGTGTATAGCTGTCAGAATCTCAAAAGACAACTACTGAAATTCTAAATCCTTTTCTAGAATTAGAGTGCAATTGGCTGGGTATGTAATTGAATAATTCATTTAACCTCTGTTTCTTCATCAGGAATTAAACCAAAAGAAAAAGTGTAGTACTGTCACTCTCAAAGATGTCATTTGGACCAGATATTACACTTCTTTTATAGTGACCTTTGATTTTATAGTACATGAGGAAGCAAGCAAAGTAGTCCTTTATCTTTTCCTTAATACCTATGTTGTATTCTTTTTTTAAACTTCAGAAAAGTGAGAACAGAGAAGTAGGGTCCCAGCTTTCCCAGCTCTATCACTTCCCCACACCACCTCTTCAGAAAGGGTTCCTCCCTTTGAGGACTCGATGAATCAACAGGAATAAGTACCTTGGGATTCAAGTGGAAGTTGTGCAACCCTGAGGTTTGGGACATGAGGGAAAAGTGGGAATTTTAAGAGTTTTGACATACTATGCATCATTTTGTCTGATTTACCGTAAATTTAGTAAAACTGCTCAGAGTGATTTTTCCCAAATACCCTAGCACCCATGGGAGCAGGGAGACCTTGCAAAAAACTTTGAAAGAATGTTCACCCTCTCGTTATACCTGCATTGAGGAGCAGTAGGAGGGGAGCATGAAAGTAACAACTACTTCTGCATTCCAGCCATCTGAGACCTGGAACGGAATCACCTCCTCCAGACATTGCAAAGCTCTACCTCGCAACCTTCTGAGGAACATCAGATATTTCATTTCTGTTGGCATCAAGTAGCACAAAATAGAAGATCTATAATAAGAAAATAGAGTAACTCTGTCCTCTCTTCACCTCCTTTCCCAAATCAACAATGAAACAATTTTGGTGATATTACAAAAAAGGAACGAACGTGACAAGGCCTGTTTCATTTTAAAACACTTGCTGCTGAAGTTATTTCCTGTGACTTAGCATCATGATGGAATGCAGCGTTCCTTCCAAAGAAGAGTGGCTAATACTGCTGTGGTGTGTTCTGCTTTCATTTTGTCTACTGAGTCACATGTCTGCAAAGAACTTGAAATAATGGATGTGAAAATGTTAGAAACTTAGAAGTTAGGTAATAAATGTGCATTTTATAAAAATAAAAACAGAAATCCAGGGGCCTCCCAGGTGGTGCAGGGGTTAAGTTTCAACGCTATCAAGCTATCACTAGCCCTACTACCTAAGTTCAATCCCTCACCAGGGAGCTAACCAACATGGCACAGCAGACCTCTCCTATCTCACCCACTGCTCCCCTCAGCAGTGTATTTCAGTGGGTGCACCTGTTCTGCTCCCCTGTCTCTGTTGAATATTCTCATTCCCTGCACCTCTGGCCTATACCCCAGTTCTTGTATGCATTGAAAAAAAACAAAAACAGAAATCCTTACTTTGTTGTTTTTAGATGCATTAAACTATTGTATAATCCTTATGGTATAGTTCAGAATCATCTGGAGACACAAAGAGCATCATTGTGTTTTGCTTAAAGTAAATGTTCCTTAATCTCATCTTATTTTTTTAACTTTTTTTATTTATATATATTTGACATCCATTGTAATCCCCATGTATTCCCCATCCCATATCACCAGTGCACCATCACCTCAGTCCCCTGTGCTCCCGTCTGCCCTCAACCCTCCCCCTCACTCCTCCCCACCAAGTGTCCCCAATTTGTCCTTGTCTTTTCATTTTTGGTTTTTGTGTCTTTACTGTTATTATTATTTTTGTTGTGGTTCTTATTCCTTTCCTTGATCCTTATTTGGTTCCCTTATATTCCTCCTAGGGGAGGAACCATCTGGTAGTTTTCTTTTGTCTTCTGACTTACTTCGCTGAGCATCATCCCTTCCAGTTCCATCCATGTTCCTATGAATGTGTCTAGTTTTTCATTTTTTTCTTAATCTCATCTTAACAGTCAATCCTGCCATCCACAAAGCTTTATATCAATAAGATATAAAAAGACATGACGCTCTCAATCCTGTGAAGTGGAAGCGTAGAAGTATACATGACATATCTGGTCATTTTTTCACAGGAGTTGCCTTCAAATTCAATAAGATATTAAAATATTCTAAAATAACTGCTTGCCTGTTATACTTTCCAACTTAAATATAATTCCAATAAATTATTAAATGTTTTAGTCTTTCTAATTATTTGTTCAGAAACAAGATGTGAGTTTTTGGAAAGATCTTAAAAGAATCTAAGATCATTATAAACATGGACCCTTAAGCAATTCAATCACATATCTGCCAAATCTAACCTCTGAGGATAAAGGAGCAGAGTATAATTCAATGACGCTTAACTTGAATTATATTTCATAAATAATTGCTTATCAACATTGACAGTGCTACCAAGATAGATAAATGTCAAGATGGGGGAGAAAGAACATACAAGAAAATCTTCAGTATGCTGGGCTAGGATTTCTCAGGACAGATTTGATGACGACAGGTCTCCCCTTGTGATTTCAGCACCCATCAGCTGTCAGAGGTTGCTCGATGTGCTGCTGGGTCTTGAGGACAGTAAGCAATTATCTCTGTGCTCTGATGCAAGGGTGCCAGGCAGGCCAGGCTGCCCTTCCAAACCCTCCCAGGCCAGACTGCCATCCAGTATTCCAGAATGCTTTTTCTCCAGATCAGAGGTTCTAATAAGGAACATCCTTCCACGCTTTAAAACCCTCTCTCCCAAAACAAACAAACAAACAAAAAAACCCTCTCACCCTCCACACCTCTGGCTTATATGTATAAATAAATAAAGATAAACCTTTAAAAAATACCGATGACCAGTCCCCACTATACTGAATCAAAATATCTGAAAATTGGGTAAGTGCACACAAACTCTTCAGTTTCTACTATACCAGTCCCTGTCCTTGTCCCACCCGCACTCCTAGCAAAGTTCTCACCTAAGGACATTTAAGTCATTTGTGTTTTAGAATGATCTGACATGAGTTTCAAGGCAGTAAGGAAGAGAAGAGGCCACTCATATAATGGCTATGGAAAGAACAACATATAAGTTTCAGAGAAGTCTGAATGGACTTAGAACTCTTTGTTAGGTTTTGCAGAAACTTATGAGGAAATAAAATTTTACAGAATTTAACAAAGTGTCAGCTTATATTTTATAAAATAACAATAAAATAGTAAGTTTATTTAATAGTTTGAAAGCCTATTAAATATTTACAAATGAGAGGAAAGATAAAAGCCAAGCAGAAAACATATAAAAGGACAATTAACATAGAGAAAAATAATATTTTACCATGTTGTTGAACACTTACAGCTCATCTTTCATATATTTCACTTCATTTCAGAACAGCCCTATCATTTTGTGGGATTAAGTACTAAGACATAGTGGTTATTGCTCTTTTGCAGCTTGGTGACTTTCTCAGGAGAGCATTACTACCAACACAAGAGCCTGAGCTTTAATCTGCTCACCTATTGTTCATTGTTCATATACCAAATCACAGGCCCTCCCTGGAAAATCAGCAGAATTTTATCAATGAAGATACATTTTTTTTTTTGCAATCTATCAATTAAAACACTATGTGGAAACATCCTTCTCGTGGGAAAATAATCTTGGCCCCTCTTTGAACCTTCGTGTATTCTCTCACTCATTGTTTCTTGACTGGGTTCTAAACCTTTCTTTCGTGGCTGGTGACCATCTGGATGCTACTCTAAAACTCTTTGCCTTGCAGGGAACTAGGGATTTTATTGTGTCAGGCTTCTTTTTCACTGGTTATCTGTGAAGCCATTTCTGTTTGACTGTTTGCATGTCACTGTAGCATTAGGAATATCTGTTTGACTCACATCACCTAGTGTTCCAAATAAAACACAAAACATTGATGGCCTCCAAACTTGAACTTCCAAATTTATCTTGGGAGCACCACTATCTGCAATCTGCCTCTGGCCTAAGGGAGATCAAGGTCAACAGCTAATGTTTGACTCTCCTTTTTCTGCTCCAGTTTCTATCACCCTAGTCTTATTCGTCTAGTTAAGGACTGAGTCTGTTTATAGAGAACTAACTTGGATTTAACTGATTTTCTCCAATGTTTTTCTCTTTCATTGATTTTTCAAGCTGGTTTTATTATTTTTACCTTCCTCTTACTCATTAGATTTACTGCTCTTGTTTTCTTAGCTCCTTAAGGTGGAAACTGGGCTTATTGATTTTAGATTTCTTCTTTTACTATAAGTTCCTATGGTTATAAATTTTCCCCTACTCATAGACTTCTCTGTTATTTATTTCTAATTTAATTCTGTTGTGGTTGAAAGTATGATTTTAAGTCCATTTTAAGCTATTGAAACTTGTTTTATGTCCTAGCATAGAGTGTAGCCTGAAAAATGAGTCATGTGCTCTCAAAAGAATGTGGACTTTGCTGCTGTTGAGGGAAAGGCTCTGTCGGGTCAAGCTGGGTGATAGGGCAATTCAAATCTCTGTATCCACACTGCTTTCCTTTCCAGTTGTGCTTTTCAATTACTGAGAGAGGAGAATTGAAATCACCAACTTCAATTGTCTTTTTCTCTGCAAATTATGTACGATTTTAATTTATTTAAGGGTTCTGCTTTAAGTGCATTTAGAGTTGCTAGATCTTCTTGATATATTGGCCACTCTATCAGTAGGAAAAGTTCCTAGCTGTTCTTAGTAATATTTCCTAAAGACAACTTGGTCAGATGTTAATGTAGCTACTTCAGGTTACTTATTGTTAACTGTGCGTGGTAGATGCTTTGCCAACCCTTCACTTCCAACTATTTATGTCTTTGGATATACATGAAGTATTTTTATAGAAAGCTTAGAGTAAAAACTTGCATTTTTTAAATTCAGGTTGCAACTTGGCCTTCTGATTATAGATTTAGTCTATATTCAAAGCAATTAGTATTGCATTTCGATTTGCATTTTGCTGGTTTTTTACATAGCATCTCTTTTTGGCTCCATGTTTCTCCTCTGCTGCTTTCCTTTTTGTAAAGAACATTTTATTTTACAGTATTACTTTAATTTTTAATTTTATATCATATATATTATATACATATATTACTGTGCATTATATATAGATATAATATACATATTTAACTCTTGATCGATGACTGAATCATTAAGCACTAAAGTATAGCATTCCATTCTTCCCTATGGCCTCTACTGTTTCCAGTGAAATACTAGTCATTCATAATCTTGCTGGTCATCATTTTTGCTTTGTCACTTCCAGGATTTTCTTGTTGCTGTAGTTTTCAATAATTTGACAATGTATATAGGATTTGTACTTTTTACATTTTTCTTTTGTTTCATTGAGTGTCTAGGATCTGTAGATTGTGTTTTCATTAAATTTGGGATGATTTTAGCCATTATTTCTTCAAATATTTGCTTTCTGTTTCTTCTTCTATGTCCTGGCTGGCTGGAGACAGGAGACAGGTGGAATTCAGCTGGCATACTTGGCGTTGTCCCACAGATCTTCAACGCTGGCTTCCTTGCTCTTTGAACTTTTTCCTAAATGATAGTCAAATCACAACTCAAGGCAGCCAAGTAAGGATGTGGGGCAGAGAAAATTTAAAATATCATTTAATTTTCAGATCCTCGGGCCATCACCAAGTTGAATAAATGACTGTATATCATGAAAAATTACCTTATTATCAGAATTCCTTTAAAACTTAATTTAATACTTTTTTATGACCCCAGAGGTACATATAGCCCTCAGGCATTGTGAAGGTCTTTTTACATCACAGCAGGACAGCTCATTCTCAAGTTTGGGAATACATGTAGACTGGAAAGAAGGAAGCCAAATGGATTTTTCAAATATCGAAAAGGTTTATTAGAAGTCTTATTCTTCGGGCCTCCCTGGTGGTGCAGCGGGTTAAGCAACACACTATGAAGCAAACCACAGCCACTGCAGCACGAGTTCAATCCCTGCCACCGGCCAGGGAGGGGACCCACATGGAGTAGCAGACTTCTCCTGCCTCGCCCACTGTTGCCCTCAGCAGTGTTTCAGTCAGTCTGCCTGTTCTGCTCCCCACTCTGTCTCTGGTGAATCCTCTCACCTCCTGTGACTCTGGCCTGTACCCTAGGTCTTGTATGCATAATTAAATCTTAAAAAAAAAAAAGAATAAGACTTATTCTTCTGGAAATGCAAAACAACTAAGAGATAATGTAACAGGGTGGTCCAGAAACCCTGTTCTGCCCTAAGAGGGTGGAGCTGAGCAGCGATAAGAAGATGCTGGAAAGGAGACTGGAGGACAGAAGAAGAAAGAAGGAAGGGAGGACAGAGGAAGCAGGATGGACAGCATCACGGAGGCGTGGAGGAGGCACATGGAGCAGATAGACATGTGAAGAAACTGTACTTGCTCCTTGGTCTTGGACTGGTTGGAACAAATGTGGGTGAGAGACCCGTGGGGAGCTTAATAATGGCAGTTTTCATCTTGATTTTGATTTTGCTCTTTTCCTGACCATTTTCTATGGATCTCCACTGAAAGATCCTTCCAACTTGAGGCAGGCTTTTGGGCCTTGCTTTGGGCCAATCCTAATTGGCTGGACTTTTACCCTCAAGGAGATGGTAACTTTGGATACTTAACTTAGTAACTATAATCTTTGTCCTTTCTTTATTGTAACCTAATTGTATTAAAGTTCCTTTCCATTAAAGACCTTATATGTTTGTCTTGAAGTGGCAGATGGCAGAACCCATTTAGAGAGGGCAGTTTTGGGGGTTTGGGGGTGCCCCTCCCTGCCCTGTAATAATAATATTAATGAATCAAACTTAGAACCTACTTTCATCATTTCTAGATTTTTCCTATTCCTATTATTCGTGATAATCAAAGAAATTCAATGTGAAATAATTATTCATCGTTTATATCTGACAAATCACAAATTCTTTGCAACAAATTAATTGCAAAGCTATAGACTATCAGATGCTGACAAGGATATGAGAATATAAGAATCCCTTGTGTTTCAGAGGAAAGAATAACCACACAAGGCTGATGGCGTGGAAAGCTTGTGGGACACTGTAACCTTGCACATAGTCCAGCAATGCTAGCTATACTTGGCTGAGGAAACACTCATGCAAAGGTTGCTTGGAGAGGAAGCTGATCTTCCTCTACCCTTCTGGTCCTTTGGACAGGAAAATAATTAAATCAATACAATAAAGATAAGCAAAGGAAGAGACATGTTATTTATGTTGGCAGGGGGCAGATAATAATAATAATTATATGCACATGTAGGCCATAGAAAATGGAAGTGGTGTTTTGTTAAATATAATGAATTTGAAGAGTTTTTAGAAAAAGGCAAATCATTCTGGGAGAAAGACAAAACAAAGAAATTTTGCAATTTAAGTAAGAATTTAGCAGAGTTATTTACCTATGAAAATGGATCTTCCACATTCTAGTCTGGGTTGATTAGGCTGTGTGTCACTGCCAGGGGCAGGTGGAGAAAATTCATTTCTTGTCTTCAGGGAGATAGATAATTGGGCAAATGTCATTCTTGGATCTACTGTTTCTCAATTTCCTTCAATTCAGAATAATCAGCCTGCAACTTGGAAATATCCTGGGGCAGTCTGTCCTTGGTTACAAGGTCCACAGAAGGGTATGTTTGAGTGTTTATTATAGCTTTGTTTGTGATCAGGAAAGCTGGAAGCATCCTGTGTCTCCATAATAGAACATGTTAGAAATAGAACATAATAGAAATGTTCAAAATATCAGGCAGCAATTCAGAAAGAGTGATCATGAAATATGCCCAGAGCAATGATACAATACCATTAAAACAATGCACAAATACACAGACACTAAATATTTTACAGCTTTCGAAATCACATACACATCCAAGGAATAATGATAACACACCCACCAGAAAAAAAGTACCTAAGGAGGGGGAGTGAGGAAATGCATTTGGTGGTCAAGAATAAAGGGAAGGGAGAAAGTCAGAGTAATAAAGGAGTCTTAAGGGTCCAATAGAACAGTATGACTGGACTGAACATTACAACTTCTATATGTGAGCCCCAATGCACACTCACACTTATACAAACATACATATGCACAAAAGGTAAAACAAACAAAAACCCAGAAGATTAGAGCAGATGTTGCTTCACGACCAGGTTAAAAATATTATGGTATATTTGTATGCAGGATGAAAGATTTGGGAGCTGTAAAAATAATGAAGTGTTGATTGGAAACCATTGAAATGTATTTCATTTAGGTAAAAAGAAAAATCCTGAATTATAATAAAAATATTGTACTCCGTGCATTTTTTTTAAAAAAAAAAGAACATATCAGTAAATGCCTGAATATACACAGACCGTCTCTGGAAGGACACACTAG
Organism: Galemys pyrenaicus; assembly: GCA_019455555.1. NCBI lineage: Eukaryota > Metazoa > Chordata > Mammalia > Eulipotyphla > Talpidae > Galemys > Galemys pyrenaicus. Next base: position 877,381 of record JAGFMF010011409.1, on the reverse strand, counting down.
AAAATGGGAAAGTGGTCGTTCCCAGGAAAGAAAAGTAGATATATGTAAGAGAAGGGATTATACATTTTACCACATATCACTTATTTTATTTTTTTATCATTTATTTTAAATTTTGCACTCTGCATTACCAATCCAAATAAATAAATCAAGTGTATAATTAAAGTTGATACCAGTAAAATAATTGTCTACTTTGAAATCAGTAGTGAGCACATCATAAGCTAAACTACCCACAAGAGGGCATTCCTGGTGATGCAATGGGTTGAGCAATGCACTGGGAAGCAAACCGCAGTCACTGCAGCACGAGTTCGATCCCTGCCTCCGGCCAGGGAGGGGACCCAGATGCTGCAGCAGACCTCTCCTGCCTCGCCCACTGCTCCCCTCAACAGTGTGTTTCAGTCGATCTGCCTGTTCTGCTCCCCACTCTGTCTCTGGTGAATCCTCTCACCCCTAGCACCTCTGGTCTATACCCCAGTTCATGTATGCATAAATAAATAAATCTTTAAAAAAATAAATAAATAAAATAAACTATTCACAAGAGTAACACACTTAAATAATTGTTATATTTTGATCAAGATGACAGATGGCTCTGTCAATAGTAGGACTACTGTGCAGTCAGAAAGTCAAAACAATGGCCATGCTTTAAGTTGATTTTATTTTATATTCAAACATAATAATCTTTACCCAGAACTGAAACCCTATGCTTTTATCATATTTACTATTGCAATTAGAAGGTAAAGCAATGACTTCAATGAGTTAAGATTTCATTTAACAGTCAGAATAATTCGTTGGATGAAAATAATCCTTTTTAGCACATACATCAGGGTTTTCGATTTTAAATAGCCAAGGATGCCTAGATGCTCAAGACTCAGAGTTCCTCATGGCAAAGTTGAATTTATTGAGCGGCAGATGTGTTGGTAGGCCGTCATACCATACCCACTAGAAAACCAGTTCTATTTCCTGTCTCTCCTGTGAGTACTTTCATACGGTTATTCACTTTAATCTCAAAGCCATTCACTTAAATTGCCCCTGATATATTGTTATCACTCTTTAGTACACTCCCATATTTCCATCAACTTGTACTCAAAAAACTCTGAACTTCTCTCCTAAGTCTCTCTTTATCAGTTGACTGACCAGGGTGCAAAAATCCTAAAAAAACCTCGTAACTACACTTGATATTTCTAGAATAGAATCTATAATTAGTAGAACCATCAAAGACTGTCTTTATCATGAATTGGACATTGATTTACTTTGATCACACCATGATCTTGTGAAAAAAGATATGCCCCACTAGGCTCTCAGAAAGTGGACAGGAATAGGAGAGACTAAGAGAAGAAAAATTGAGACCACTAACTCAGATTTATACTTCATCAGATTTGGTTACCAGATTACAAAGATTCACTATACAATATATTCAGCTATAAGAAACAAACATTAGCTCTTAAAATGTTAGTATTCAAATATTTCCTAATAATTGAGAATGTAATTGCTAACATGGACAATTACTAGTAATGTGATTGTAGGGAATTTGCAGAATTTAGGAAAACACTCCCATTTTGGTATTATTTAGACTGGCCCCAGGCAGTAGAAAAGGGAGGAGAGACTTTTCTTCTCTGTTCTATGCACTCTGGAGAACGCTGTGGACAATACTGTGGCTTCTCCAAAAAGGTATCTGATGAAACTTCCTACCTATACTTCCTGAAAAATATGTGTTTTCACTCTTCTAGGGGAAGAAAGGTCAAACTTGCTTTCATCTCACACCTCTTGGGCAAAAGGACAATGGTGTTTATATTATATGTCAACCAGCTTAACTTGCTGAATCCCAAGAAGAGACAAAGTTGTATGCTACAGTGTTTGGGGATTTAATCCCAACAATTAGGAATGAGTTAGGATGACATTTGTTGCTGCCATTATTAGTCTTCCATAAAGTGAATTCTACCTTGAAATAATCTTATTTAGCAGATACCCCAGTGATTTTCAACCGAGTTACTCCCTTAGTGTGATTATTCTTTATCATTATATTTTCACAACCACCTTATGTGTTCATTTTACTGATGAGAAAATAGAAGCTTAAGAGAGACTAAGTATCTTCAAAAACAGTTATTAAGCATAAGAGCTAGGATAAAAGCTCAAGTCTGTTGAATTCCCAAACTTGAGGGCTTGTTCATTATTCTGCTGATGATATTTGTTTAGAACGTCAAGGTTTTTATACAGAAGAAGAAAACTAACAGTACAAGGCAGTATGGTGTCAAGAAAATGCAAAAACAGTAAGTACTATGCAATTTCTTAATAGAAAAGATGACTGTGACTTTAAAAGGAGAGAGGGAAGACATTATGGCAAAATGTATTCCAGTTAAATCTTGAACTTTAAGAAGTAAATCTTGAAATCTTCATTAAGATGATGGAGATATTTAGAGTACTTACAAAAGGGAAGAGTGGAAACGGAGCTGAGGTGAAGATACAAAGGTCAGGAGAAAGATGCTCAAATGTTCATGTTCAAGAATATAAAGTGGACTTGTCCATTGCAAGTAAAATTTTTAAAAATGTATAGACACACATGTACATATATTCCACCAAAACACATATTAGTGTCAAGTAAACACTGAGTCTTGCTACTTAAAAAGCATCTATCTCGCCATATGAAAGTACTAAAAGTAGAAGAGAATTGACAGGCATCAGGCTAATGTAAAGTGTAAGAATCAAAATAACTCTTATAATGAATTATGCTGGTGCATGACAGTTTATATCATTGACGTGCAGGTCACCCAAGTTATCTAGATAGACCTCCCCAAGATGTGTCACTTTGGCATGAGGATTATTTTGAGCAAAGGTCAGTTGAGGCCCTGCAGAATCAAGAGAAACTTTTCCCACTCCTTAACTACCTAGAGGAATGAAAACTAAAAGTTTTACCTGACATCAGTGGAGCCCAGACCAAACTTGAAGATGGGAGTTAAAAGTGGCAAGGAGATGGTGAAGGCAAGAGATGGGGCATAAGTCAGAATATCTAGGTGAGCACAGAGTTTCTGGGATCTTTGGGGCTTAGTGCTGTCCTCCTAGTGTTGGTCAAAGGGGAGAGAGCAGGCCTGCACAGGAATGTGTTTATCCTCGTTGATGTACCTAAAAAGAGAAGTTTCCTTTTTATCACCATTTCCAGCTCAGTAGCCCTCTTCCCTCTGACGCAGTCTGTGGTGATGCCATGTTTCTTCTTACATATTCATGTCATTTGTAGGCGCTGATTGGCCAGGAGTACTACACTTTATAAAATAAGAGTGGCTGGACAGAAGAGAGGGGAGAACTGAATCAGAACATGAGGAATTCTTATAAAAGCTATCCTATCTCCCAATGAATAGAAAAGCAGTTCTCTTCCCAACAAAGTTTTCCATTGTCTATGTCCATGCATGTCTGTTTTCTAGAAACAAGACAAAACATTCCCTTTCCATGCACAGTTGGAAACTATATGGAAAGAATGTTAGCAACAATAAAAGTTTGACTTCTTTCCAGAAAAACATGTGTGAGTGTGTGAATATGTGTGTGTGTGCATGTTAAAAAAACAGGGGGGCGTTGAACACCAAATTGTACTCACTCACACATATATTCTCAAATATCATTCATATCTGCCAAAAGAAAATGAAAATAATTCCATAATCAGAGTTCTGTATAGACACCATGATACATCAGTACAAAATGCCTTTGGTAGACCATTGCCTTCACAAAGACTATATTTTAAGTAATTTTAAGCAACTATGTAGAATCTAAAATTAAGCCTATGATATTTCAGCTTTGCCAACCAGCTTAATCATGAAGCTTATAAATACCAACACATGTTCAGTTCAGACCCAACTATTTAAGCCCAAAGGTGAGAAGATGACTGCAACAGAAATAAAAAAAAGTGAAACTACAAAGCAAACCGTTTTCTCAACATTCAAATAGTGCCCTGTATTTTGGTTTGGCTGTCGTTGTTGTCATCTCCTTGTGCCCTAAACTGCTGCTCCACAGGGATGTAACACCAGTGTCCCGAGTCCATCTGGTTCAAGCCAAACTATTCACCTTTCCCCCAAAAGCCTATGTCTTCTCTGTGTCCTCTTTCAGATGATAACAGCAATATCCTCCAAGAGTATAAAACTCAGTAGCATCTTCACCCTCTTCCTCTTGTTCTCTCTTTTCACCGCATATTTCTTGCAGCCATAACCATGATTTGGGCTTTCAACATCTCCTACCCATAAAATCATGATAACCTAGTTTCCCAGCATCTACTGTCTTTCCATTTTACAACCTCCTTCATAACTGTTACAGGGCAACTCCGAAGGGAAGTGGGGTGACCTGGGTGTGAGTTCTAGCCTTACATTTAAAAATATCTCATCAAACTCTCCTGCCTCGCCAGCCGCTGCCCTCAGCAGTGTATTTCATGCGATCTGCCTGTTCTGCTCCCCACTCAGTCTCTGGTGAATCCTCTCATCCCCCACGCCTCCAACCTGTACCCCAGCTCTTGAACGCATAAATAAATAAAATCTTTAAGAAAAAAACTCATGAAAAGATTCAAGGGCAGTCGCACAGGGAAAGGTAAATAAAAGGTTATTCCCAAGGTTAAACTGGAAGAGAGTGACCACAGAGAGAAAGCAATTAATTGACCGATACATCCTACCTGCAATTCGCTCGGAGCTAGGGTCCAGGTGCAAGCTGAAGGCAGGCGAAACCAAGACAGCACAGGCCCACAGGTGTTCAGCATCACACAGGCGCAGCTGCTTAACTCCACCCCTCGCTCCCAGCATTTCCCCTTCAGGAAATCAAGAGTCTTCATAGCATGATGGGAGTTGTAGTCCTGGGCACCTGGGATCGCTTAGGCAGAGAGGTGGAATGGAGGCTGTAAAACATCGATGGGTGGAGCTCGTTCAGGACTTAACTGTTCCCCAATAACACAACCGCCATAGTTGACTCCTAAAGCTTATATTTGATCATATTCATTCTCTCTTTGGAAGCTCTCATTAATTTCTGACCGCTTACAGCAACATTTCTATAGGATAAATGAAGGTTATCAGGTTTTTCCGCGCTCCCACCATTTGGGTGAATGATAGACACCTGCAGTCCTTCATGCATGCCTGATGGGGGGCACCTGGAGTAGGGTGCGAGCATGTGTAGGTGGGCACACCTGGGCTGAGACACGGGGCATATAAGGGCAGCATGTGGGGCCGCCATGAGCAGGAGTGGAGTAAGCAGGCCGAGCAAAAGCGGTTGCTGAAGCAGCAGCAGTAGAAGCAGCTCAGAGACTGAAGATTCGCTGGGGGCTAGGAGGCCTGCCAGCCTCCTGATCCCCTTGTCCCCCTGCTTGCCATGTGTAGCGGCAGGAAGGGGCGGCACTGGAGCAGGGTTCAGGATGGTTCTGGACAGACGGGTCAAGGAAGGAGAGTCTCGGAGCCCTCGGTGGCTTTTCATGCTCTATTTAGTAGAGGTGGCCAGGTACATGGCAGGCAGGGGTACCGGGGGCCGGGAGGCTGGCAGGCCTCCCAGCCTCTGGCGCATCTCACCCTCTTGGCTGTTTCTTCTCTATCTCTGCTGCTGCTGCTCGTCAGTACTGTCGGTTTTGTCGGTTGGTCCGGTCCTCGCAGGGCTCATGACGCCGCCCATTTATGCCCGTGTCCCAACTCAGGTGCGCCCACTTGTGCATGCCCGCCCTGGAATGCTCGCAGCACCACAGGTGTCCATCATCAGTGGTGGGAGGGTGGAAATACCTGATCAACCTTTACCCTACACATGTATGTAGTCTCCACTGATGTAGAAAGATCAATAAAAGCCTGAAGAAGTCACCAAAGGCTCCAGGACTCCTCCTTTACCAGGCTCTCTGCCTGAATCATAGAGAATTACCCTGTGCCCTCCTGCCTCTATAATTTCTTTGGGAAATTAACTTTGAATAATTTTTGGAGGTGTGGAAACAATGGGGAAAGAAGAACAGAGGCAAGGATAGAAGATATAGGAAAGAAAAAATATGTTAAAATCTACAAAGATATTTGCAATGCCAGGAAAGGGCATGGAGCAAGTTCTCCATTAATCCAAGCAGATGGGTCAAGGAGGAATCCTGGAACCCCCTAGTGACTTTTAGGCTTTTATTGATTCATTATATCAGAGGCGACCAGGTACACGGCAGGCAGGGGGGTTAGGTGGGCCAGGAGGCTGGCAGGCTCCTAGCCCCTGGTGCATCTTCACTCTCTGGGCTCTCTAGCCTCTGCTCTCTCTCCCTCTCTCTTCTCTACTCTCTCTTCTGCTTGTCTTCTCCTAGCATCCTTGTGATGCCACTCTTATATGCCCCATGTCTCAACCCAGATGCGCCCACTTGTGCATGCCCACACCCTACTCGAGGTGCCCCCTTAAGCGCACATGCAGGTCTGCCAGTGTCCATCATCACACCAATGGCAGGAGGGCGAGAAGCCTGATCACTTTTCCATTTACCCTACAATATTTTTTCTTCAAATTTGGTTTTGTGCTTTGTTTATGTTTAATGAACTTATTGTACAAAACAATCTTATTTAGGAAAATATGAAAACATGTATCAGTTTATTTTTGTAATACATTCAAAGAAAGATTAAATCAGAAACACATGTAATTAATTGTGTACAAGGCGGGTTGGGTTTAAATTACACAAAAAATGTTAACTTTCTAATTTGCTAACCATACTGTGGTCATGGAAGGGACTATCCTCACTCTTAGGAAATCTGTGTTGTAATATTAGCAGGTCAAGGAGCATGAGCTATTCGACCTATTCTCAAGTGTTTCAAACAAAAATTTATAATAGTGTGTATATGTGTGAGAGAGAGAGAGAACAACAAAATAGTTTTGCAAGATGTTACATATCAGTCACTCATGGTAAAAGAGGTTTCTGTTTGGTTTTGTTTTTTTCTGACAGAACATCCACCACTCCTTGCTGCTGAGGGCCAGCTAGAGAACTTTCCCTATTTACCTAACATCTATTTCTCATCACTGATGTGTTTGAAACCCTGATAATTTGCCAATAATTTTATAGCAGGAAACATTGGCAGAAGTCGAGTGAAGTTCATATTTTGACCACAGGTTTGTGGCATAGTGAGAAGGTGGTTATTTTTTGCATATTTTCTCTTTTATGGATTTGTTCGGAGAATTTGTTGTTACAGCAATCCCAACTTATTTTGGATTTTCTGGCTGCTCTATCATCTGGACCCAAACTTCTTTATCTGCAGTTAGGAAATCACTAGATTACATCTCTAAAGTCTTTTCTACACCACCCCAACCCCCCCAAAAAAATTCTTCAACATTTTAATTTTTCAGTCTTCTTTTTAATGCAATTTAGTTATCTTGCCCACAGCATTTCTGTATCACTAGGAGAAGAAAGCAATGCATTCATTCATTGAGTGAAGTGAAATGGGGTTTGTTGTTATCCAGGGGTTTTTTGATACATAATTTTAAGTTCTTAACTGAGCCTAGAATTGAAAGAAACTTACTAAGGCAAGTGTCTAAAATTACTAACTCATGCCTCTTACTAACTCATGCAAGAACACTTGCATTCTTGCAATTTTCTCAAGAAAATTGTTGAAATAATTGACTTGTTGCCAGTAAAATGCTTTCAGTTTTTATTTCTCAACACTGCTATGTATAGTCATTGCTAGCCAGATTTGCTGCAGCACTAATTTGGCATTTGCTAAAGTATTCAGTATCATGAAGGAATGATATTATGTGCAGGTCAAATGTTTTAGGGTTGACTACAGTCTTTCCAATAGTAATCAATGTTAATTTGCTTTGTAAATCATTGTTTAAATAATGTAAAAAGCGAATGTATTTTTTTCTTCCTTTTGCTCCCCAGGAGAATGTATCTGAAAGGAACTGAATGCAAAGCAGCTGAAAAACTGAGTGTGACTTGTGCCTGTCACTGTGTCTCATTGGGTTCTCAAGGTCTGAGAGGCTAGAGGGCAGGAGGCTCGCAGACCACTCCCCAACAGCTGCAACATGTAGGGGGAATCAATAAATAAGGGTTTGATTTTCCCCCCCTCAGCAACTCTCACAGACACCCGGTTCCTGTGTCATAATAGAGAACTTGCTTTAGAAAAACAAATGTAATAAGGAGAGCAAGAAGGAAGACCTTAGATTTCTCTTCTAGATCCCTGAGCCTATACCCTCTTAAATAATCTATGATAACTCCAAGGATGCCATCTAGAAACCATTGGGGTCCAGTCTAAGTTACAAGCAAACTGCTCCTGGCAGGTCAGGTACCATTACACCCTGGTGGGAGCTGGCAAACTTCCTGTCATCTCTCTGATGAACCAGCCTTTGTGATCCACTCCATCTTTGTCTAGAGCATGTCAGCTGGGGGCCTGCCCACTTCCGGCCATAACAGAGGGGCTGTGGAGATCCCAGCAGGAAAAAGTCTATCCCTTTACCCCATGGCTAGTTCTTCCTCTTCTATTCCTGATGGTTCTGGTCTTCCCAGACCACTTTTATTTTTATTTTTTTTTAATTTGAATTTTTTTATTAGTATAATTTTTTTTAATTTACATATATTTGACATCCATTGTAATCCCCATGTATTCCCCATCACCATCTCACCAGTGCACCATCACCTCAGTCCCCCGTACTCCCGTCTGCCCTCAACCCTTCCCCTCTTCCCTTCCCACCAAGTGTCCCCAGTTTGTCCTTCCCAGGCCACTTTTAATATTCTTATTCTTCTTAGGTTGAAGCAGACATAGTTCTTCTAAATTACCTCAGTTTTCGGTATTTTATAAAGTGCGGAATTATATTGATTATTTTTTATAAAAATCAATGTCATATGTTAATTAGGTTTAAGAAGAACAGACTATATTGCCAGTGAATTTTTTCAAGTTCATCAAACTCATCAATTAAAATTCAGCTTAATTTATTTATTCAATAAGTATTAAGTACTTATTAAGTGCCAGTTCTGTGGTCCACAAGACAAGTCTGCACTCAGGAAACGTACAGTGTTGTAAGAAAACTTGTACTCCTAAGTATCAAATTTTTAAAATAAAAAGATAATCTGTAGAGGTTGAAATTTTTTAATGTGCATATGTTTATTGTGGGATATGTACAAATGTTGAGAATATCAAGAACTTTTATAACTAAAAGTTTGGCATTACTTTTGGAGACATTTTGTGAATAATCTCAAAAGTATATTGACAATATTACTTTAATATAAAGCATGTAATTATTATTCTCACATGTATTATATCTTATTATATATTATAGATAGTATCATATATTATATTTATCTTGCCACTCCAGAAAGAACTTCTGTGTTAAAAACATATTTTCAGGGATCTATAATATCCTAAATATTGTTGTATTGAAGAAAATACTTTTATTTCATCCACAAACTTCAAGTTTTTAGAATTCAGACATATAACTGGTGTTGACAACATTTTAATCTTCCTACACAGACATTCAGGGGACAGTTACCCAGGCAGAGTAGGAAAAAGAGCGTGATTTAAAAAATGACTTCTACTCAAACAATATTGTCATTGTCTAAATGCCAAGGTCTTGGAACTGTAAAAGTTTTTATGATATCAAGTCCCATTGTTTGCTAACCAATGAGAAGCACTTGCTTTCTAAAATATCTATTTGTTTCTTCACAGGAAATGTCTTTGAAAGAGAAAATGAACATTATTTTCAAAGAATTTCTTAGTGAAGTGGCATTATCATTGAATTGAAAGTATAAAACTATATTGATATTCTTAGATAAGATAATATTTTATATCAGGTTTAAAAAAACTGGCTCTCTTTATAAAGTTGAAGTCATTTTTTATATTGGTTAAAGCTCACCAATTAAAAAATAGCTTTAGGGAGATCATTCTCATTAATTAAATAAAGTCTATAACTCAACCATAAAATGACAAATAACCCAATTAAAAAACTAGGCAAAGAATTTGAGTAGGCATTTCTCCAAAATATATATAAATGGGCAATAGACACATGAAAGATGTTCATCTCATTAGCCATTAGGAAAATACAAATTAAAACAACAGATTCCACTCCCTTACCCACTTGTGAGATTATTATTCAAAAGGCTGACTAAAACAAGGGACTGTCAAGGAAATAAGGAAATTGAACTCTCACATACTTTTTGTAGGAATGTAGAAGGATGCAACCATTTTAGAAAACATACTAGTCATATCTCAGAAGAAGATTAAAGATTGGGTTACCATATGATCAGCAATTCAGTACCTAGGTATATACTCACAAGAAAAGAAAATACTTGTCCACCTAAAATCTTATAGGGGAATTATCACAGTAGCATTATTCATAATTGTGGAAAAGTGGTAACATCTCAAATGTCTATAAATTGATTCATGGACAGGTATATCCAAACAATGAAATATTACTGAGCAATAATTAAGAATGAAATATCTTTATATGCTACATTGTGAACAATCTTGAAAACATTATGGTAAATGAGAAAAACCAGTCACAAAAGACTATATATTGTATGATTCATATTAATGACATTTTAGAACATGCAAAACTACAGATAAAAAGTAGATTAATGATTGCCTAAATCTGGGACTGGAAGCGAAAGAAAATGATGAATAACTTCTCATGGGCATTTCATCTTAGAATGATGACAAATCTAAAAATGAATGTAGTGGTAGAATGAATATAATGTAGAATGTAGAATAAGTTCTACAAGCACAATAAGAGCCAGTGAGTACACTTTAAATAAGTGAATTATATGGGAAGTAAATTGTGTCTCAAAATGTCTATTAAAAATATCTGAACCATAGAAACATTAAAAAGTTTTAGTTTCCTTCTTTGCTAGTATATACATCAAAAATAGTTGGGAAAAATCATTAAGTAAAAATAACCATTGGAGTTGCTTTAAAATATACAAGATTCATCTGTACTTAATATACTTATTGAATGAAAACTATTCTGTTGAAAACCCAAAAATAATATCTTTAGATAATTTAAGCATTTCCAAAGTTAAGAATGTACAGTATTAAATTGTTGTCTGCATTTTTCTTAAAATCATTAAATAATTATAAATTTAACTAAAGAGATTTGAAAAAAAATTTCATAGTATATAGTTTATTATTGGATCCCTATGGGAATAAAATTTGTTAAATTTCTATTAAATATAAAATTTCCTTGTAACTATTATCTATAACTAATGCTAAAAATATAGCTATTGGAATACTATTGCCAAAAACATTTTAATATCCCCATATGCCTGGAAAACATTCCAATTATATGAACTAGTAAGGATATATGTTAAAATAATTTAATAAAACTATTTTAATAGTTTGAGTTAGAGAAGTTAATTTTTTTAAATATTTGAGTTAAATATTTTGGTTATTCCTCATAATTATTTTTTATAAATTTTTATTTATAAAAATACTACTCACTTTCATTACTTTTTGCTATAAAGAAAATGGTAAGAAAATTAATTCTAGTGCAAAAAATATTTTAGAAATAATAGTGTTAGCCAAATATGATATTGAAAACATATTTCTCTATTTTAAAGTCTGCCCTAAATAAAAATGCCACATCAAGAACTGTCTCTTCTGAAAACGGTAGCTTTTCACTACCATCACATAACAGAGAGGAAAGAGGAATTTACAAAGAGCAACGCGCAGTAGAAAATTAGAAACACTGGGCCTCCCTGGTGGCACAGTGGGTTAAACAACGCACTATGAAGCAAACCTCAGCCACTGCAGCACGAGTTCGACCCCTGCTGCTGGCCAGGGTGGGGACCCACATGGTGCAGCAGACCTGTCCTGCTGTGCCCACTGATCCCCTCAGCAGTGTACTTCCATTGATCTGCCTGTTCTGTTCCCTGCTCTGTCTGTGGTGAATTCTCTCACCCCCCACACCTCTGGCCTATACCCCAGCTCTTGTATGTATAAATAAATAAATCTTAAAAAAAAAAAAAAAGGAAAATTAGAAACACATTGGTAACTACCAAAAAAAAAAAATAACTAAGGAACTAAACTGGACACTAAATCTTAGGGGGAAAAAATTCTGAAAATTTTTATTCATGTGCAAAATGGATCAGGAAGGGGCTTATTACACTGAAATTTTACATCAAGGACCACAATAATTCACAATAATTTCCATGGTAACATAGAGGACTCAAAATGGAAATAATTTTTACAGGTTCTTAACCCACATAAGGACTAAACTGTCTAGAATCATGGTTACAGCTCAAAATAAAATGACCACAAGCAATTCCATAGAAAAGTAATTTTATTAACAGTAAAGAAAGGACAGATCATAATAGTCCAAAGAAATAAACCACAAGTACTGAAATATTCATGAGTTGCCATACAAACTAACACTTCGATATTTCTTAAAGTGTAGGCTGTATTGCTAGAATTGTTGATCCTACGTCTTTAATTTATTTAAAATGATCCACTGTGGTTAAATAAACCAACATCAGTTGTTGCTATGGTATTTATATATTCTCTACACACTGCCTACAAAATAGTTTATGAAACCAAATTTCTATGAAGACGTTTTTATTTATATGTTTGCTATACACACAGGAATAAAAGGTATTATTACAGGGAACAGTTAAAATACTATCTGACTCTAGTCACTCTTAGTATTAAATAATCACCACTGTGCTCTAGACTTCTCTCCTCTTTATTTAATGGAAAGAAAATTGCTAGGTTATTTTGTGCAACCAACGTAACCCTTCCTGGATGAGAGAACTGCTGCAACTATTTTGCTTCCCTTTTGGATTTCTTTAGCCTGTATTCCCTTTATATATTGGAACGAAAGGGCAGGACATAAAGAATGTATTAATTGAGTTGACACACTGTGCAATTCTCTTTATTTCCCAACTCACCACTACCATATCTGCATAAATTAAGAGAATTAAATTTTGTGATAATTCCATGGAGGAGTCCTAGTCACATCATTTATGAGCACATGGAGATCTAATAATTTATTTCACTCTTTTTTGCATTACCCTAGAGTAAATAAAACCCATTGACTAACATTATGAAATAGCTTACCTCTTCCCATCATTATTTTGCAAGGCCTCGGGTCCACCAATATGACAGAGGAAGAATAAATAGAAAAGTAAAAAAAAAAAAAAACCTCATGAAAAGCAAAGAATGAAATACAAAATCTCTGCAATGGAGAAAAATGGTTTTAATTGTGAGAAAGCTGAAAACTATGAAATTCTGATGTTAAAAATAATTCAAATTGGACAATTTATTAATATTTAGTAGTTGCAAGCATCAATTGTTTTATCAGTTTTTAGAGATTACTGTGTCTAAGCTCATACTGAATAAATCATATATATATATTTTACTCAGTATATATATATATTTTTTTCACTACCATCACATAACAGAGAGAAAAGAGAGGAATTTACAAAGAGCAACACGCAGTAGAAAATTAGAAACACATTGGTAACTATGCCCAAAAAAACCATTATGTATATATATATATATATATATCTCAAGAAGCCCATTAGTGTAATCAAAATAATCTGCAAACTTGCCATTTTTTTTCCTTATCCCCACACAGGTAAATACTGATCTATGTCATGCTAGACTAGTATTCATTTTCTAGGATGGTATAAAAATGGAATCCTAAAGTATATGTTCCTTTTCTGTCTGACTTCTTTCCCTCAGCTTAATTATTCAGCAATTCATCTACTTTGATGTATATATGTGAATAATTCTTTGCATTGCTTACTAGTGTTCCATTGTATGGATCTACCACCACTTGTTTACCCATTCACATGTTGATAGACAGTTGGGTTGTTTCTAATTTTTGATTACTACAAATTGAGAATCTCTGAACATTTACATATAAATTTTTAGTAATTCTCTAGGGTAAGTGCTTGGGAATAAATCAGCGAGATCATGTAATAGTTGTATATTTCAGTTTAAAAACCATTGACAAACTGTTTTTCTAAGGTGGTTGTAGCATTTTACATTCCTGCTAGCAACGTTTGAGTATTCTAGAGACTGCATATGTTTGTTCACATTTGGTATAGTCACTCTTTTTTACTGTGTCTTGAAACAGTTTCATACACTGTCGGGGGGGGGGGGGGGAATGGAAGGAAAGTTGTTTATTTTTNGGGGGGGGGGGGGGGGGGGGGAATGGAAGGAAAGTTGTTTATTTTTTGTCTCCTGTTTGACTTTATCTGTCAGGAGGGTATTTTCAGCATATGTGACTATATCTTGGGCAGGTGAGGGAGTTCTCCACCACATTTTAAAAAGCAACTAAAGGCACAAAGGAAAAAGAAAAAGACTGATAGAGAATGCTGAAAGGTCTGGAAAAAATCCTCTTTTTATTTTATTAATGTGTAATATCTAATGGATTAGCTTTCCTTTACTGCTATTACAAACTGAGTGGCTTAAAACAATCCAAATTTATTTTTTATACTCATATTAATCAGAAGTTTTCCCTGCTCTGTCTTAGAAACCATCAACTTTGCATCTGTCTGACTATTCTTCAATACTCACATGTCCCTGTGATCACAGCAGAGAAAGGTTTTCTGTTTTTAACGACCCATGTGATTAGATTGTGTCGACCTAGATAATTCACTATACTCTAAACCACCTCAAGATCCTTAACTTAATCCTATCCAAGTTCTTTATACCAAAAAAGAAAATCTATGATCACAAAATCTAAGAATTAAGATATGAATACCTTTCAGGAGTCATTATTCTATCTACAACAGTTAAGATTTAGTTGTTTAAATGTTAGCGTTTTCCTCATCTGTAAGCATTATAGAAATACTTTTTAAAATATTCAGTCTAAACATTTTAGTTGCACAGTAAAAAAAATATATTCAGTCTAATATAAAGTTTTAAGAAAAAACATTGGCCTGTATTTTTTTTTCCAATCAGCAGATGGAAAATTATTAATTAGTTGGATTGACTGCTTTATCTGCATAGTTTACAAGTAAACTCTCCCTTTCTGGCCCATGATACAGTTAACAAGATTAAAATTATGAAGTCTATGTATCTTCTTCTATTTCATTTTGCAATGTTTTGTAGTTTTCTTTGTAGAGGTCCTTCACCTCTTTGATTAGATTTATTCCCAAGTATTTAAATTTTTTAGTTTCAATTATAAAGGGGGTGGTTTTCTTTATTTCCTCTTCTTCAGCTTGGTTGTTTGTGTAGAGG
>JAGFMF010011409.1:831083-856085 GCA_019455555.1 Galemys pyrenaicus | reverse complement strand
AAAGCTGCCATTGCTAACCTCCCCACGGGTCTCTCACCCACATCTGTTCCAACCAGTCCAAGACCAAAAAGCAAGCACAGTTTCTTCACATGTCCCTCTCCTCTATGTGCCTCCTCCAGGTCTCCTTGCTGTTCTCCATCTTCCTTCCTTCCTTCTTCTCTGCAGAAAATCTTCTTATCCTCCTCAGCTCCACCCACTTAGGGCAGAACCAGGATTTTGGAACTTCCCCTTTTCCTGGGACCACCCTGTTACAATCTTGAATTGTAAATTTTAGCCAACAGCTTTGCAATTAGATCAAAATCATTAAGCTATTCCAGCTTTGTCAAATATTGCAAAAGTTTTCCTTAATATTCATTGAGATAAAATAATCTTCTTAAAATATGATTAAATCCCTATTCCATTCTGCAAACAGACGACCCTGAGAAACAAGCAATAATAGAAATTCATTAATATCAAATTGCTGGAATGAGATGGGATATCTTTGCTGTTGTGAAAGCTAAAAAAGCATGGTGGCATTTGTTTCATCTGGGCCTAACATATATGAAAGGAGCTGCCAGGCAAATGCTGCTCTTTTGCAATTTTGATTAAATATTTTTTCTATGTACCAAGATTTAGGGAATGGGTTAATCATGAGCAAAAGAAAAAATGAGCATGCCAAGTTTATTGCAGATTAAAGACAAAATCTACTGAGTAATTCATCTGCTCTAATTAAAAGTCATTCTACAGAAGCATTTGGAAATCTAATGACGTGTAAAAATGGTAAGTAAATGATTCCTGACCAACTGTTGCATGTGATTTAACTGTGATTTCAACGCTTACTTTATGCTTCTTTATGCTGCTCAGACAGTGCTTATGTCAACTGGGTTATGAATTCCCAGGGCGACTTCCACGTTTCAGACCCACTCTCTGTGTTTGGAAATGGACTAGAGAAAAGCATACACGGAACATGTCAGTGCGTCAGGAAGGAAGCACAGTTTTTATTTCCCGCTAGTAAGTAGGCAGGCAAGTGTCCTGACCCAGAATTTAAGAGTTCCATGAAGTGGCTGTTTCCCTTGATCCCCAGGCAAAAAGAACTTTTCCCAGCTGGCTTTGTTCCTTTCCTCTCCTTCCTCCAGGGGTTGGAGACTAGAGGCTCTGGGAGCACAGAAGTCTGGAGGCAGAGGCTGGAGCTAGATATTACTTCACTTCTCCGAGCTTACCCAAATCAAAGGGAAAGCTTGATTTCCCCAGCATGGTTAAGAAACAATTGGAGATAGTCCTAAGAAACTGAAGACAATAAATCTTTAACAAAGAAGCATTTCATAAAGTAAAATTTTTAATCCAAACCTAACTAATATATTGTTTTATATTAATTACTTAGTTTCTGTAATACCTAGTCCCTAATTACTTTTATGAGAGAGCTTTTTGATATTTTGATTCTGTTTTTGAGAGATACACCAGTACCACATGGTAGATGTCATAAAAACAATGACTTTATTTTATTCACCTCTGCAATATCTGCATTATATATCCTCCGCAATCTCAGCACCATAGCTCATTAATGTTACCTTCCTTCTTATGAGATGAAAATCAAAGTTTTACTTCATCCAGTGTATAGAGTTTATTCCATAGTTTCCCTACCATGGTTTATTTATTCTCTTAACCCCCACCTCCACCCATTTTCCTTTCATCTTGGTAGGAATATATTCCTGACAATCTCAAGAAAACCTCATACTACTCTCTTCTCACTAATTAGTGTCTAGATTTTGGAGTTCCAGAGATGGCTGCTATTGCCCCCCTCCCCACACCATTTTCTCTAGTCCTAGGATCTTTGTCTTTTTTCTTTTGTCAATCTTATTGCTATATGATACACAGGTAATACGGAAGATTCAGTCATGGAAAATTATCAAAGAATAAATGTATGCTGTTAGAATGAAAATCATCAGAGAAGGCAGAACAAGAAAAGCCAAGGAAAATATGGCAGGAAGTAAAAGGTACATTGAATATAAACCAAATCCGTGCCTCTGGAATGTTTGATCATGCACAAAACATAAAGGAAGAATTTCCTGTATAAAGCAGATTAGCAATTGTAAATTTACAATTTATTTCTAAATTAATCTCTCAATAAATATATTTAATAAAGTATTAAATTTCAGCAATAGCTATTTTTTCACAGATGAATGACAGACCCTACAATGATCCAGTTTCTTTCTCTCTCTATCCCCCCCCCCCCAATTTTTCTCTTATTTCAGTTTTCTTTCCCAAAAGGCATCTGATAAGGCATGTTATCTGCAAAGTTTGGGAAACTCTGATCAAAAAGAAAAAATTAATTAAACCCATCCCACCCAACAGGGAATACACCAGTCTCTGCTTAAACTTCCTCAAAGAAAGAGAATTAATGAATAGCTCTTGACAGAGAATGTTTCATAAATTGGAATGAATTCAGACTTCCTGTAACTTCCAACTGCAGGATCTGCTCTTTTTCTTGACTAAAGTTGTGTGTGTGTGTATGTGTGTGTGTGTGTGTTCGAAACTTGAAAACCAATACTGGAATTAGTGAAACATCTGTATAGTTACAACATTGATGACAGTTCTCGCCCACATAGTCCCTGGCTCCCTTACACTTTGTCTCGGTCCTGAGTAACTTGTTACGCTTTTTTGTTTCGTGACATTCTCTACCTGGTAACAGATATCTTCATTATAATAATTTTATTTCTTAATCTCTTTCTTTCCTATTGTCAAAAATTCAGACGTTTAGTGTTCATCATTGTATTTTTATAAACTTAAGTAGGTGCTTCTAATCTGTCTTGGAATGACAAAAGGAAATCCCTTAATAAAAATGAATCAATTGTTGTATAAATGTATGTCTCAATAGACTGAATTTATGGAACTTTGTTTTCTAAATATAGTCTCTTATAGTTTGTGTAATAACCAAGTTTTTGGAATGGCATATTTCATTACTACATAATCACAGAATCTTGACTTTATAAGAAATAACTGAACAAAGCAATGATTTTCATTTCACTCTCGGATATCCTATATAAGGTTTGATGCTGCTTTAACTCATGATGAAATTCTGCATTGAGAATCCCAATGTTCTTTAAAAGTTGTGTATGTTTATAAAGGGAAATAGGTATATTTTTACCTTGCAGTCTTCCAGAATCCTCACTATAAAATTTCAAAACTTTATATAAGTCAACCAAATAGATATTAGATTGTTGAATATATATTAGGAACTTATTACCATTGTTAAAGGTGTTGTCATTCATATAGCTGGCAACAAGGATACAAAAAATATGTTTTAATCAAAGCAGAGGTATAAAATTTTATAAATCATCACTTAGGTAGCATCACTAAGTTTTTTTTTATGACTCTAAGTTCAAGTAAGACTTATTTTCCAGCAGTATTGATGTTATGAGTTTAAGACTGGTCTTTATTTTTTTTTAAATCTCTTGCTTCAAACACACTAATCAGTTACTGTAGCTCTACCAGCTATTATATCTACTTGCAAACTAGCAAATTCAATTTTCAACAAAACAACATAAAATAAAAATGAAGTGGAATCCTGTGATTTTAAGGGAGCTTTGGTTTCCTTTGTTCTGTGAACTTAAACAGCTTTCACACCACCATCCTCACAGCCCTTTGTTCAAACTCACAACCTCGAATGTAAACAATGGCTTTTCTTGCCGAAAAATCCAAATTCATCAAGAAAAATGCTCATTGAAGCTTGCAACAGAAAGAAGTATTTATTTTACATGTGCCCCCGTTCTGTGTAACTCGGCATCATGACAAAGGAACTGAAAGCTGAAATTCTCTTCATCTCCTATGAATCACGAAGTGCAAACACATGGCCCAACTAGATAACACTTTTTAAGTATTTGATATTGATACTGGGAAACACTGAAGATTACCATCTCACACATGTGCGGGAAATTAGACATGTGAAAGATATTTCAGACTTGAGTTGCTTATTTTTCTCTCCATCTAATGCCTATTAGTCAGTTTTTCCACTTAAACCCTGACAGTGGCTTTTGCAATTTTCTCAGAGTGCATAAACAATACATATTCTTTCAGGGAAGTAAGTCACTGTGACTGAGTGGTGAGAGCACTGGATGAGTTTGGGAAGGTTGTGTGACCTAATTATAATCAGCATAAGTTTGAAGTCAAGCAGATTTGGATATGATCCGTTTATTTCCTGGCTGTTGTTCTGGGACAAGTAAGCTTTTTTTATTCTTCCATTTTCTCATCTGGCAGATAGTCTGAGGACTAAAGTAGATAACATATTTTAAATATATTACAACATAACAACCTCCTAGTGAGAACTTGACATAGGTAGGTGTTATTGTTAAATTTGGACAGCTGCCTCATTGTGTCACGTCACAGTTCTCTAGAAATCATATGCAATCATTTTCAAAATGTAAATGAAAAAGTTGTACCAAATTTGCCAACACAACAACCAGATCTCCTGTCGTGTCATTCTATTCCAATATTAATTCTTGCTCTATCTCATGCTTTCTTAGTTGATTCAAATAATGTCCAAAACTAAGTTAAAAAAAGTTTTCAGAGTTGAAATAGAAGATGAGCAATAGGTTTGTTAAAGTATTCAGTAGCGAAATGTTAATTTAGTTGTCATTTGCCTCGGAAGTAGAAACAAAGCTATTAATTTCTTTGTCGGGAGCCAGAAATGCAAACAGTCCGGTTTCACCTGTCTCCCACCTCTTGGTCAGGGTGCCAGGAGAACAAAAGGATTTCCATTTTAAAGGAGGCCTGGCCTAAAATCGCAAACATCCCACCCGGAAACCTCCTGCCAGCTAAAATTCAAACCTTCTCCCTTCCCCCTTTTCCACCCTTTCCAAGTGTATATATTACCCCTGCCCTTTATAATAAAGACGAAGGCTTGATCAGAATCCTTGACTTGCCTTCCTGCCCTGCGTTCCCTGTTTGTGTATTCATTCTCCTTAGGTGGTTCCCGCGCGCCCCCGTTGTCGCCCCGCAGGCCGGGGCATTTCTTGAGAGCAATGACAGAGGGGGAAAAGTGGCTCAGTGTTTAATGAACGTGAGGGAAGTATGGAAACAGGATGAAATATCAAAGACTGTGTCTCCCTAAGATGGAAGCAATCAGCATGAATGAGCAAAGGAGAAACCACTGCAACTTAACAAAGATGAAATGCTGTATATTGCAGAACTGTTACTCCAATCACCAGACGATGCGTGGCATTGAAGAAGCTTCTAAAAATATAAAATAGATGTAACAATTCTCCCATGCATTTAAAAACAAAATGTGAAGAGAAGAAAAGAAGACCGATAATAATGGAGAAATAGATTTGGAATGTTGAAGGCTCTTGAAGGGGATTATGTTGCCACAAAGGGAAGCCGGCTGATGGAGGATGGCCTCTTGAACTTTTCTGTCTGGCTCCCATTTCTCTTCCTCTTCAAAAAAATGTCATCCAGGGCAGAACAGTTTGCCAAATCTGCTATTTAAATATTGATTTTAGAACACTGCCTTGATTTGAAAGTACTCTACCAAAGTTGGCCAAAATCCAAACTGTTTCTTCCTGTAGTCTTTGTCATGATTTATAACGGTAGCTTTTTTCCTACTAGATAAAAACAAAGAAGACCAGAATGTAAACTGCACCAAACACACAATTCCTGACAATAAAATGCATTGGCTCAGCTATTGTGAAGGATACTTTAGATATTACTCCAGAAATTCTGATTAGATATTTGAAAAGCAATGTTTCTTCTTTTCAATAGAAACATTCAAAAAACAGGAAGGAAAGATTAAAGAACTCTATATAAAATTAGCTTGTCAAAAATTTGTCTAATGTCTTTAATTTCTGCCATACCACATACATATCAAATGATTACTTTTCTTTTCTTTTTTTTCTTTTTTGGCTTAAACCAGTATACAATTAGTCCTTCAGTTTCTGCTCATTGAATGCCAGGTATGACATAGCTGGACCCTTTGCTTCGTTGTCTTTCATCAAACTGTAAGCAATGTGTTGGTAAGGGCTGTGGTTTCATCTCCTGGCTCAACTAGAGATAAACGCACTTGTGAGCTAATGCAGTGCTAGCTGTTGACAGTTTCTCGCCTCCTGTCAGGCTGTGGGTTTGAGTGTCTGGCTAGCAACTAACTGTGGCTACCGGCTCTTTCTTATAATGTGCGCTCATCCTTGAGAAACTTGCAACGTAAGAGCTTGTCTCATCAAGCTAACAGGCAAGAGTTTATTAACAAGTTTTGTATAATTCTCTGTAAGGTGGGCATGGCGTGACTCCGCAGCAGGTCACAGGCCCTGCTCATCTCAGACAGGAGCTAACATGAATTCAAAGAGTAAGACATTGGAGGCAGTCTAAAAAGGGATCTGCCATCCCAAAGAAAACTACCAGATGGTTCCTCCCCTAGGAGGAATATAAGGGAACCAAATAAGGATTAAGGAAAGGAATAAGAACAATAATAATAATAATAACAACAACAATAAAAACCAAAAATGAAAAGACAAGAACAAATTGGGGACACTTGGTGGGGAGGGGTGAGGGGGAGGGTTGTGGGCAGACGGGAGCACAGGGGACTGAGGTGATGGTACACTGGTGTTATGGTGATGGGGATTACAATTGATGTCAAATATATGTAAATTAAAAAAAAAAAGGGATCTGCCATCATTAGAGAGGTTTCCCTTTCTGTCTTGATCCATATGTGACCCCTCTCTGAAGGAATTATCATAGCTTTTAAGTAACACATAAAAGGAAAATAAAGGCATAGCATTATTCTTGGAAACCACTGAAAAAGAGAAAAAGGGTAAAAATATGGAAAAGGATGGCATGTCTTGTATAAAGCTATGAAATAACTCATTCAACCCAGAAACCTTTGTGTACATTGCTGTGAAAATAAGTGATATTGTTCCAAGAGACCTAGTAAAGGGGAAATGCAGCTACATCAGCAAAGAACTGACAGTCTGAACTCCAAAGGACAGAAAAAGCAGGACAGAGTGAGGGAAGTTCTCACCAACTGTCACCCCTTCCTGTGTCCCTGTTTTCTCTTTTGGAATGGGGACTTTTATGTTATGCCTGTCACATCATTTATTTTGTAAGCACTTAACTTGTCTGGTTTCACAGTTTCATAATTAGAGAGAAATTTTGCTTCAGGATGAATCATGCATCAAGTCTTCTCCATTTATGATTTAGATGATATTTTCAGTGACTTTTGACTTTAAAATTGATGCTGGGACAAGTTAAGACCTCTGGAATGTATTATTTTGCATATGAGAAGGACATGAATTCAGCTAGGGGCAGAATACAGTGACTGAATTGTGTCTGCCAAAAATTTTTAAGTTGAAGCTTTAACCCCAGTGTAATGTATTTGGAGCACAAACCTTCAGGAGGTTGAGATGAGGTCATGAGCACTGGGTCCCTGATGATGGGACAGGTACACTTGTAGGAAGAGATGCCAGAGAGCTTGCATTCTTTATTTTCTTCCACCTACATGCACCAAGAATAGATCATGTGAAGACGCTACAGTAAGAGAACAGCCATCTGAAAACTAGACTCTTGCCTAAGCTTTCACCAGATGGCACTTTCTGAATGCCGTGAAGAATAAATTCCTATTTTGAAGTCACCTCATCTATTTTATTTTGTTAGAGCCACTCAAGCTACAACTAATTCAGAAACCCAGACACTAATTTTGATATGCTGTCTGCCAGATAAAGCAGGGAAAACAGCAACTGTGCCTAAACACAGAAAATACAAACCTCACTGCACACAAAACTATAAAGCAGTGCTCCACACTGGCTGGCCCAAAGTCTTTTCTACAATGATGGAAATGTTCTATTCCTGTGCTATCTGATATGTTCATATAGTATCATTAGGCATGTGAGATTATTATTAAGCATTGGAAATGTTACTGTGACTAAGGAAATGAATTTTAATTTAAATTTAAGTTGAATAATCTCAGAAAATACTCCTTATAGTCCCAAGGAATTTTTTTCAAAAGATCCTTTGAAAACTATTTCAAATAAAGAAAAGGAAAAACAAGTGTCCAATAAAGGAGCAAAAGATGAGATTTGAGTTGGAAAGTCTAAACATAAATTTGAAGATAATAAAATCAGTAAAGAAATTAAAACTAAATAGAAGCGGTAAGAAGTAGAATAGATGCTGCTAAAATAGAGATTGGAAGGGATCTCCAAAGCAGTCAATGCAAAGCATGGAAAGCATCAGACCTCTCACTTCTCCCTCTCACCCATCACCATATCTGTGGGTATCACTTCCATCTCTCCACAGGTTCTCTGCAATTAGCTTTCTTCAGCTAACACAGCTTGCCACATGTTTATCACTGAGTCTGTTGACCATGATCTGGATGCCCAGGCACAGGTGAAGTGAGGCAGGGATGGGTGGGCAGGAGATGGTCCCCACAAGAAGAGGAGTTTTGGATAAACAGTAATAGATTTTGGTTAAATTTTCCTTAAATACAATCACAGCTACCCTGTGTAAATCTCACTACCTACTATAATTACCATTTATTCATCAGAATTTTCTTGTCTCCTTGCTTTTCGGACTACTTCTGTCCAGTGAGTTTTGAGTGGAAGTGCAAGTCCTTCAGAACTTATTTGGCTCAGGCTCAGGAATGGAGGCAGCCAGGCCATTTCATCAGCTAGGTCCTCTTTCGTATTTATGAAGAATAAAACCCTTTTGCCAAGCTATGAATGAACATACACGCTGAGAAATGCAGTTGTTTTAAGCCACAAAATTGCATTTTGCTAGTGCAACATTACTTTGCCTACCCTGCTGGTATGTATGCCAGCCTTCCCTCCTGTTTACTGCTCTGGTTCTGCCCTCCCCATTGGCTGCTACCCATGACTGAACAACTCCATTCTCTTGCCGTTTCTCTTCTCTCCCTCCTGCTCCTAAGGAAACACAAATACCCTCTACTCTTTGACCATCTGTCACTGGGGATTCCAAAGGACTGCTGGGGCCATTATGAGAACATGGTTTCTTCATATTCCACACATCTTCTCAAAGATACACATAGTGGCCACTGGGACAAAGGATGCTAAAGAACAGATTTTCAAGAAATTTTACCTGCAAGTATTACACATTCCAAAATGTTTGGCCTGATATTTTTCCTACATGTCTATATTTATTCTTTGCTTAAAAAATTTATTTCAGACCCCAGACGTTTCCCTTCCTCTAACTTGGCTTCTTTCAGTGATCCTTCCCCCATGTCAAATCATCACCCTCTTAGAGATCTGATTCACTTCACACCATATAACAATATATTCTAATACAAGGAATTTGATACAGAAAATCTTTGTAAACAGAATGTGAGAGAACAAAATCTCTTTAAAGATTTGCCTTTTGTGAAGAACTTTCTAACAATGAACTACATCAGTGGTTCCCAACCAAAAAATTATTTTGCCTTCCAGGAGATATTTTGCAATATCCGGAGATGTTTTTGATTGTTGCAACTAGAAAAGATGCTACTGGCATCTACTGGGTAACCTGGGTTTAAGTCAAGATTTAATTAGGAAGTTTGTATCTTTTAATGGGGTTTCGTCTTTCCTCTTTCACACAACATATCATCTCTATTTGCAACCAATAATAAAAGTGGAGGATGTAACCGAAACTAGCAGTAAATGGCACTGACACAACAGCTAGGAAAACTTTTTAACTGTCACTTGTTACTTGATTAAAAGAGAAGACTCACTCTGCAAAGAGAAACTGCAAGTCTCACTTAAGAAAGACCTGAATCTTGTAGGTTTTATCTTAAGGTATTCTTACAAAGTTAGAGAAGATCTCTGAATCATAGTTCTATTTTTCAAGTACTATGAGTTCAAAAAAAATGTTGACCTCAATTTTTAATACTCCTCAGGGCCTGAAGTGAGGATACAGAACAAAATCTCTAGTTCTCCTAAAAAGAAGTTGAGCCAATAACATAGGATACTTTACGAGCCAAAAATGTCTGGTGTCCCGGAGCTAAAGAAAATGTTGGCACATTGTGCAAAATCACAGCTGTTTCAGTCTCATTTAGCGACTGGTCCCACTCTCTGCAACCCAGTTTGTCTTTTGAAATACAGCACAGCTTGCTGTTCAGCAGGATGTGATTAAAGCCACTGACAAGGGAGGTTTTCTTTATTTTTTTAGCTCTTTGTCTCAAAAGCTTTAGAAATCTTGACAAGCACAGCTAAGAAATACAGATTACTTTTTTTTTACAAAGGAGATGCATAGAGATTTCTTAATGTGCACATAATTATGTATATTTTTATCAGCGAACTAACTGTACTCTGGAGTCATAAGGTAAAAAGACAACAGCCTAAGATGAAAATAATTAATGAACTAGCAACCTCATGTGATAATGCTGTGAGGAAGGATTCCTGGGACTTCATTCACTTGCTGTTGGGTTTTGCAGTTGCACAACAGCCTGCCCCAGACCTTCCAACTCCCATCTCTAACAGCACAGTCTGACCCCAGAGGATGAGAGAGCTTAAAATATCAAGGAAGATGCCTTATTTTGTCTTAAAACAGCTGTATCTGAAGAATAAAGGTGGCAAAATGTAAAATGCTTATAGACACTCAATTCTTCTGACAGGCCAAAGGAACAGTAGAAAGGATTACAGATCTTTGCATTAATGTCAAGAAAATCATTCCATTGGGAAAAGTTTATTTATATATATAATTAATTTATAAAAGCGCCTTAAAATAATGTCTGAAAAATCAGTAGCAGTAAATCAAATTTTCATTTAATTTTATAACTAAATTTCCCATATTCCAAAACACTAAAACAAATGACTAGCTGGGGTATTCTGTATATCAGAGCAAAACCAACAGGTAACTTGTAAGTTTTAATAACTAAAGAATTACATGAAAATAAACTCCAAGGATTTCATAGTCTGTTTAAGTGAATGGTATGAATGTGGACTTGATAGAACAGGCTGAAAATATTAAAGCATCACTAAAGTAAGTTGTCCCTCAACTTGCACTGGTGAATAAAGTATCTTATTAAATAACCTTTCCGTAACCCAAGTTTTCACCTTTACATAAAAACAAAACTTTTAAAATATAGTAGATGACAAACTTTCTAAACTGCATAATATCACTTCCCCCATTCCTAAATATATGGTAAAGCAAGAGTTCTGAATTTAAGGACTATAGACCTGGGAGGAGAGAGTTCCATAAATAAGTGTCCAGGGACAAAAGCTCCTTGAAGCTACCTGCAGAATTATGTAAACAGGCATTAATCTTGACCTAACTGAGCTTCTCAAAGTGATCCAGAATTTATGAAAACTAGTGTGATTTTGATTAATCAAGGTAATCAGTGAGCTTGTTCTATTTTACCACCATTCTGGAGTACAGTGATGTCCTCAGGACATACTAAGGTGAAAAAGTCTATTTTTCCAATCATAAAAAAAAGTGACTTCAAATTGTCACGTTAAGCTATCAACAATAGATTAGCAATAGAGTCAAAATTACTGTGAATATGTAAACCTCTAGTCTAAAAGTCTATTTCTGGATATTCCTTAGAAGAATTGCTTTGTTCAACTTTTTCTATTAAAGATACAATTACAGTTCTCAATTAATAATCAAAAGAATATAAGTTATTAAGATGTATATCCGTATTGTCTAGCACAGAGAAAAATGCAGTAGATTCTTAATAAAGTGCGCATTGACTATCAAAAGTTTCTTAAAAGGAGACACTTCCTTATTTATTCAGCTCACAACAAAACAAAAAGAGTCCTAAAGTTGTTAGCACACATGAATATACCCGATGTTAAGCCCCTCAGGGTTTATTGAGCTAGTGTTTCTTATTTTATTGTTGCAGATAATGAAATCTCAGGGAAAGTTTTGGATTAATGACTTTCTAAACCATTTTCAACATTAAAGAAACTAGACTCACCATTTGAGTAAATTGGGGCAAGTAAGTAAATTGCCTTATTAAGCCTCATTTTCACTATCCAGAAGAGTAGGTTGTTGAACAAGATACTGGTCACGTGGTACCATTCAGTCCTTAAATTACATAACCATGTTCTGAAATTTTGTTAAAGTAAACTTTTCAAAAATTTAAAATTATGATTCTCATGCAAATAAAATGAAGTGATTCTGTGGCCAAAGTTTATTAAAATAAACTTTTCAAAAAGATAAAACCATGATTTCTATGCAAATATAAAATAAACATGTCAAACGTTTTATTCAGATAATTAACAAGGGAACCAATAAGACAGCAAACACTTTTCAAAGAGTATTTCATAAGGCAAATATTTATGGCAATGTTAGGATAAGATTGCTAAACTAGCTGTAAAACTGGTTAATGTCCAACAGGGTGATAAACTATGACCATGAGGATTTCTTTTCCACCAGACAGAATTTATTTGCATCTCTGTGATATTAAAAACTTATAAGTCAAACTCTGCTTTACAATACTGTTAAAAAGCCTATTCAATAAATAAAAATCAAACCATTATTACACTGAAGGAACACCCAAAGACTTCTGATTATTTCCAACTTCCAGATAACTTTTAGTTTTTTTAGTAATTTTTAATGAATGAAAATAATTCCTGATAAAATTTAGAAAGAAACATCTTTATCATCTTTCTTTGACCATTGTATAGTTTCTATATTTTCATACTAT
This sequence comes from Galemys pyrenaicus, assembly GCA_019455555.1. NCBI lineage: Eukaryota > Metazoa > Chordata > Mammalia > Eulipotyphla > Talpidae > Galemys > Galemys pyrenaicus. The sequence goes on along the minus strand of JAGFMF010011409.1, from coordinate 843,490 downwards.
TCTGTGCTGACATAAACATTAGAATTTCTTTAAACTGTAAATGAATTTATGTCTAAGTTATTTCATTCACTGCATATGAATAAATAAGCTATACACAAATTCAGAGATTATAAATATTAAGAGGATGTCTGTTTTATATTTCAATAATTTCCCCAAGTGCCTAATAAATTCAATAAATATGAACACTATGAAGGAAACTTTAAACATATTTGTAAGACAAACTTACCCCAAGCAAAGAAAAGGATACCAAAAATTAAATCTTCTGTTATAGTTTATGATATCTGGGTAACTGATAAACTCTTATAGTTTATGATAGCTGGATAAACTGACTTGCATACCACCTAAAAAAATGCTATATGTCTACCAAGAGAAATTATATCATTGCTGATACTCTCAAATACTATGCATACACAAGCATAATCCAATAAAATTCTTGATTATTCAATTTTCCATTTTATTATAACTAAAAGACCAAATTTTCCTCTATTTAACTTCTGAAAAGAAACCTATCTACAAAAAAAAAAAGCAGGCATCTTTAATTTCCAATATTTTTATTATAGACTTTTAAGAAGATATGTATTTGCTGTCATATTATCATTATAACATATTACCATCAGCTTAAAGAAAATAAATGACTTAAGAATAAGCATTTTTATATCTGCCATGGTAAATTGTTCCATTTAAAATTTATCAAGTTATAAATAAAGCACATAATGTGCTTATATGAACCAACCACAACATACTCCGAGTGCATTTTGAAATGTAGAGTATTCTCATTGTTTCAGTAAGTGTTATTTATTGTTATTATTAGATTGGCCTTCAGTTACCCATTTTTCAAAAAATTATACAGCATGAATTATTTACTAATTATAAAATGAAATACATTGTTAGAAAGCAAAAGTGGCTAAAATAAACATGTGCTCCGGGACCGTTCATTTCATATTAAGCATTTAGAATAACTGGAGACTATAAGTCATACTACATATGGGAGGACCAATTGGCCCAAAGGTGTAAGATACAAAATTAAAGCTTGCTTCGAATGAACCTCGAATTTCTATCACCAATTTCACAACTTTGGATAAAGATGGTATATTCTATAAAAATCACACTAAATGCAAATGTCACCTCAATAAGACAAAGTACATAGCAATTTTCTAATGTTTTTTCAACTTAGTGCTATGTTTAAGCACAACTTGAACAAATTTGTGTCCCCAAACTCATGGCAGGCCACATTTTAATCATCATGCTGATTCATGAGACACAAGGAAGGCTACATACAGCACATGAAAGTGGAGACACAGCAGTCAGCATACTGTGCGAGGACAGAACCAAAGGAAGGCACTTGGGCTTTACAGGAACGTTGAAGGAGAGTGTGGTCCACAGAACCACTGTCCAAGATCAGCTTAGCAAATAAGGATGCTTAAAAGGAATGCTTGAACATAAACCTAGACAAGTGATAGCAGATGACCAAAGAACCCTCTTTCTTTGGTCCATCTTCTCTTTCTGACATTTTGCTCCCATAGTTAGATAGATTCAAATCTATAGGATATTATTTTAAAAATCCTAGTAGTCCTTATTGTAATGTGTTTTAATAGTTCTAATTTACAATGATATTGAATTACCCTTGATTACAACACAGAAATGAGTGCAATTTAGCAATAACATATAGAACTGAGAAAAAAAAAACAGACAGAATAGGTATTGCAAATATTATTAAATTGTATTTTCAAACTTTCAAGTAAAGAAGAAATCTGTGTATCAACTTTTAGATAATGAGAAGGGCTTGTGGCTTGTGGGGATGGATGAGTAATGATGGTGTGTTCAAGGTCTGAAACTTCCACATGACTGTCTCTCAGACATTATGACCACAGCTAACTTCTGAGACCTGAGGACCTAATATGTGAATACTATATATATCCACTCCCTCCCACCTAATTAAAAAAGTCATAAATAGAGTTTGGGGAGAATTATTTGAGGCTTAAGTTTGTCCATATTTATTGTTTTATTGCTAGTCATGTGCTTTCACTAAGAATTTATCAAAAGTTAAGTTTTAATTTATTTTGTTCATAATCTCATATTGGAATAAGCCAGCCAATATACTTAAATCACTCAATATCTAGTCCCATTGTCAATATCTGGGCAATATCAATAAAATCAGATTTACCATAGTTACACTGAACAAATTTAAAGAACTCCATTATTAATAAAATATATAGGAATTACATCTTTTGTCAAAATGAAAAGAAAATTTAAAAGTATCCTTTTATAAAAGATACTCTAAAAGGACAGTTTCAATTAAGAACTTCATCCCTTATAATTGCTTAATTTCTAAATAACTATATATAAATTGAACCAAAGTTGAGAAAGTAAAGCTACCTAATATTCAAATTGTCATATTTGGATGGTTAACGTATTGACAACAAAATGAATTTATCAAAAGCGATGAAAAATGTGCTCTTGCTACTCAGAGACAGAAATGGTGGATGATTTATATTCGAGAGAACATATATGTTAGTATTACCAAGAACCCAAAGTTTCTGTGTAGAACTATTTCAGGCTCTGATGTTTGTGCAGATCATGGCTTCAGTTTTCAAACGTGAGGTTGTAAGTTGCCCTGGGCAGCAATGAGTCTGTCTTAAGAACCAGCAACAAAACAGTGTCGTGAACCATTCTCATTAGTATTTGATCAAATCAGTCAAAACGGCATGAGATATGGTTATTAAAGTTGTCAGTACCTCTGATTTACATTATTCTAGCAAACGATATGACAAATGTCTTAACAAAGCTAGTGGGAATAACAATTGGAAGCATTCTGTACTAGATGTTGAGACTCACATGATATCCTATCAGAGAAAAATATAAATAAATATTTTGAGCAGTCTGTTCAAGTTTTTGACTGTGTGTCATGCTTAGCCCCATCATATATACTTGGTTAAGCTCATTTTTTTATGCATTCATCTATACTGCCTCATTCCTAAATGAACTTACGGTCTGTGTACTTGATTGAGAAACAAAAACACATAAATATATCTAGTATTCTGGCCAGAAGATTCTCTTGTTATTCATTCATAGGCAATACTTTGGCCCCATGGGCGTTGATGTAGGTGAGAAGAATTTTGGCTCTTTGTTCTATTACGTCAATTAGTTTTTCAATTCCTTGTCTACCTCCTTGACTTTCCCAATAAACTTTATCAAGAAACAGAGACTGAAGGAGTTTCTGCCTTAAGTGCTGGCTCTTCAGAATAGAAACTGCAGATTCGGGAAACCTGAAAAGATAAAATGATATTTCATTCTAAGTAACTGTTTGGAAGTATTACACTTCATCCAATTTCTCTGCCCTTCATTAATTAATCTGTAATAAATCACACTATCAAGGGGTACCTTGAGAATCAAACATTTTTGTCACTGTCAAGCTGACATTTCTCTGAATAATAACATACTGGAAGTATGTTTCCGGGGAACTGAATTTTCTTTAGCATGAGGAATGTGACATACTAACATCTTATCTAAGGTCATTATATGTAAACAAAGAGATTAAAAGATGCTGTTAGCCTGGCAAAAACCGTTCCTCTATCTTAAGCTCCATTTCACCCATTGAAGCCACTTAATCTGTCAAATTGAGTAGTATCTTGATAAGTGTCATGGTGGGATTTTATGTAAGAAAAGATGAGAAGCAAAATGCTGACAATTTCAGGAAAGTACTCTACCTCAGGAGAAGTTGCATGACTGAATTTAATGTGAAATAATCCTAAATGTGCATAGTAAAATGAGAAAAGAATCATTTCACAATGCTTAATTTAAGATAGAATTGCTTTTGATTCAGATTATATCAGGAATCCTGTGACTCTGGGAGCATTTTATTAAACTAAAATATTAAACTGTTTTCAAATAAATTTAGTAAAACTCAAGTTTCAGAGACAGGACATTCTACAATGAATGTGTCTCTGGAAAATCTAAGGCCAATTTAAAGGATTCTTGTGAATTACCTTAAGAGAGAACACTGCTTTCTTCTCATCATAGAAAGAATGTGCCGAAGGTCTGGTAAATACATTATCTGAAGGACTTAGTAAAATTTCTGGTTCGAAATCATAACTAATGTTTTGCTGAATCTGCAATTTGGCTTCTAGCTTTCATGAAAATGCTGATAAAAGCACAGTAAAAATATTGGGATTTATAGTAATTTTCAAGTAAACTGAATTGTTCCTTAAAAACTAAAACAAGAACATACATTTATCTAAAGACACAGTTTCCCAGAAGTTTCAAGCATTGTAAGCACTTTCCCAATTTTCAAGCTCAGCGTGACCCTCAGGGGGCATGAGTGCCAGCATCGCTGGGGTCTCCAGCACCTCTGATGCTGCAGAAAGACCAAAGGCCACAGCCCTGGACACACTGAATGAATCTGAATAGGTATGGAATTAAATAATGCTGATAAGAAGCTCTGACCCCCTGAAGGCAGGTACTACGTAACTAATGACTATAGAATTAAGCATTTTTTCTATTAATACTATGAAGTTTTAATAACCCTTGATTTATAAATTCTATGACCCTTCAAAGAATTTAGTTATGGCAGAATATATGAGATGAAACTGTTAAATACATGTATCTCATCAATGACCAATCCTTTTCATAAGGGAAAATCAAAACATATTGCTACTGCATAATGTTGATAGAGAAGTATAATAGTCCATGTATAAATAAATCTGTTAGTGGAGTCTTCTCTTCTGCTTTTCAATGTGTGAATTATATAGTCAAAGAAGATTTCATTTTAAGCCCATTACTTCTCATAATGCATTTAAAGTTAAATCTCCTTTGAAAAGTAAATAAACAGTATTCATATCAGTGACTGGAATGGATGAATGATATTCTAGAGGAACTCTTAATTCTAAGAGGAAAATTAGTAAATCATCACTCAATAAGTGATGCCCTAGATTTGTAAATTTTCCTAAACATAAAATTTCCTTAGATAGTTGGAAGAAGCTGCCACATATTCAGCATTTGATCTACAAAAAGATGTGAGGAACAGGTTTTAACAGGGCAAGATGTGGCAAAAAAAAATCCATGAAATTGGCCCTCATGAAACCCACAGCAACACTGTATCTCCCAGTGCTAAAAATGTATAAAATCCACATTCCATAATTGATAGTTCCTAAGTAGAGCTATGGAAATGTGCTTCAGAGTATTATTAACCAGAGTGACAAACAGAAACAGCTCATGAACACAAGTTATTGTGGAAAAATTACTTAACTTAGATTTGGAAGACCTGGCTTCTGTCTTCAAATTTTATTTATTTGTTAACCACATTGTATTGTTCTGCCAAAGGGTTCCATTCCAAAAATGTTTGGGGGCCCAACTTCACCCCTCATTAAATGCAATCGCTTCACTCACCCTCTCCCTCTCCCCTAAATTTTAGAGTTGTGTGTTTTCTGGCAGTCACTTAACATCACACGGACGTTTAGCTGTTTTACTAAAGCACCCCACTACTTGTAAGTGTTACATATACCCTCCTTTGCTTACCCAGTTTGATTCCTAAGATAGAAAGACAATGAAGCAGGACCCAGCACTGCTATGAGCTGAGATCCAAAAGTTAGTGTCAGTCTCCATAGGCAGGACTGAATAGCTAGGATTCTAGGTTTGGACTCCTGCCACTACTGAGTGTAACAGTTTCCTTTATTGCCAAATGGATATAAGCTGAAATATGCCACTAGCGCGGCCTCCCTGCTATCTTGTACCATTCTTATCTTGTACCATTCTTAATATAGAAATAGTCTTTCCTAACTTCCACCAACCCTCCCTTTCAGATATTAAGATACTTTTTCCCATAGCCTGTGTCTACTAGAAGGTTTTTCAAATGCTAAAATATCCTCCTACTTGAGTGAAACAGCCTATGTCCTTTGATACTGTGTTCTATTGGCTCTAATTTTTCACCGCTCTTAAGTCACCCAAGTTGATTAGGACTCGGACATCCTGCCATGTCCATATTCGCAGTCTACTAGTTCCCCCCACATCCTGTCCCATTACAAAACCTCTGCCACCTACTTATCCCTGCTCTGCCAATGCCCACTCCAGAGATCCCTGCAAGGTTCCAATTTCACCCACATGGATTTCATGCTGAAGGCCAAACGACATCATAAACATGAAATGTAGTGGAAACTTTGGTGGAATGGGTTGGTGGTAGTGACACTCTAGTTGGATTCTGGTTCTGTTCTGTTCTGCTTGGGTTTGTTTCACTATTTAGGTCTCCATTCCCAGGTTCACATCCATAATTCCCTTCAAGGAATAAATCAATCAGAAATAGGCTGTGAGTTTTCTCAAAGCCTTACTACTTATTCACATACATGTGACATTCTGTTGATGCTACTACCTCACACAACTTACTCTTTGATGCCTTCTAACAACTTGAAGTTTAAGTTATCTTCACTTCTGTCGAAGAAACCCTTGTTGTCTATAAAGACCAAGTGCCTTGGGTCATGCTTTCTCTGAATGATGTGTGCTAGAGCCACAGACTCTTGTCTGTCACATTTTGGCCTCAGTCCATTCTGTACACAGGCATCTTCCTTTCGAGGTCTGAATCCACAGCAATTTGTATCTAAGCGATTATAAATCTGAAAATGGAAAACAAAAATAATAGCCAAGTTACTGAGTGAAACAAAACTTGGGAAAGTTATATTTCCAAAGAACTGGTGTTTTCTAAATAGCTAACTTGCCATAATCTAATAGGGCCAGGCTCATTTAATTAAAGGCAACTGTCAGAATAAGTCCAAACTTCATAACCTTCTGACTCAGCTATGATTATAAGCATTTCCAGCTTCTCCAAAGTCATGATCCAAGTTAGGCGTCTCCATCCTTAACAGTCAAAGTTCCCACTGACATCACATATAGACACAAGGCCAGAATCTCTAACTCTGCTCAGGAAGATAGAAACCATTGTACTTTTACATAATCAGTAGGTTATGTCTTGTTTTCCCCCTCAGCTTGGGTTATAGAAAACCTGAGCTACTGGCACTAAGCATTCACTGCACCCCCTAAACTCACTGGAACTCAAAATTAAACCTGTAGTTTATTTATAATTTAACTTCAGTATCAAACCTGAAGTTGCGTGAAAAAAATCTATTGAAGTGACATGACATTTAAAAAAGAAGAAAAAATACCTACAAACACTACCTGTTTGGAATATACTTATTTAGATTTTAAATAAGTGAGAAAATGAACCAAAACGCTAAACCTATTAGAGTTTATTAAGGGGAATATGGCTACTGTTCTATAAAGAGGGAAAAAATAATTGCTTCCATTTCTTTTGGGCAAGGACAGAACTATTTATTCATCAGGATAAATTAAAGCCTAGGCTCAGGAGTTTGATAAATAAACTCGAATTTCTGCTCTCATGCTTATTAGACTTGTGACCCCGTGTGGGTCCCCATACATCACTTCCTGAAGAAAATGAAGAGCTCTTTAGTGTTGCCTCCCGACCACTGCAAGCTAGCATTGAACTTTCTCCCTGAATTCTGCATGTAAATGACTTTTGTAGCAGAGTATACTCTGAGAAGCAGAGATTGTAAGAGAAGTTAGCACAAGATAATTTTCTCTCAGGTTACATAAAACCAGTCATGGGGGGCAGGCGTGCTAAGTGAGCCCCAGATAATTAGACACTGCTGCTCCAGACATGATCAGCAGATAAGAGAGGCCTCTGTCAGGACAAAGCCAGGCAACTGATCCATGGGGCTATAAGTCTAATCCATGGCTTATCCACAAGGTCACACAGGCTGATTGCAGGGAAAAGTGAGTCACCACTCTTGGCTAAAGTATGTTTATGTGACATGAAGATAGAAAAAGTTTTCCAAAGGTGAACAAGAATGTCCCATGCAAATCACCATAGGTTAATGAAAAAAGTATGAATTGGAAACTATTAGAAAAATTTATTGAGCCCTCTGTCCTCAAACAATTTCATTCATGTTATGTAGTACCTTGACCGCCTCTGTATAGAAGAGAAATCAAAAGAGATTACATCTGATTGCCAACTATTTAAGTTGAGGTCAGGGGGTTAGGAAGAACATGAAAAATAACCTATCTCAATGATACTTTCATCCAATCTTCCTTTTTAAAATACGCACCAGCTAATTTCAAAAAGTATAACAGTTTTTCGTCACTATCATCTTTATATCATTAGTGTAATAATACGCATAGGCAAAGAAACTGTTTAATTAATTTCAAAATCTGATCTAACTTTAACTACAATATGAAGATCTATTATGTTAGGTAAATATGTTTAGAACCTAAGCCTTAAAGACAAATCCACCAAGCACTTCTTAAAAACTTCTGTGACTCCTATACTCCTTCTTCATTGTTGAGTTCCCAGCAGTGGGGAAAGGACTAAGAGATATAGCTACATTTCTACTAGCTGTACAACAAAGCTGTGAGTATTGTGTATACTAATGTTAAACAGTTAGTGTCTAACTTTAAGTGCCTTTGTAAACATTTTGCTTTCCTATTTTTAATCTACAGAAAGCATTCAAAGTCAGAGGTGGAAAAGGCTGATTTAGGTCATCTTTTTATTGCTTTCCCACCATTAGATTGTTTCCTACAGTGTATTTTTAAAGTGCTTTGTCTGATCTAATTTTGAATCATCAACAGTCTACAATGATTTATTTCACCGCTTCCCTGATAGACGGCTGTGCCATTCAAGTCTAACAGACCTTATTGTTGAAAACGGGTGTGTGTACTCAGCTCAATTTTTCTAGAAAATGTTTACTACTCCTTTTATCAAGACCCATGCATGCACTTGATGGGTGTTTTGAGTGAGTGTGTGTGTGTGTGTGTGTGTGTCTGTGTGTATACACCTATGGATGCAGAATGGAATTGTAAGACCTCAAATAATGTATTTTCTTTTTCTTATCTTCCAGCGATAACACATTCTGTTTTTGTATGATCACCTTTGTCTAGCGAAGCCTTAGGCAGTTCTTCAATCTTGTTCCCTAAGTCTTTTTAGGGTTTAGTTTAGTCTTCCTTTTGAATTTATATTCAATAGACCAAAAAATATATGATCACAAAGGCATAACCTACTCCCTTATATTCAGTACCATTTTGCTTGGCATTTAATTGAGTTATATAGTGTGTATGTTTCTGCTCACTTGTAAGAGAGTTTACCTATTTTTTAAAGCCTCGTAAAGCACATCTTAGACAGCCAAGCATTCATAATATGCCTTTAATATTTTATTTAGTGTGCGCATTAAAATAATCATTTCATTTAACTATTGCATCATTAAGCTCTATAGTTCACATCCACGTGCCTATATTCTTAGATAATTCTCCTACAAAGAAGAATTTTGGGGGGTAAATTCTGTCAACTAAGGGATTGTGAATATTCATCAATACTACAGCTTGTTCAGATGCACATCCTCTCATTCCTTAAAACAAGGAAAATCTTTTGCAAAACTGTTATTCTGCATCTGAAATTACTGCCAATGATCGTTTTCCATAAAATCACTCTTTCCGTAGGAAAATATATCTTTTCAATGTTTACCTAACTAAAATTATACTCAGAAAAATCCAGGTGTTCCAGCCAAAATTTTTTTGTTGGTGGGATATTTTTAAACACACTTCCTTCAAAAAGGTTTTTTTTAATTCCATTTTCCTTTTGGTAGAGCTAAATTTGCTATAGAAAAAAAAAAAAGTACTTTCTTTCTGAGTGGCTGAAGTTATGCTCATGTAGCCTAAACAAAGAGGTATGTGTGGCATCATCTAGTTCCCCAGAAATCCAATGATTTCCTGCTGTTCTGCTCATCACCTATGCTAGATGGACCTTTGAAAAATATTTGTCAAAGTAATTTTGTGTTAGTTTCTCCATAACTTCTTTTTCCTCAAAGCAATGCAATTAAGTGACTCATTTCAAGCAATTCCTGAACAAGGCAGTAAAAAGTGTTGTAGAAGTGCTGCTAATATAAACAATGAAAATATAAGTTATTTATTGAGTGTTTATTATACACCAGTTATTTATTGAGTGTTTATTATTATAACTGTCCACTTAATGCTTTTTAAGTGTTATTTCGTTTCATCCTGACAGCAATATTAAGAGCCAGGTACCGCCAATAGTGTCACCTGATCAATGAGAAGAAAGAGGCACAAAGAGGCTATTTGACCATCCCAAAGTCCATCAGCTCATAAATCATGGAATTTGGGATTCTATCCCAAACCCTTCAAGATCTATGCCCTTATCCAGACTTAATGTGTCTTTCAGGTGTAGCCTCAGGGGTGGTACTGCAAAAATCAAGTGCATCTATATAGGAAAATGAATGACACGCACTCAATAAATACTTTCACCAAAAGACAAAGAACTTCAATGGAGGAGTTTGGGGGAAAACTGATAAAGGAGAAGATATAATAGTTGTGCTTTAATAGCAGTGTTGGCCCAAAAAAACACTCACCCACAGGCAAATTCATGAAGGTAGGAAACCAAAGGCATCTTTAGAGAAACTCAGAGTATATCAGACCTACACTTCTCAACGGTCTGCAGTTAAACACCAGTTACTTTTGTTTTTTTATCCTCCTTACAATTTACATGGACTGTTGTTAAAAGGAACAGAATTCATTAATAGAGAAATAAGATTTTTAAAATACAAAATGCCAGCCAAATATTTTGTTAGACTATTGAGTAGACTCCATCAAATTGCTGCCAATGATTCTAAACAGGTATTTTCAACTTTTGTAGTTATGTCATCGTAGACTTATATGAACAGGCAAGTTCTCATGGATGGTGCTTTGAGTAGCAGAGTACATGTTTACTCCAAGGGGGTGAAGGGGAAAGTGAAGGCAGGCAGCAGAGCATAAGGTGAATAAGAACATCATGCCTATATGGGGAAACAGAAATGTCAATGTGTCTTCAAGTTTCACTACCATTTTCTCAAGTAGGGTTGGATGAAAAGTAAAAGGCAAGTGAGCAAGGTATTAGATGAAAATGCTACAAGAATAGAAACTGAAGTGAACCAAGGGCAATGTACTCGGAAGTTAAAGAAGACAAAAGGAAGATGTTACTCTCTCACCTGGATTAGAAATACCCTTTATCCAAACACTTTTGTCACTCAATATTTTTAGTTAAATTACATAACCCTACATATGTTTCTAGTTCTGTTTTTTTCTGCATTTCTCTAAAAGTCTGAAAGTATATGTGCTGTGTGTGAATGGGTACATTTCCAATCTGGTATGTCAGTACTGTGAGATTCTCAATATCTCCCTCCAAGTTATTTGTTTTTACCATATGCAAACTAAGCCTTTATAAAGAAATTTTCATTTTTAGAAAAAGCTTAAATTATGCAATAAAACATTTTTTGAGTGGAACTGTACAATCATCTAATGGCTAGCATAGAGTACACAGTGAGTGAATTTATTAAACAAACTCTGCTGACAGTTGCTACTCACGTTGTATCTAGCTATTTAAAAGGCTCCTCCAAAACACTGTCTTCAACTGGGAAATGTCAAATAAGCCACCAAAATAATGGCATGAATCTTTAAAGAAATGTCTGTGGATAGGAGTAAAAAACAAACAAACAAAAATGGAAATGAGGCAAACGATGAAACTGCTTATGTTTGCCCTTTGTTCTTGGCTGGTTTCTTTATGTGAGTTTAATCTCACTAAACATGGACCATGAATTTTTATATCCACAGAGCCTGCCATAGCACCCTGCATGTAATAGGTATTTTACAAATACTCAACAAGCAGGTGTGACAGGGATAATAGAACATCCTTTTCTATAATTAGTTTTCTGGACGGTTCATTTGAATTCCAGCTACCTCATTGGACCGCTTGTTTGTTTTTAGAAAATGCCCACAGAAAGGAAGTTGCATTTTTGGCAATGATCTTATTCCAAAAACAGCAAAATGACAATGACAATCACTACCACTATCAGCCCCATGCTAGACACAGAGAGACACAAAAACATATGAACGTAGTTATTCGTCAGCTACTAACTCCCATTGGAAAATCCTTGTACATGAATTTGTCTTAATGTAAACCAGTATATGGTTAGCAATGGAAATGAAGTGGTTCCCTGTGGTCTACTGAATCTGTGAAGGTAGACCAGATCACCAGAAGAGCAAATAGAAATATCAAAACCCTGTGGTATCTGTTAGTAGTTCCTCTTACCCGAGGAACCATACAAAACAAAAGCAAAAATGTTCTCAACAGCCTGCACCTGTATCGCTTGGTAACCCTCATCTCATAAAAATAATAGGTTCCCAACAATGTCAAATGCTGGCGAGGATGTGGAGAAAAAGGAACCCTGGTACACTGCTGGTGGGAATGCAAGCTAATCCAACTTTTATGGAAGGCCGTATGGAGGTTCCTCAGTCTACTAGAAATGGAACTACCATATGATCCGACAATCCCACTCCTAGGGATCTACCCAAAAGACACAAAA
>JAGFMF010011409.1:769966-819461 GCA_019455555.1 Galemys pyrenaicus | reverse complement strand
TGATGGTGCACTGGTGAGATGGTGATGGGGAATACATGGGGATTACAATTAATGGCAAGTATATGTAAATTTTAAAATATTTTAATAAAAAAAAGAGATTATACCTGAGATCAAAACATAAATGTTCTAGATCTAAGTTTTTAATTTACTTATCATAATCATTCCTTTGTCACCCTAGGAGAGGTGAATTTCTTTCTATGCAGTCCAAACCCCTACACTCCCAGAATAAAAGGTTACTGTGTCTCTATCATTTTTTACAGACCCAGTAAAATGGCACCGGATTTATGAATGTGGACTTTTAAATTGTGTGAAACAAAAAGAATGCTGTGTACAAAAACTTAACAACTGGGTTCTGTATTCTCTTGCCCTGGCTTGAGCAAGTGATTTTCGGTTGCTTCTGGCACAACTTTCTTAGATTGTTCCAAAAACCCAACCAAGATACTCTAATAAATGCCCAAACACCATTTATCTAAGGTATAAAAATTTTTATATATGAAATCAGACTTGAATATAAAGATTTTAATGTAATTGATGAGAAGAATTATTATTTAAAGAAATTATTTACTATGGTGGTCATGGAACAAGTTTATTCATTTATTTATTAAGTAAAGCTTTCAATAGACATCTCTCTATGAATGTGTATGATGACAAATACAGGAAATAAAAAGACCAATTAAGATGTGATATTACAAAATATAATATAAAATTGAATGTAAAACTACTCTGAAAATCTACTTATGAGCAAAGTCTAAAGAAAAACAACAAACTAAGAAAAGCAATTTGAGATAAACAGGATAAAGTTTAATTTTCAAGATACATAAAATTATTTAATAAATTAATGAGTTACAGAAATCTATTTTTAAAAATAACAATGATGTGAGCAGAAAATTCACAGAAAATAAAGCATAAATAATAAAATGTTGAAAATATGATGTCCTCAAGCTCACTCTTAATGAAAATATACTTTGCTACAGCTATAGTATAATGCACAGATGTTGAAAAATATCTTTATTAGTTGAATGATAGTTGTAAATTCCCTTAATAAAAAGAGGAATGGTAAAGACAGAGGTTAAGTTGAGTTTCAGCTGAAGATTCCAGAATTAAAACTAATGTCACTAGAAACCACTTCTAAAAGGGCTTACCCTCTATTCACAATGGCTTAGTGCTTATGCTCATCAACTATGGAGGCCACATCTTCCCTTTATCATACACTTCCAGAATGATGAATGTCCTCTATACCCTTTCCCTAGTCACAATCCTCAGGAACTTCAACATCTATGGTGTCCACTACCTAAATATCTGATCTAACAGTGCATGCCTCTATTGCTTAACCTTTCATTCATTCTCCATCTTCTTTCTAATATAGTTTATCACAACTTGTTCCATTAACCTATGGATAACTTGGCAGCTGTTATATAATAAAAGTTAAAAATATCAAATCTAGAACTAACCAAATATCTACTAGGGAACTTACTAGCTATGTAACACCAATCAAGTTAGGTAATTGTTGACAGACAATTCTCCATGGGATTTCTGCACATCTTATATCATGTTTTATTATGCAGTATCTCTTCAAGGATATTAGTAGAGCAAATGGCCTTGGAAGATACAAAGAATGTCTCCCTCTGGGATGGAAGGCAGATTTATTTTCTAACCAAGACAATAAAGTCTCCAGTGTACCAAATGTTAGACAGGTTTGTTAGCAGCCTCTTATAAGATTGGGAGTATCCTAAGCTTAATGTTTCTCAGAACTGACATATACCTACCATATGTAGAATTCACCGGAACCACTAGTCCCCAATAGGACTAAAGAAGCAAAGGAGCATAAAGCTCGTGCCACCTGCTGTATCATAAATGATGGCATCATTAGTCTTTGACCCAGGAGTCTTTTGTTTTCTGCAAGAATCAATAAGCTAACTTGTTAGCTTACATAAAGGATATAATCTCAAACTTTTCACAATTCTTGATAATAAACGCTAAGTGCCTCAATTTCCCTACCTGTAGAATGAAGAGAGGGTACTTTCCTTGCAGATTAAAAATGCTAGTTAAATGGAATAACGAGATAATATATACATAATGGGCCTCATAGGTAGACTCTTCAATAGTATGTGATGACTAATGATTGTCTCCTTGGCAACCCAAATGTCCTGCTCCCAAACTCGGTCCTCACTGGTGGCACTGAAGCACTGGCACCATAAGTCATTCTCTTCTTGAAAATTCCTAATTTGTGCACTAAACTTTCTTGCTATATTTTTGTGCTTTTCGAACTTCTTCCTGAAATGGCCCATGAAAAGGTACTAACAAAAAAAGAATTCCCTGCAAATATCTTCAGATAGTCTTAACATGATAGACAATGATTAACAACACAACAGAAAAGTAGTTTTTCTAAAATGGAGGAAGGTAAAGGCATTAATCAAAATAAAGGGGTAGAAAGAGTCATGCGACCGTTATCAAAAGGAGACAAAAGAAGAAACCTATAAAATGTTGAGTCACTCAGCTATATAAATGGTCACTTCTCAATTTCTCAATGTCTAATCTTAAAATATTTGTAAATAATTACTGGAACGGAAACAAGGTAAATAGTGGTTATAAACTATAGGGTTAAGTGCCCCTTAAAACAGTGTGGAATGAAAGAAAAGTGAAAAAAAATTTTACCATCAAGAGAACTCAGGGAACCCCAGCTCCAGTTTTTAATTTTTGAAAGAACTTGGATGAGTTGCTTAATCTCACCAAACCTCCATACACTCACCTCCCAAATGGAGTAAGACGATCCACTTCGAAGAGCTGTGGATGGGTTATCCCAATAAACTGTAACTACGACAAGAAGGACTATTATAGGACTGAAGAATTAATTCCCCAGAAATTAATAAAAAAGGCTAAAGGACCTTTCCCAAAGGATATTTCCTAAAAGGATATAAAATTTTGTGGTGCGGTACTATACTTGCCAAAGACAGCATTAGAGAACTTAAATTCTAACTCTATAAAATTGCCAGATGCAGAAAATCCTTTGTCAGACTTATGTAACTCAATGTCTGTCTCAGAAAATCACTTACTTGAATCAATACACTTACCTGTAACAAAAAGTCAAAGAGGGCCATCTTGGACCACTCGTGATGATGGATTCCAGTGCAACCCCATTCAGGCTTGGGTACTCGACCATTCAGCCAACACTTTTGTTTCAGCAACTGCTGATAAGCTCCCCAGGTGAGCTTAACAGAAGAGTGGGTCTCGGGACTTGTAGGAGATAAAGATGAATCCCAGAGAATGACAGGACATGGGCGGCCATCTACAGAATCAAAACAAAAAGACAAAACTCAAGTTTAGCAACTGACACCGGTCACACACTAGTTACAGCCTCTCTCTCTCTCTCTCTCTCTCTCTCTCTCTCTCTCACCTGTCACCTCTCTCTCACCTGAGGAAAATATTAGTCAATATTTTATGTCCCCTATGCCTTCTGAAGTTTAATATTTTTATACCTCAGTGATGATGCTACCTGATAGAAGTCATGAAACAGAAAGTTACAGTTACAAAATAAAAGCAAAAAAATTAAACAAAACACTTTATAGATGTGGCAGGATTAGGCCACGAACCACCAATAATAACGTCCTCTGGTTCATGTGGTTTTATTCCACATCTAAAAGCAGCCACCACAAAAAAGGAAAGATCCAGACATTTATAATTGTCTATTCAATGTCTGAGTGGAGCTGCTCTCTATTTGTAATAACAACTGTCTGATTTTCTGAGACCACATGATGATGTCAGGAAGAAAAAGAGTTTTTGGAACTCACAAATTTAAAAGTGCAATTGCCTGGCTCATACCAGTCACTATACTCTCCAAAGAAGGGAGCGGGGGAGGGGGGACACACAAGAGTACTTTGCCTCTTTTGATAGAAACAAAAGTACTCTTGGTAATGGAGCATCTACTCACACATAGCTTCACAACATGTATTTAAGCAGTGTCATTTCATCAATTCATCTTGCCTAGATGATTTTGGGGAAAAAAAAATCTGTCACTTGAATTTTGTCTCACTCCTGCTAGATTAGGATTTCATTGCTAAAATGTATAAGGAATGAAAAACCTGAGTGAGGTCACCATAATCAGGGAAGACCATGATCAGGAACATTAAATGACATTTCAAACAGAAAACCAATAATATCTCTCTCAAACCCCAAATTCTGCTAAATAAAGTCACTGGGAGATGATACTGAAAGATCTGCTTAAAACTCAAAAGTCATAATGATGGTCTTTACAAAAATAAAATAAGTCACAAAGATCTGGAAAAGTCCACTTGACTCATTCTTAACAGGTCTGGACAATAGAAGCCTCTGAAATGATGGCTGGAATGCCCGGGCCTGTCACAGGGATTTTTTAAAGCCCTTTTAAAAACTTCAGAGGTTCTCAATCTATAACTGAATTCTTTTTTGTAAGGCTTTTGTCTTACCATCTTGCATGCCATACCATCATCTCTGGTCTTTAATGCAGAGAATAGTGATCTTCTCTGACCACTCTTGAATGCAGTGTTACAGTGACCTTCATCATTTTAACAGCATTCGTGTAATCATCCTATCCACCTGCACTCCAGTTTTGCTCAAAAGAAAAATCTTTCTCCTTTTAGCCTTGCAATCTAGGTCAGGGCATACAGAAAGTCCTTCAAATTGTGGAAATTATACCACAGTCATTGACATGCAATTAAGAGAAAAATAGAGAAATGTGAATCATAACTGAGGAACTTTGTTTTTAACATGACTGTATCTGCTTGTTATTTTCTTTTACTTTACTGAATGATTTGGGGGCTGCTGGGACCTAATTATCATCTCGGATTTGAAATAAATATAATGTTCAATGTGTGTCCTCCAAATTCGAGGTAAAGGCAATCATCACGAGGAGGCAAGCAAGTATAGGTCAGTGTAGCCAAATACAAGGAGAAGACACAACACAGCCTTCATGGAAAGACACGTAAGTTACATTTCTGAAGATAAACACCAGGAAGCCCTATCTGTCAGTGTCTTTGGACCAAAGCACTAACAGATAGCACTTTACATTCTCACGACTGGGACATGTTCAAAGAGAGTTGAAACCTGATACTGAATTTCAACAACACGTTTAAACCAACACAGGAGACAAGACAGCACAGCTTCCTTAACAATTCACTCACAGGCTTCAGAGAAATGCTCTACATAAACAATTGAAACATTTATAACCTTCTGAGCTGTTTTCTTTTTTTTACAAACATTTGTTTCTTGTTGAACGTAATTTAAAGTGAATCTACTCATTTTAGAAAATGTGAGAAAAAGATAAAACATATTGCTAAGAAAGCAATGATCAATCACCTATAACCTCATACCCCCCAACTGGCTCTGGTTTTTTTTTTGAACAGAAATGCATTTTATTTTTTTCCTTTTTTTATATATATATATTTTTTTAATTTACATATATTTGACATCAATTGTACTCCCCATGAATTCCCCATCACCATCTCACCAGTGCACCAACACCTCGGTCCCCCGTGCTCCCATCTGCCCTCAACTCTTCCCCCCTTCCCTCCCCACCAAGTGTCCCCAGTTTGTCCTTCTCTTTTCATTTTTGGTTTTTGTGTCTTTCTTGTTGTTATGATTATTATTATTGTTCTTATTCCTTTCCTTGATCCTTATTTGGTTCCCTTATATTCCTCCTAGGGGAGGAACCATCTGGTATTTTTCTTTTGCCTTCTGACTTACTTCACTGAGCATAATCCCTTCCAGATCCATCCATGTTCCTATGAATGTGTCTAGTTTTTTATTTCTGATTGCTGAGTAGTATTCCATCGTGTATCTATACCAGAGCTTCCCGATCCACTCATTTGTTTTTGGGCATTTAGGTTGTTTCCATGTCTTACCTATTGTAAAGAGTGCTGCTATAAACATAGGAGTGCAGGTATTCTTCTGAATCAGTACTTTTGTGTCTTTTGGGTCTATTCCTAGGAGTGAGATTGCTGGATCCTATGGAAGTTCCATTCTTAGTAGATTGAGGACCCGCCATACTGCTTTCCATAATGGTTGGACCAGCTTGCATTCCCACCAGCAGTGTAAGAGAGTTCCTTTTTCTCCACATCCTCACCAACATTTGTTGTTGCTACTTTTTTGATATGTGCCATTCTTACTGGTATGAGGTGGTATCTCATAGTGGTAACTGGGTCTGTTTTATGAATATTTACGATCAACAATTTCCAACCCATTCTCATCCTAAAATATAAATTGTTTTTAGGGATTCAAAGAGCAGAGCTTATGGTTAGTACTTGGATTCAAATCCAACATGCCTCTAGAATTCTACTCACAATACTTATCTGCTTTGGAACATTGGACAAGTTATCCCACCTCACTAAATTTTGCTCTCAGCTTCTGTAAAATGGAGGCAAATATGTACATTCTGAAACAGACTTTGTTAGGATTAAATGGAATATTGCTCTTAAAGTTCTAACCTGTTGCATAACATACATGCATATGTCAGAAAAGTTTTGCTCTATTACATGTATACGTAACGCAATCATAACAACGACCCTTATTTGCTTATTGAGCACTTTCTATGTCAAGCACTGTTCCAGGACCTGAAGCTAAGTAAATTAACAAATGCCATTTTTTTTTTGTTTTGTTTTCAAGGAGTTTACATTCTTACCAAGGCCAAGAGGCAAAAATTAAACAAAGAAAATAAACTACTTGGGGATTATCTTGTATATGCAGTTTGTCAGAATTATTTCACAATTACATCATAATAATTTCTCTAACAATTTAATATATTTAAGTAGCATCACTTTACCAATGATATAATAATCTACTCAGTGGTCACCAAACTTTGTTACAGGCAGATGATAAATGTCTTAGTCTTGGAGCCATCTGGTCTCCATCACAAGTCTCCAGCTATGCAAGTGCCTGCGAGTAAAGACAATATATAAACAAATGGCCGTGACTGTGTCCCAATAAAGATTTAGTATAGACACTGACATGTGCTTTTCACATCGGTTTCAAGTGTCATAATAATAGAATTATCGTTTTGAATTTTTTCTGGCCCTTTTTTTTAAAGTTTTTTTTTATTTATGCATACAAGAGCTGGGGTACAAGCTAGGTATGTGTGTTGGGGTCTGGGGGGGGTGGGCAGTGAGAGGGTTCACCAGAGACAGAGTGGGGAGCAGAACAGGCAGATCGACTGAAATACACTGCCGAGGGGAGCAGCAGGCAAGGTAGAAGAGGTCTGCTGCACCATGTGGTTACCCAACCTGGCGGGTGATCGAACTCATGCTGCAGTGGCTGCAGAAGCCCTACAGTGTGGCGCTCAACCCCTTGCACCACCAGGGGGGCCGTTTTCCAGCCTTTTAAAATTCAGAGTGCCCATCTCCAAGGCTCTGGTGTTTCAACCCCTGGTCTGCTCTGTGAGTACACTGCATTTCATTCACTATCTCTCTGCTCTAGACCACCAAATTTTTTTCAATAACACATTTTTGATATCACTATTTTAACAGTTATTCTCAAACTGCCAAAGAAAGCATTTAACTCATAGGACTAATTAATTTTAAAATGTCACATTTTAAATATCCGTGTTCACATTCATTCAAATCCCCAAAGCAAAATATTTTTGGTTTGGTTTTATTTTTTTTTCTTTATTTATGTATATTTGATATCATCTGTAGTCCCCATGGAATTCCCACCACCAATTTACCAGTGCACCATCACCTCAGTCCCTTGTGTTCTTTCTTCTTCATCCCAATCCCTGTCTCTACCCATCCCCCAAAAAGTGCCTCTGATTTGTCTTTTTGTTTTTATTGTGTTGTGATCTGATTTTTTTTTATTGTTGTTATTCTTTTCCTTGATCCCTTATTTGGCTCCCTTATATTCCTCCTAAAAGTGAAATTATCTGATATTTTTATTTCAAAGCAAAATATTTTGAATGCTGACTATGAAATAAAGAGTTCCGTGCTGCCCTACAGATCAGTGCACCTCAGGAAAGGAGGATTTCCAGAAGTGAAGAGGCAAGCGGCCTGAGCAGCAATTCTCATACTTGGCTGTACGGGGCGCCGCTCTCTTCACGCTGGAGGTCTTCCTGCTGTGTGTCCACAGCCTGAGACGGTAAGTTGTCAGAATGATTCCAGATCTCAGAGTCATGAAGACACTGTGGGAAGAATCCTCTTTTTTTTCCTAAACTGTGGCTTTAAGAACAATTAAATGAACTTTGATAAATTTGAGGGGACAAATGGAAAACTACCTCTGAAAACAGGAAACGCAACTTAACCCTGAAGAGTTTCAGACAAAGAACATCCATCTCTTCACATTCAGGTTTGTCAAAATGATGCAGTGCTGTGCTCTCTAGAGAAATCTTAACAGTGAAGAGATAAATTTCTGACTGTTAAAATGGTGAGAAGGCAGGTCTTAAAAGATATGTGGGTGTTCAGGTGAATTAAAGGTTATACAGCTGTCTTTAAAAAATGAGATGTCATGAAACTTCCTTTTTCCAAAATCTGAATATTTCCTCTGAATTGCAATATTTTCCTAAGTTGTTCTTTATTCAAAAGTGCAGAGAGGACATTCTTTTGAGAAGGTGAATGTGAAAATTCACTAAAAAGGAATGCTAAACACAATCTCCTTTGCCTAGACTTATTAAATGTCCTTCACTTTGTTTTTTTCCCTTTATTTATATATATTTGACATCAATTGTAATCCCCATGTATTCCCCATCACCATTTCACCAGTGCACCATCACCTCAGTCCCTTGTGTTCTTATCTACCCTCAACCCTCTCCAAGTGTCCCAAATATGTCCTTGTCTTTTTGTTTTTGTTGCATTTTATTATTATTATTATTGTTGTTATTTTTCTTTTCCTTGATCCTTATTTGGTTCCTTTATATGTCCTTCGCCTTGAACACTGCCTGACTTGCTTTGTAGGTAGTTGTGTCTATCAGTAACTTGATACTGAGCAAAATAAAGTTAAAACACCCTGAGTTCTGTAATCAAAAGTCCTACATAGGCCAAGTCCAAGATAAGACAATCACAACAAAAAAGAAAACAACAATTTAACTCAGAGTCTTTCCTTTAAAACTACTCTACAAAATCCACCAAAAAAAAATAATGGCCAGCCAAAACTTGAGATGCACCTTTTCCCACAGGAAACAAATTCTGTTGGGTTCCATCGCAACGGTAATACACTGAATGAAAAACTTAGGGCTACAGATCTCTAGTGGCTAAGTCAACTGTTAATTATTGATGCAGTACCCATGATAGCATAGCAGGTATCTAGTTGTTAATAAGCCCGTAACTACTCTCTGCTCTTTTTTTCTACAGTGCCTGTTGTATTAAGGTTTTCTCTGGGAAACATATTTGACTGAAATAAAAAGACAGATAAGATCATCTCATAGAGATGGTAAACAGGAAGAAGTTAGCAAAAGTAAGGGGAAGCACAGTGGGAATGCAAAATTCTGTGACATGCTAGAGGTAGGAGGAAGTTTGAAGGATTCAATAAAATTCACAAACAAGAGTTTACCATTGTCCTCCCAGTCGTGGGCAAGGACTGAGCCTTAGAAAACTTTGAGTCTAACAGAAACACACAAGTACACACACACATAATGACAACCAAATAAAATGTTTGCCAGTTGAGTGAGTTTTGGATGGAACAAGTGAAGAATGAAAATAAAGACTGAGTTCTCAGGGCAGGGTCAAGAAATGAAGAAATGTCATGGCTCAGAATAGTCATGTGGTGAAATGCCACATTCATAAGAAAAACCTTCACTGAGAAGATGCTTAAAGCACTGGGCGGGGTGGAAAAATAAATCACAAGTGTTGATTCTATTCTTGAATCCATCACTGGTTTCCATGGAACTTGAGCCAAGTCTTCATTCACCCTGGCCGAGACACTGAGCTCCTGAAGGTTCTAGAGGTGTACCTTCCTAACCAACCTGAGTAGTAGGTCTCGTGAGAACCTAGTGAAATGCTGAAACCACAGCACTTTCAAATATTTAAAAGAACCAAATCTGTATGAGCATTTATGATTTGAAAATGAAGCAGTGAAGAGGCACAAAATTCTATAGATTTTATACTTATTATTAATACTGACAATCCTTTCCTGGAGATAGACTTCTGGGTGATTTAAAATACATTTCTTTAAGCAAAAAAAAAAAAAAAAGTATTTATTATCTAACTATTTTTCACTTCATAACTTGTTTTCCATAGATGAACTAAGTTAAATTAATCCCCGTGTTTCTCCAAGAGGGAGTAAGTGTAAAGGGAGAGAAGCAGGGAAGGAAAATGTCTTGTGACTTCCTTTATCACAAACTACTTAAGCAACCTAAATCATCAGTTCCACTTTAAAAACAAAGTGCCTTCTCTGTTCTGAAACTTAGACAAGAACTTCTGCTTTTGAGGCCTGCTTTGGACTTCTGCTATGTAAATGGAAACACACAGACTTTTCCTGTCTTAATATTCCATCTTAAAAAACAGGAATCAAGCTTGACTTCAGAGGGGTGGTGATGATGTGGTCACTGTGCCAGGCTCCACAAACAATCACATTTTGCAAAGAGTCTTGGTCACATCAGGGTGACCCAGTGCTATGCTATTTAGTGCTTATTAATGTAGATAAAGGAGCCAGGGAAGCCAGAACTAAGTGACCTCCCACAAGGCAAAGCTCATTACATCCTTTTCTTGGTCAAACCCCTTAGTGAGTCCCATTATCTGCAAGATAAAGACACTGGTCCTTCTATGACACAAAAGTCACCCACCCTTCACTCACCAAAGCTCTAGCTCATTTCATCCCCACTCCAGGACCCAAATATCTTTTTTCAGAATGAGTTCGTTTCCTAAGCACAATCTGCCCTACCCGTCTTTCACACCTCTCTTCTCTCTACCCTTTCTCCACCCACCTAATCTTTCACCTTCGCCCACAGTGGTTAAGGACTGATTCAGGCTTTACCTCTTCAAAAAGTTTATACAACTCCCACCTGCCCTCCTACACACATTCTGCACTAAATTTTGCCTCTTTGTGCCTACAAGTCCCCATAAAAATATATCTACTGAGGTCCCTATCATACCTAGCTAGTAGGCTAGCATGGGGGTTGAAAAGTCAGTGGGCCTCAGAACAATAGTTTGGCTGTGTGACATCCTAGTAAGCTGTGACTTTACTGTCCTCACTCTACATGGAGTACAAAGAGAAAGGGAAAATTGAGTGGGGATGTGCAGAGGCCTTCATGCCCTCGGTCTGCCCAGTGTGCCCTCAACCATCCACTCCCACATCTCTACAGTCTCTGAGACACGGGGATGATATCAGCGAGGACGGCAGAGATACCACAGCTTCTCTCCTCTTGAGCCTAAATCACTGGCATGAGGAGAGGGGTTAAGGCATGGTGGCTACATTCAGGAATCAGACAGCAAGGCAGCTGGGAAAGCAGGTTGCAACATGGATAATATATGATTAATGAGAAAGCCCCGGGCCACAACCGTTAGGAACACAGTGCGTGGAAGGATGGTGGGAGGACAGCACAGTGGGAAAGAGCAAGCCCTTTTACCCATGTCCCCATGTCTGCACCCCTGCCCTTCTGTCCATGACTCGTGGGGCTTGGGAGTATGTTAAATTTTTCTCTGAACCTCAGTTTCCCCACAGAAAATCTAGTCAACAATATCTGATGTATGGAGCAACAGTGAGAATTAATGAGACAATGACTATAAAGTGCTTAGCACCCACCACACAAAGGAGAGGCATTGGTATTATCCAGTCAACTCCAAACACTTTGCTTAAATGCCAGCTTTAGGTACCTACTTACTTTGTTCAAGTAAACATCGGTCTAGGTAAACAAACTAAGAAAATGTAAGAAGACATTGCAAATTACTGAACCAGCTTAAAAACTGAATTTAAAAAGTAAGGTGACATTTACTGAGTGTTCCCACGTGTTAGGTGCTGTTTCAAATATTTTATATGTAACAACTCAATTTTCACAACCACTCTATGAGGTAAGTACTATTATTCATCATCATCATTACTTTTATTATCTTCTTTCCCATTATACTAATGAAATAAGACACAAGGAAACTAAGTTAATTATCCCAGACAACACAACTACCCAGGGGTACAATCAGGATTCAAATTCAGGAGTCTAGACTGATAATTGTTATGAACTGACCTTTGGCCCTGAAAGCCTTTGTCAAAGGTCTCACACACACACAGCCCCTCCCTTCCCCACCCAACCCCCCCCACCATGCTCAGACCACTACTGTATTTGGAGATGGGGCCTTTAAGGAGGTAATTGGGTTTCAATCAAATATGACTGGTGTCCTTATAAGAAGGCTAGGAAACAGAGAGAAACCCCAGGGTAAGTGCACACAGAGGAAGGGTCTAAGAGGGCACAGTGAGAAGGGGGTTATGTAAAAGGTAGGAGGGGGGTTATCTTGTCCTTCTGTACTTACCTGATCTTGCCAGAGACATCAGTACACTCTGTCCTAATAGAAAGGTCATGACCTTGAGCTGAGTGAAATCTGAAATCAGTGGCAGTAAGTAAAAAGATTCCCTCCAGGCCACCGACCTCTCAACAGGTACATTCCTGTCAGCTCAAGAGGGACAGGTAATCTCGAGTGTCTTGTTCTTAGATGCTGTGCCCACAAGAGTGGCTTGCATTTAGCAAATGTCCAGTAACTGGTTCATAAAATGAGGCAAGATAAAGGTGCTACTATGGAAGGGAGCAAACTGCCTGAGACAAGGCATGTGCATCTTTAAGCTGTGAGTACTGCGGCAAATATTCATTGTCCCATCTATCCAAGCCACAAGAGGGCTCTGGGGCCGAGTTCCAGAGGCAGGACAGATGGACAAGGTGTGCAGGAACAGTCATGTGTCTCTGCAGGTTTGCAGTGAGCAAACACTAAGGTTCTGGAGCAGAGAGTTGCTGAGAAGGATGTTCAGGAAGCCTTTGCCCACTTATAAAAATACTAAGCTAATCAGCTCAATTTAATTGCTAAACAGACATTCTTAGGGCTTCTCTGATAGAGAACACAACGTGCTTTTAAGTGAGCTTTTCAAAAATAAAACATTTTTATGCTCAAAATAAATATTTTATGAAAGTTTGCATATAGGTCCAAGATTTCTAAGATTTTGAAATCAGTATGGTTCCAAGTTATGGGAACATCTAGATTATTCTTATAGGCCCTAGCGAAACCACTGAGCACTTACCTGAGAGCCTGAAGCAGTGAGGAATGCAAACCTTCCCTTGTTCTGGCTACTGAATCCTCACCCAGCAACTCACAGTGCAGTACGTGTGCATTCAAAAGTAGAGTAGAAAACAGACTATTTGTCCTATTTTATAATAAGATGAGGCAATATAAATTGGAAAACAGTGAGCAACTTGGGATCGACAATGAATTTAAATGGAAGTTGGGGGGGTGCCTGCAGTTCGTCATCTAAGCAGCCCTGACATACAGAATTCCTGGAACCAGGCTACCTTAATTCAGTATGACTGCTCTGTAGCAGTAAAGCAGCATCCTAAAAATAAAGCATACATAATGCATCTTCTATGCTGGGCATGAACAACAGCACAACGCTTAAGTTCTACCAAAATGGTGTCCTTTGGGATTCAGTCACATGACTGCAGACAGCTCAGGAAGCTTTGGCAAAGCTGTTCAATTGAAGATCACAGACCGTGTCTGAGTTTATTCTCCGGCCTTTCACATGGATGTTGTCTGCTTGGTCATCTTTTAAGTTAATTGTTAAAAATATTTTGTTTAAAGAAATATCTATATGCATAGCACAGCACTGTAGCTGATGATCTTTGTCATGATTTTTTTTTTAAAGATTTATTTATTTATGCATACAAGCACTGGGGTACAGGCCAGAGGTGTGGGGGGTGAGAGGATTCACCACAGAGAGTGGGGAGCAGAACAGGCAGATCAACGGAAGTACACTGCTGAGGGGAGCAGTGGGCACAGCAGGAGAGGTCTGCCGCRCCATGTGGGTCACCCCCTGGCCGGCAGCAGGGATCGAACTCATGCTGCAGTGGCTGCGGTTTGCTTCATAGTGTGTTGCTTAACCCACTGCGCCACCAGGGAGGCCCTGATTTTTGACTTTTAAAGGATGGTTTGGAAGAAAACATACTACATATGTTTAGTCACATTTGCATACATATGAATGTTTATGGTAATACAAGAAAATCTGGTAAGCTTTGACTTGCATTTAAAGCAAAACTAAATAGTTTTGTGTGAATAGAGTTTGTGTCAGTGTGTGTCAGTACTTCCCTTCATAAAAATTTTATCAATGCTAAATTCTTGAATTGAAAGAAAAATAAACGGAAATGTTGACATCTGTGTTAGAGCAGGAATCACTGTGCTAAAATTTGCACATTTTTGTCTCTATCATCTTTGTATCAAGTTATATTTGAGAGGATTAAAAGAAGCAACAAAAAGAAAATTTTAGTATCAGACAGAATTGTATACAAATTCCATTTCCACTGCTCACTGATATGCATCTTTAGACAATTTCATAACCTCAGTATGTCTTAGGAGTCCCGCATTTAGAACATGTATATGCTCGTCTGTGTGGAATTGTTAAGTAATGCTACAGATAAATGATATCAAATGCAGTTAGAGCCACAACATGAGGCAAAACCAATGCATTCTTTATAGATTCACAAAGGGAGGAGATTTCATTGCTGTAGAAATGGATGTTTTTAAAAGCCCTTTGGTGCTATGTTTCAGTTCTTGTTTGCGTTTCCTATACAAGAGCACCAAGGATGAGAATCTGCTCCAGTGGTAACTACTGGATTTTTGTGGTACGGTACTCCCCAGCTAATCACAACACGCCTTCCCCAGGTACATACACCTCTGCATTTTCTGAGTTACCTTTGGACTAACATCTGAAAGACAATGGTCTGTTACAAGGCCAGTAAACCCACTTATTTCTCATATATATTTGCATTCAAGGAGAATCACCTAGAATTCATCAGGCTATATGGTCAGGAACCTGTGCCTGTCCCTCAGAAAACTGAGTTAGTGGTTCTGACCTAATAGGGTCTCCCATATCAGTTTCATGAATTAAAAAGAAAAACAAAAATCTTGACACTAAGCTTTATAATTGAGACCTTTATATTTGAACTGGATCAACATAAACCTTCATCATAGAGGCTGAGGGCAAGAAAATGAGTCAAATCATAGCATTTGATTGTCTTTCAACATATTTTTTTGCATCTCATATATTTTATGTTCAGTCAGTTTACATGACTTGAATAAAGTACCTAATTACTTTGAGCTTCTACTTGCATAGCCATGAAATGTCGATCATACACAAAATTTCATCCTTATGAAATTTTACGATGATTTAATGAGCTACCACATGCATAGTACTTGAGACATCAAAACATACCTGTGAATCTAATCCTAAAACCATCGGCAATGTAGTTTGATTCTTGACTACCCCCAAGAGTTTTAATCTATTCCAACAGACTCCCTGGTAACCTGGAGGCTTCCTCCTACTGTGTCCCAGGGGACCCTTTTCAGCCTGGGGGGGGGGGGGGAGGCGGGGTGGCAGTCAGAATACACAGTAGCANGGGGGGGGGGGGGGGGGGGCGGGGTGGCAGTCAGAATACACAGTAGCAACTTCAGGGATTATTCTGTATCCAAACACAAACTGCTGACCCACCCTACTTTGTATTCCAAGCATGGAAGAGCCTCAGGATTCAGAGAACATCCTCCACGTGACCCAAGCAAGGCCACAGACCACAGCAGAGGTGAACAGCTACCTACCCTAGAATCTGCCAAAATGTTAATCACTTGAGCAAATCTTGGAAATCAGACTCTTGAACCTTACTTGTGGACTTGAAGAAATCACATGGCTAGTTAGCATACATATTGAAAAAATAGCCTTTATTTTTTTTTTTGCAGCACTTTGTTTATTAAAGGGACTTTTGTAAAAAGGGATTAAATCCATTGTAAAAAAAAAAGTCAATGGGTTGAATCTAATTTGGTCTGGTTGTGAGCCTCTTAAAAATATTTCATCTGCTTTAGAAAGATAATCTACCTCTTACTTTTAAAAACTTCCACCAAACGAAATTCTACTTAACTTCCAGCATAACCTATTCAATAATATGCCTACAGTCAGCAAGTTCTTTGCCTCCACCCAGGCTTCCTCTTCTCATCATGCAAATTGCCACTGGCTTTAATTAGATTTAATAAGCCACTGGGAAGTGCAGTGAGGGAAATGGAGAGCAAAGATTACACAGTGTGGGCTTACTCTTGCATGTCAAGTACAGCATTTCCCTGGAACTCTCATCTCCTCCCAAAGCTGGGAAAATAAAGAATGCCAACGAATGGAAAGACATGCTGCTGCTGTTATCCAAATGTGAAACGTGGGTGGAGAAAATCATTTGGAAAAAAGCAAGTGAGGGAAAAGAGAAAATCAACTCGAGGGAAAAGAGAAAATCAACTCGAATGCCCAACAGCTGCAAATAAGGAAGCACGTGAAGTTGTTACCTTGGATGAACTCTGATTTCCTGCTCACAGAAGGCAGGGTCCTGTTGAGTCCCAGGATTCTGTCCAGGTGGAAGGCAAACACCTCACTCATGTCCAAAGGCTGCTTGAGCAGCCCGCAGGGGCTAGGGCCACAGCCAGGTGGGGTGCCAGTGGCACCCCCCTCCAGCACCAGCAAGCTTGTCTGACTCTTGGACGACACTGGCTGGAGGCCGGCCACTGCCCCGTCTGCCAACAGGCGCATTCTGTGGATGTCTTCTTTGCTCAGCCACGCGGGGGCGCTCTCACTGTAGATCCTAATATTGCTCTCCTTGACCTTGGGCTGCAGCAAATCCGAGCTCCCACCTCGCACTCCCAGACCGGGTAACAACCGCCAGGGTCTTTCCCCGACCTTGCCCAGGTTTCCTCCCTGGATATACCTCTGCACTCCTACATCAGCTGCCCTTGCAGCTTCCTGTAACTGAAGAGATGGTCCTATCAAAGCCTCCGGACCGGGGGCCAGAGATGCCACCGCGTATTTCTTCCTGCGCTTGGGTTTCACTGTGCCACGGATATTGGCGGGCTTGCTGCGCTTGGAGCGTAGGGTAATGTACACTACATTGGGCTGCAGCGTGGTCCCATTGCCCTGGGACCCGGGAGGGGCCAAGGTACCATCCAAGGGTATCTCAGGGAAGGGTATCTCGGCGGAGTCCCGGCTCTGGTGCAGCCCCTTTTCCGCGGCCCGTGAACGCTGAAAAGAGGCGCGTCCCACCTGGCTCACCAAAAAGCCCAGGTAGATGGCACAGGCGGTGCCCAGCAGGAGGTTTCTCCGGGTCCTTGGACGCCGACTGCTCCAGAGTTTACGCACCCGGGGGATACACAGGGAGCAGATGAACCAGTTTATGAGTTGCCCTGGCTTGTCTGAACAGTTCATTTCTCTGCCGCATCCACATGTTGAACAGAGCTTGAAGTCTGCCGATGGCGCCTGCCTACGTGATGCATGGTTTCCTGGATTCAGCTGTTCCTCCTCTTAGCGGTCTAAGTGGTCGCCAGCAGATAGAGAGGTGACAGGAAAGGGTTGGTGATGGAGTTGAGGATGTTTCTGACATTCGCCACGACAAACCTTTTAAACTCCTATCAGCCGCCCCAAAGAGAAGTGTGGCTTGTTTCTGAGAATGAATGGAAACGGAGTTAACTGAGTCACAGTCAGACTAATTTAGTTCCCCTACAGGAGCAATGGAAAAAAGTAACCCTTTCCTTTCATCAATATCCTTACCAAAAGTTTTTTCATGAAGTTTCAGAATGGACATGAGATAGATGCAGAGATCAATATTCAGTTTAAATTAGTGAAAACAAGTCACACAAATCCAAGAATATTTTTTAAATTGTAGCTAGAGTCATTTAACTTGCCTCTGAAGGAAAAGCATTAAAACTGGACAAACCCAGGCTTTCCTTTTTTTGAAATTCAGAAACCATTTAAGACAAACAATGGATTTTTAAAAAATCTGTAACTATCCATATATATTTTTAAGTCCTGTATTAACTAATTGAGCCAAAGGAACTATTAACAATCAGATTCAGAAACATTTTCTTAATTTTCCAGTATTTTTTTCATAACACGTTCATTATCTTGCATTGAGTTATTATAAGATAAAGGATAATGTACAGTCAGAAATGCCCATATATCTCAGAAGCAGTTATTCGGACCTAGACACACAAAAAAACAAAACACAAATCCGACTCCTTTTCATTCTTTTTCTTTCCACCAAAGTCAATTGAAAGAAAATAAAAGGTTTTCTAACTCAATTTTTTCATATTGTTAAAAAGAAAAAGAGCTCAGAAGCAACCTTACTTACACAGCTGGCCCCATGCTTGCTCCAGGAAGAATGTAATCCCTGACTCTAATGCACAGAACTTTTAAAGGCTGAGGCATGTAAGTAGAACATATTTCATGGTCAAGAGTGTCCACATTTCAAGTATTTCAGCTCAGCTTCAAAAGCTCCCTTGAAAACCACAGATTGCAAAGTAAAAGGATTACTTGTAAACTGACTGCCGATAACCCAGTCTTAAAGCGTGTAAGGCATTTTTGTAAAAAATGTTTAAAATAAACTTTATTTTTTAAATCTGAAAAAACAAATACCGTAGAGCAGCAGTTTTCATTCAAATGATTTTCTGCTTATTTATAACCCCTGAGAGCCCCCTAGTGTTCTGTTTGGAAACAGACTCAGAAATGCAGTCTCTGGGAATGAAAAAGGATTGAGTATTTGCTTAGCAGCGGCAGCTTCAGTAAATACCTTGTGAACTAAGGAATGCCATCACCCAGGTCCATCCCTAGTTAGTAGCTGGGGTATTATGGCCCCAGGGTTCCCGGGACAATGACTCACCTCACCAGAGGTTATTTTGTCTCCCACCACTCTGAGCAGAGAAGGACTAGAAGTTCATAAAAAGGTAAGAAAGAGTTAATGCAGATGAGGACAAAAACACCAAACAGTGAGCCCAAGCTTACATAGATAGGAAAAAACATTTATAGTGCACAGTACAAGGTGTCACAGTTCACTAGGAGTAGTGAATGCTCTGCTACTTGGAGGGGTTCTTTGTTTTTATTTTTTCATTTATCTTTTACAAACAGCTTGGTTATTGCCTAAGGTAATTTGCTTGTCCTGGCACAAAGGCAGAGGTTAATGACCTTTTAGGGCAAATAAAAGGCAGAAGGCAGGAAGACAGGCTGGAAGAGGATAGGGATTTTTTTTTTCCTCTCCTGGAAAAGAATGTTATGACAAGAGATTAGTGTCTGTATAATCCTGACAATTCTACATTTTACAATGCAAAAATTTTTTTTTTTTTTAAATCAAGGAATTCCAATATACAGATAAAGGAAGGCTACACCTCCAAGTGATAAAATGTCAAAAATCAATATAACAGAACTCTTACTCTGACACATTTAGACCATTTTTCCCCTTTAAAAGTTCAGCTACACCAAGGAAAGGTACAGTTCCAATATTGAGAGTGGCCTAGAAGTACATGGAGATTTCCACCAAACTATGAAAAAGTATCAAAGCAGACTTCTTTTTTCATGTATATAAATTTTTAAAAATTTATTTATTTATGCATATAGGAACCAGGGTACAGGCCAGAGGTGCAGGATGGGGGTGTGTGTGAGAGGATTCACCGAGACAGAGCGGGGAACAGAACAGGCAGATTGACTGAAACACACTGCTAAGGGGAGCAGCGGGCAAAGCAGGAGAGATCTGCTGTGCCATGTGGGTCACGACCCTGGCGGCAGGAATAGAGCTCATGCTGTAGTGGCTGCAGTTTGCTTCATAGTGTGTTGCTTAACCCACTGCGCCACCAGGGAGGCCCCACAAAGCAGATTTCTTTGTGCCCCAAAATTCTTAAAACACACTCCCATATGCACAGAATTAATTTCAGAACTAACTTCTTGAAAGAAAACTATGGCAGAACTGGATATTTCTTTTCATATATTCAGAGTAACTGAGTTTTTAAAAATCTTCTGACTTTTTAAAAGTTTTGGCAGAGATGGGTTATAATAAGCAGAAGCCTCTGCTAGCTATCTTAGCAAGAAAATGCTTAGAAAGTAGATAAGTGTTGTGAGCATTTGTAAATTTAGTTGACTGCTCCTCTTCTTCTCCAAATGCCTATTAAAAAAAGCACAACACATTGCCTTTCCCTGCAGCCAGCAGAGTGAAGAATGGAGCCAGAGTACGTGGTGCTTAGAAAATGGTTTCCAGAAGGCAAGGGCCTGCCTCTCAGCTATCCTGGTCCACTTCCTGTCTGCCCTCACTGCCCATTTCCAAGAGAGGAATAGAAACATTTATGCCATCAGTTTGTTGTGATGATTAAATGAGATAGTAGTGATGGGGTGTAATTTGACATATTAGGCAAAGGGTTTTTATCTCCCAACACCCTTCTGAAATTCTCAGAGACCCTTCCCCCAGGTCAGCAACACAAAGGGCTACACCCTGCACAGTGAGGCAGTGGTCATAGGAGCAGCATGTCCCAGCACGCTGAGTGACTGGTGCTGACAATCTACTGTATAACCACTACCATGGAGAAACAGTGCTTCTCAGATGCAACCAGAGAGCAGTTGTAATCACTCTCCCCATTGTCTAGGAAAGTCTGCTCTGGAGCTACATAAATCCTTTGGATGAAAATCCTTGGCTAAAACTGCAGGCAAAATTTCTCTAGTCATGTGCGCGTGCGCACACACACACACACACACACACACACACCCTAAAATGTTTGATTCTATATAAGTCAAGTTTTTCAAATTCTCTTCAAGTTTAAAATATTTCCCTTCCAGGGGGTCTCCCTGGTGGCACAGAGATTAAGCAACACACTATGAAGCAAACCACAGCCACTGCAACACGAGTTCGATTCCTGCTGCTGGCCAGGGAGGGGACCCACATGGCATAGCAGACCTCTCCTGCCTTGCCCGCTGCTACCCACAGCAGTGTGTTTCAGTCAGTCTGCCTGTTCTGTTCCCCACTCTGTCTCCTCTTACCCCCTCCTCCCCCCCCACACACCTCTAGCCTCTACCCCAGTTCTTGTATGTATAAATAAATAAAGCTTTTTTAAAAAAAGACTCTTTACTAAATAAATAAATAAATAAATAAATAAATAAATAAATAAATAATATTTCCCTTCCAGATAGCAGCTGCCCTCCTAAACACAGCCAAAACTTACTGGGAAAGGTGACAGGTGGTCCAACTGGGATTGACTTTTTCCTTCCTGAACTTCTATTCCTCACCGAGTCACCACACTTTGTGTCTGGTTCTGGCTATCGCAGGGTTGAAAGGGAGAGAAACGAGAAGCAATGACAACAGGGCATTCTTGCTGCTCCGTTGCTGTTGTGAGTCGGCTTATAAACTCTCTGGGCTTGGCAGGTATGTGAAACTGGTGGGCATTTGGCAGCCACTTCAAAGACGCACGTGTCATTGTCTCTGGGCTGACTGTTGGTGTCTCCTCGGGCCCTTGGAATCTTGCGGCCCACTGTTCTGTCAGTTCACCTGTTTGTTCACGCTCCCTGGGCAGTGCTGGCATGACCCGAAGCTGGCTTTCTCACTGGGGTGTGTGTCTAGCCCACAGATGGTCCACAGACACAACCATCATGCTGCACCCCAGCACCCAGGCTTCCCCAAGCAGCCAAATTCTCCCTCAGTGTGGTGAACCCTCATTTTGAAAAGTGAAGCCACTGCTGTCCATTACTCGTGATGCTCCTGAAAATGAACAGAAAGGCATTTTCTAACATCAAGTATCTGGGGGCTCAAATTTAACTTCCTTTTAGAAAAATAAAGCTAAATTCCTTGAATAAGTCATAGTTTGAAAATATGTTGCAGCACTATAACT
The DNA here is from genome assembly GCA_019455555.1 of Galemys pyrenaicus. Classification (NCBI taxonomy): domain Eukaryota; kingdom Metazoa; phylum Chordata; class Mammalia; order Eulipotyphla; family Talpidae; genus Galemys; species Galemys pyrenaicus. Next base: position 797,661 of record JAGFMF010011409.1, on the reverse strand, counting down.
TTCACATATAACATGTGAGTGCACATATAATACTAACATGTAAATTATTCATTGCTATTATTATTTGATCAGAGAAACTAGTAATCTTCATGCCTAAATTATTTTCTCTCCATTAAAAAAAATATGAAAGAAAACAAATGAAAAATTAAATGATATGACAATGGTTTGGCCTATTAAAAATCACCTTAGGACCTTTCTTTTTTAATATTTCATGAGGTAACATTGGTTATGATACTATCAAGTGCCTCCTCCCTTCCCTTCCAGTAACCACTCTTTTGTTCTTATCATCTTAAGATATTATCTTAGTTATGCTTTGTTGTTGTTTTTTTGTTTCTTTATCTTCTAGACATGAGTGAAATCCTACAGTATCTGGCCTCCTTCGTCTGACTCATTTCATTTAACATAATATTCTCAAGGCCCCCTGTGTTGTTGCCAATGGCAAGAGTTCATCTTTTTTTGTAGCAGAATATTGTTGACTTGTATACAAGCATATGAGGCTTAACAACCAGGATACATTCTGAGAAACGTGTCAGTCACTGATTCCATCATTGTGAAACATGAGAGTGTCATTACCCAAACCTCATGGACTACCCTGCTGGAGGTGGGTCACAGAGGGTAGCCTACTACAACTCTCATCATTGACGTTGCTGGACACATCATGAAGTGAAGTATGACGTGGTACAAGCCACATCATTACCCATCCAGATGTGGGCTTTTTTCAAATCATGGCAATGTAAATGGTGCAGTGAATACAGGAGTGCATACATCTATTCAAATTGCTTTTCTCATATACTTCAGATAAATCCGTGCAGGCCTTTTCTACCTTTATGAAGGAAGGTGAGAGTAATGGTGGAGAAGCCACATGAACTTAGCTGGGGCTTATGGTTAATGTCCTATTGCTTGTGTTGATTTTGGGATAATACATGTTCTGTAAACATTTTTGATTTGTGTACGTTTCCAAATATGTCTTATCCTTTAATTAAATTGAAGAGGTGGATAAGCAAGTATTCATTTTATAGTCTTAATATATTGTATACAATGCCCTCTTACAATGAAAGGAAATAGAAGAGTAAAAATATTTTACAAATTTTTTTATTTATGATGAAGAGTACATAATACTTTAGTCATTTAAAAATAAAATTATAGAATAATAAAGTTACTAAATTTTTAAAAAATACACACACATAGATTCCTAGGCCTTGTCTACCTTTTCAGAGAGTCTATTTTAATTAATCTGAAGTGGAGCCCAAAAATCTATAGTTAGAAAAACTTCTAGTGTGCAGGGTTATAATTCACTCTTCTAAAAGTTTAATGGCTAGTTTCAGAAGTAAATTAACACCCTTTTACTATTATGTGATAAGTCTTAAGTTTCATTGGCAATGAAATAATCTTTAAAACCTTCAAGGCTTCCAGTTGTAAGATCCAAGTGCGGTAAGGTTGTTTCTCCTTCAATAGGGCAAACGCCAGGCGCAGATTAGACAGCGAGTAGGGCTCCAAATTTCCCACCCACAGCCCTCTTGTCAGATGTACTGTTTCTGCTACTGTGGGCTTAAGCTCATCCATTTCCTGAGAGTAATCCAGAAAGTAAAGAGGACTACAGAAGGACTCCAGTCTCTGAGAACTTAACTATTCAACTTTCCTTGCTGTAGTTCGCCAAGGTTTGCTACCCACAGGTGAAACCTTGTTCCTGGCTCTGTGCTCACCAGACCCTTCCACAGAGTCACTAACCCCCACTCCCCCTGCCTAACTCTCACACTGCTAGCCCTTTGAGATCTATAATCCTGGCTTTAACATAGCTTCTTGGGTATAGCGTCTATCCTGTTTGTCTTATGGGGCTTGCTAATACTCTTGCTGTCCATTCCTACCAGACCTGGGCAGCACCAACCTGACCTGTCCTACCAGTGAAAACCCAGACTTTTATCTTTGACATTTGTCATAAAGGTATTGAATTAGGGCCAAAAACTTTGTAGTCCTTTGAATAAAGTTCCATATGAAGACTGTCTTCAGAACACTATGCAAAAGAAGTTACAACTATTGTGTTATATTTTAAGGAAGTATGTGTGCATTTATCCAGTAGTTGATTACTCCTAAGATCATCTTTCCTATTGACCTATACTATTTGTGGTAGGAGAAGCACTTTAAGAGAAAATTACCCATGTCCTCAAAGCTAAGCTATGAAGTGACAATGAGTGCTATAGTGTCATCTGTCTTGTAGGACCAGGAGAGCAGCAGGTGGGCGTATTTCCAGTGTCTGACATTTCACTGCATTGAATGCTCTCCCCTCTATCAACCATTGCCACTGGCTAAGAGTGTTTTCCCAGTATGGAAGTCTCCTGCGCTAATCCATTTAGTCTCCTTTCCCAGAGAATGTTTGTTCCCTTTCTCTCAAGTTGTGTTTACATTAGGATGATTTGCCACATAACCAGAAACTGAGGGATGTCTGCATGGACAGAGCATAATAAAGCACAAAAAATACACAACAGTCAACCTGACATATATGTGATATCACACTTATATGGTTGTTATTTTACTTCTATTGTGAATAGTTAGACTGCTCAAGGCTGAAAAACTGATCAGCGTGGGCTGGAAGACTAGCCCATGTACAGATCAGGATATTCTTTCTTGTGCCAGTGAAACCATTGCCTGGGGAGTAAACTAGATTAGAAGGGACAGCCGCACAGTCTGATAACACAGAACCTTGACATTGAATGTGTGCCAGAATAATGTTAAATACTAAGAAATAAAAGAATAAACCATTGTCTTGTAACTAACCTAAGGGGGTTGTTTCTCTCAATAAATATGAGGTGTGCCTGACACACTCCGGATGCTTGAGCTCAGAGTGAGAGGTCTTGCATCCCCTGGGGCCCACTTTTCTTAAACTATCTTGTGTTTGTCATTTCTTTGTTTGTTGGTTCATTTAGTGCCTCTCCTCAACCCTGTTCACCAGAGCTGGACTCTGACAGTCACTGAAACTCTTGTTATATGCAGAAGGTAAAATCAGTGCTATTTGAGTCCCACCCATGAAAGAATGCTTGGCACACAAACTGGTGAGACCCAGGGATTGTAGGTTGTAGTCACTTAATATTTATTAATGAGCCCTAAATGTCACCGGATTCGGGTTATGTGAAGGACATGCACTGCCTGGCTAAGTAATGTATTAGTAAATATTGAATGCATGAGTGAGTTAATGAATGAATGAATGAAAATACTAAGATGATAGAGCACATCCCTCAACCTCTGGTTCTCCAAGTGTGGCTCTGGACCAACAGCACCAGCTTCCCCTGGGAGTTTGCTATTATAGAAATGCACTCAGTGAACCTCACTAAATTAGAAGCTCTGGAAGAGAATCTCTGGCATCAATATTGTAACCTGTCCTCTAGGTAAATTGATACCTGGTTAAGGAATCCCAAAAAGAATGAAGAGGCCAGAAAAAGATAGGAAAATGCCAAAAAAGAAACGATAGAGTAAAAAGTTGTGAGAAGACTCAAAACATTTACATAAGTCTGTTCTGAACTTTTTCTTTCTTTATGAGAATTCCGTTTTCCTCCACATTTCATTCACTGGACTAGAGAAAACAGAATATGTTAATATCCCATACTCTGTACAGCCAGCCATTCTCACCATCCAACTATATAGATCCTACTCGTGTTTTCAAAGCAAAGTCATAGCGTGTAAAATTTGGAGAAAAAAGAAATTTGAGGGAGACTATGATTCACAACACATGAATGAAAAACCAGGAACCCTCCTGGCTGGATGTGGAGGAAAAAATTATGGAAAGAAGTCAAATCCTCCATAGCCAACCCCAGTTCTGTGCCCATAAGTAACCCTTTTTGTAGTAAAATCACAATTTTCCAAAAGGCAATCTTCAGATTCCCATGACCAAATAAAGGTGTGGTCTAGCCAAAAATTCTAAATCAAATAGCTTTGCTGGGAAACCAGTAATGTTTAATTAGGAAACTTAATTTCAGTAGGTTGTGAAATTAAAAATATGAACAGATACAAAGCAGTATAACACATAGAGGAAAATTAAATATTTTAATTAGCATGAACATGTTTCTCTAAATATGACACACCCCAATTATTTTCCCACAGGAAATAACCAATATGCTGGTGAAGAATGTGCATTATTTGCACTTATTTGGGGAATGAAGACAACCTTGATTGAGGTAATCACCAGCTCACAGGCAATAATCTTTGTTTTATTTTTCTCTAATTACCACATAGAAACAACTAGAAAATACAGATTATGATAACAGAGATGCATTTAATTCAGTTGAGTTGAGAAATCAGTAAACAAAATATTCTCACATCAGCTAGGTGCTTTTAGCAACTGTTGTGAACTAAATGTTTGCAACCACTAAAGTCATAGACTGAAACACCAAATGACAATGTAATGATGTTTGGAGATAGTATTTGAGAAGTAATTCACTCACGAAGATGGAAATCCGTTATGGAATTTAGGCCCTTTTAAGAAGAGACAAGAGTCTGTCCCCTCTCCCTCTGTTCCTTGACACATAGGACATAGCAAGAGGCTGGACTTCTGCAAGCCAGGAAGGGAGAGCCTTGGCCAGGACTGACCATGTTGGTGCCCTGACCTCTGACTTCCCAGCCTCCAGTCTTGGAGAAATAAATGTTCATTATTAAAGCCACCCAGTATGGTAATTTGTTAGGGCAGCCTGAACTAACACAACAAGGTAGTTCATTTTGCTCATTTTCTCATCTGGAAATTTGGATTATATCTAATTCTATGGTTGTTCCAAGAGTTGAATGATGTTCTCCATATACAGCTCTTAGCACAGTGCTTGATATACTTGAAACCAGGGGAGGGAAGAGCACAAGGAGCAGTGGTGATGGATCACCAGTGCCATGGTATTGAGGAACTATGGGGACTGCACCTGCACAAAACTAACGATGATGTAAGAAAATAAAAAAATATTTAAAAAGAAGTAATGGTTCATTCACCTGGTCACTTTTTTAAATAGCTAATTTCTTTTTTAAAAAAATTGTGTGTGTGTGTGTGTGTAACTGAATTGTAGACCAGGGTGAGAGGATTCACCAGAGACAGATTGGGGAGTGGAACAGACAGATTTACTAAAATACACTCCTCAGGAGAACAGCAGGTGAGACAGAAGAGGTCTGTTTTGCCATGTGGGTCAGCTCCTTGGCCAGGGATCAAACTCATGTCATAGAGGAGACAGCACTGAGCCTTAACCCCTAGGTCACCAGGGAGGCCCTCACCTGTTTTCTTATAAGGATAATGCTGATGACTAAACACCCTCAAGTAAGAGATCATAAGAAAATACTGATGGATAAAATACATGTCTCTACATACAGACAGCTGTCAGTTGTACTAAAGTGATGTATACTTTACAAAGGACTTTGAAGATAATCAGGAGTATTTCTGCAACATTGGATTTAAATCTTTGGTCATTTTCACCCTTGATATTTAGAATTACACTATAGTGACCAGCACAGGGCTCCAGTGGGCCCTTGGAAATGTAACTGAAAATAGAGGGCATCTGTCGTACAAGATATTAAGTGTAGGTTACACACTGAAGAATTTTCTCTTGGGTGATTTGACACCTTCAGGCAAATTAGAAAAAATTTCCTTTGGCTTCTGGCAATATTATTAGAACAATAATGACCAACGACAATTGTGATATAATGGTTTAACACTGTCTTTATTATTTTTAATTAATAGTACCTATCCCATTGGGTTGGGGTGAGGAATATATAAATTAATACATAAAAGCTCTTGTGCACTCATGCATACGCACGTGTACACACACACAAAAGCTAACTTTGTCATCAGCGGGACACTATGCTGAAAAAAACAGGTCTTAGAAATGCTCTTTTATAATGGCCAAAAAGACTCAGAGCTGATCATGCCCATTTACACACTGATCAAGGGAGAAGTCATCCAATTATTTGGATCAATTTAAATAGCCAGTTCTCCTGGCAGGGAATCTCCCTTTTATAGGCAAATTTGTAATGGATTTTCAGAGACTGAGCTGTCTGTTGCCATATCACTAGACTTCTATGGTATTCTTTTTTTTTCTGCTAAAATACGTTTTTGGAGCAGCTACTATGTGACAGGCACTGTCCAGTCACACTGGATATGGAATCGTAAAAGATATTCCACGGTCTAGCAATCCAGGGGGTAAGAATTGCAGATTGAACTTTCTTGTAAAACTTTCAGCTCTATAAGTTCTCCACATTCTATCTCCTCTCTCATCCTTAGAACCTCCCAAGCTTAGCAGACAGACCTAGTTTCAGATCTCAGTCTTGCCATTCTGTCTCATATCAATATAGCAGTGATCACACCTACATACCACCCCAAACCCCACAATTCTAATCATACCACATCTGTCATCTGCCAAGCGATGGTACTAAACTGGTTTGATTAGTTTTATAGATTATTCATTTCAGCTTGATGAATAATTCACCTACCAATCTGTCATAAATTTCAAATATGACCAAAGCTTATTTTCACTTTCACATATTGGTTCTTGGGAGAAAAACAGTCATTTAATATAAGTTGAATTTCAGCTAAAAAGAAGCTAACTTGCCCTCTAAAAAGTATAGCTTTCAAAGAAATGAAAAAAGTTTAATATGTTGCTTTGGAATTTCTGCAGCTTAATGTCTGAGAAGTTTAGTGACTCTGTTCATCACTAAGTATTTTTATTATTTTTTCTAAGTTTTTCGCAGGGAGCACAATTCAATATTAAAAATACATAACTTCTGCTCCAGTCGTATGTCAGGTTAGACACTATCAAAGTTCCTTTTTACTTTAAACATAGGCCCAGAATAAACAAGGTAAAGAATATATAATCCACTGTTCATAATTCCTCTAGAAAGGGAAGTCCCATATTTATAACTCCAAGCTGGTATCAGTTTATACACAGTGAATATAAGATCACCATACATGTGCCCCCCAAAAGGAAAAATACTGGGAGAAATTTTAGAATGATCAGAAATCAAATATAAATTTAGTATATATAGAAAGTTTAAAGGAAGATAAAGTGACCATGTGACAAGGGATTTGAAATTACTGAATACATAGTATAAGGAAATTTAAAAGTAAGGTTTAGACATGACAAATCATTGAAATCAAAATCAATAAAGAAAAAAATGTTTCTGAACCTGTGTAGCTTACAATGAACTAAATATTCTCTTTTAAAAATTATGTTAAAAGTTGGAAAAACATGCAAACAATCCTTTGAAGGCACTGGAGAACCAGCCCAAGTGACATTGAGCCACTGGAATCCTAGAAAACAGAATGGTGAGTACACAATCACCTCAGGAAGTTCCTGAGGGCAGTTTTCATCGTGAAGGGGAAAGGAACCCAAAAGAAGCAGCAATCTGAGGTGTGAGAATGGAGGCTGAGGTCTGGATGCTGTGACCTGGAGGCCTGGCTTCTGGGATCCCCTAATCCTGGCACCTTGTTTCTCCAGGGTCTTCTTCCCCCTGCGCCTGCGCAGTCCCACAATCTGCAGTCCTCCGTGCGTCCAAATGGCCCATGTGGGGAGCTGCCTGCCTCAGCCACAAAGGCAACTGAAAGGTCCATCCAGAGGAAATTTGTCTGGCACCCCAACAACTTGAAACTGAGCCCCTTTTTCTCTGATTTGCACAAATCTTGTTTGACTTCTCTTGTTTGCTTAACCAAAATCTTGTTTGCTTTAACCATCAGGGAAGGATAATTGCTGATTCCCACCCCAGCCCCCAGCTTTCTTCAGAAGATGGTGTATATTTACATGATTCAGACCTTTTAGAAAAGTATTTGATCAATTTGTCCACTGACGTACAGTGACTATCTTTACAGCATCCACATGACTGGTCAAAGGGCTTTTAAAACCTTTACCCTAGCTTTTTAAAGATAGATTTTCTTAAATAACTTCTTACATTTTTCTTGTTGACTTCCTTATTGCCAAACATATTAACAGTGGAAAAGAATAAGGTTAGATTAGTCACTTGCTCAGTTTGCTTTAACATTAGATTACCTAAAATGAAGAGTGTTTAACTTTCAAATATGTGGTGTTTTTCACTTCCATCTAAAAGGAGGAATAACTGACAAAATGGTATAGATTTAATGTGTACAATATGATTATAGATATATACACACACATACACACACATTGTTAAATTTCTCTCTCACACACTCACGCACAGTTTCTGAAGTAGCTAGTCTAACTCAGCCAGGTTAAACCTGTTTTCATCATCCTTTAAGGCTAGGGACGTGCAATACTGGATAGCCATGAGATCTAATTCTTACTGCTTTCTCAGTAGTCCATATCTTTATCATTGGGGTCAAAGATAAGTTGCACTTATTTAATGAGGTCCACCAGAGTTTATTAACTGGAAGGCAGAAAAATGGAGAAACAAGGTTGACAGCCTACCTTTACCAACCCACAGCCCATAAACACCCCTGGGATTTAGAGCATGACATTCACGTGGGGCATCCCAGTAGTTAATGTGCAACTGGGGTTGCTATTTTCATCCCAGCCCAAAGGTGCAGTGTAAGTAAAACACATGAGCTTAAGTTCCTTGGAGTCATGATCCATCCACCCCCACAGAGCCTGGGTTGAGAGAGGTTCCTCTGGCCATACCGGCAATCTCCTAGAAAACTGGACAGTTAGAGCTAAGCTGAAAGCAAAAGTGAATTCTCTAGCACACAATATAAGAAACCTATTGATCTTTCTGAAGTCCTTTCTTTAAGATTGGACTATTGACTCCTCTCTCTCTCTGATTTATTCTTCCCCTGTCCATCCATAATTCCCTTTGCTTCTCTCTAATATTTTACTTAGTCTGGTATTGTTAATTGTAAATAGTTGGAGCCTTAATTTTTTTGGGGGGGTTCAGGCAACAGAAAAACTGAAAACCCATTTCAAACATCCACAAAAATAAATGTTATTAGCTAGTATCACTCAAACATTAAGAGGTATAATCGGCTTCTATGCTGTTAGTCACTGCCAGGTTGTGGCTTTTTGTGACTCTCTAGGCTTTGCCCTTGTCCAGCAGCAGGCTCACCCTGAGGCCAGCTTTCCTGGTGATTTTGTTAGGGGGAAAAACCCTCCTAAATAAATTACACAAATAAATTATAAACTTCAACCCCCATTCCAAACCTACAAAATTCAAAAACTACAAATCCCATAAAGTCATTATCAAAAAGCGAATCACTAAAACCTGAGGGTGGAGTTGAGCAGCCAAGCTAAATATAAAAGCAAACACATAAGCCTTAAAAAGTCGCTTTTTCCTTAAGAGTCAACTCTCAACGCACCGTTGGGTTCCAACTCCAAAAAACTGGTAAAATATTTACAAATCTATAACCCTCTCTTCCCCTTATGTTATTCACTACGCTATTTCTCCTTCCCTTGTAAATAAAACCCTTTATTAACCTTTATTATGTGTGCCTGCAATTAGGGCATTATAAATACCATTCAAGCGCACAAGTAAGGACCCAGTCAGGCAAACCCATTTTATATTAAAGTTGCCCTGTAACAATTTCAAGATAGTTCCATAAAGCATAGTATCTAAGACCCCTTTTTATATGTAGCTGAAACAGATAATAAGCATCTCACAATCACCAGCGATTGGTCTCTGAGTCTTGTACAGACCAATCACTGGTAGATTAAATAATATCATACAGGCTTACATTTTGATTATGTGGCATCAGTCTTCCCAAAAGTGGTAGTAGGCCTCTTCCAATAAGTTTCACTTAAATATGGAGTGAACTAAAGTTCGGTCTAGACACTGTGAGCCTCAGAAGTCTGTTACCATTCCTTAAAGAATGCAGATGTTTTAACGTTAAAATCGGTGAAGGCCCTAGGAGCTTTCTGTACTTTGCCCTCCTCTACCCCTATCTAAGAAGCAATCACTGCTCTACCTGGATGAATGTAGTTTGAGGGCTGTCATTCCAGTGTAGTTTTGTCTGTAAACATAGCCTCTCTATCTAAGAATTTCATCTTTACTCTCAGGGTAAGAATGAGGTCACTCCCTCCTCCTCTGTCATATGAAGTCTCTTCCTCTCTGTCCTCAATGCCCCAGGTCTTTAGACACTGGATAAGTATCTCTGGTCCACCCCATTGCTCTTCAGAATTTACAACTCTGTAATTTCTCCATAGGCATGTTATTAAATTTTGACCTTTTTGCCCAATAATCTGTCTAATGTTAATTTGTTCTTCTGTCCAACCTCAGAAGAACCCAGGTGAGGTGAGAGAAATTCCCGCTATACCTACACATAATAAATGATTTTAAATTGTCCCTGAAGTTGGGTGTGAAAACAGTGTCACAAAATATACTAATCCCCTGACTACTACACAATGATTAGGATGGTATTGGGTAGATACAAAAAACTTCCAGTATGATCAAGATGGATTTTTTTCTATTGCCCCCATAAAGCCATGAGAGCCTAGATGTGAGAGAGCAGTACTGACCTATCTCTGAATCTTCAGGTCTCACCTCATGTCTGGCATATAATCAGTATTCTACAGTTATCTGAGCAAATGAACAAATAAAATCGTAATTGATTCTCTGGTGAAATATATTGTCACCAATCATTCCTGAAATGCTTAAAGCATTAGATAGTTGTAATAATATTTGTGCAACACCTTATTGTTCAATCCCATCCTGTATGGTTGTAATTTTTACCTATTGCTTCCTGAGACTTTTGCTTGATTTCAACACATTTCCGATTAATTTTAGAGCTGCTATTAACACAGACTTCAATTGCTGTCCTATTTTTCCCCTTGAGCAGTGAAGCAGTTGCCATGGAAACTGAATCCAATACCTCTCTCTAGAGCCTCACATCAATGCAATTTGATGAGAGGAACTCACATACTACCTCCCATCTCTATTTTATAAGACTGAAGATCTATTACTTCAAAATGATGCAAGTCATTACTGGGGAAAGGCATGCTTGATGAAGTATGTGTATGACAGCTTGTCCAAGAAGATGTATCAGAGTTCTCATGTGAAAATAATTTCCTAGTCAGAACTGAAGAAAGGCTTTAAAGCTTGAACTGCCTAAAAATCTCATGTCATAATGTAGATTTTTACCTAAAGGGAACAGTAAGTATTATTTTAATTGGCACGACTCATTCAACACAAAGGCATAGCCTCATCATAACGTTTCTCAGAGAACGATGATGGTGATTATATGGGGCAAGCATCATTCCTCCCAACTCCACCTACACAAAAATGAGATTTAAAATGTAATTTAGGTTAGGCTGATGGAGGAGGGCAGAGTAAGTTCTCAAGCATCTTTGGGTGAGAATCTCCCGTTAGCCAAGAGGATTCTCTGAACAAAGTTGTAGCTCTGGGTTTTAATTTCTATATTCTGAGCAGATGAGGAAAGGGTATGCTGATTATGTGAAGAAATCAGTGGGGAACAAACAACATCATTAGCATCAGTAGAAATTATTCAGTTCTTAAACTCTCAGGTGAAACATATTTTCGTAGTAGAAAACCAAGTTTTGACCCTTTCAGCAACCTAGGATGTTTTATTTGGTGATGGAATGTGCTATAATGTATATTTCCATCCTGTGCTGTTTACACAGAGTATGTCTCTTGGATATATCTCTGAGAGTAATGTAGGGTAACCCAAGGACATGATCTAGAAGATATCAGGGTAACCCAAGGACATGATCTAGAAGATATCAGGACAGATGCAGTAACAGAGGGAAAGTGGGGTAAGGATTACAAGACTACAGCCAAGAGCGTCACCACATACCTAAAGCGCATGGAACTAAGCAAAGCAGGTAGTGGTAGAGAAGTCACGGCCATGTAATCATACAGGTATTGAATCTTCAAAACAGGCAGGTAATAAAGGAATCAGGGATGAAAATTAAAACCAAAAAAGTGCACAAAGAGGGGCAATAAACTCAGATCAGTAACGGAAACAGAAGAGAGAGAGAGAGACTGGACAGTAGTTGCTCACCCTAACTGATTCCAGCAGATCTGGCAGGAGAGTTTTGTCTTCATGTTTTTTAATTGGACAAGTAAAAGGCTTATTTTTGTTTTTTATTTATTTATTTTATTATGTGTTTGTATGGTTTATAATCTTGGCCCTCTTAAAATACTGCTATAAAGATGGTATTTAGTATACCTGCTCTTGGTCTAAGCTCTATCTCTGAACAATAAAAAGGAAGATATTTGTTGAACTAGTTCGAAGATGACTCCCTCAAATTCTCTGGTTGCCACTGTTTATTCTTGGTTGTACGAATCCTGGCCCTCACCCTAGCCCCATCCCAGCTGTTCCCAAGAACCATTCGGTTCTCATGATTTTTGTAGGAGAGAAGAAGGTCACTGTAATTAATGGAGTTTGTTCTGCATACCACTAGGTTTGGAATATATTTTGTCAAGACATGTATGGGCTTCCTAACTCTGAATACCTCCACAAGAGAGCCAGCCCACACTTGGCCCATCTCTATAGGACTCATGGGCATTGAAGATTGCCAGGTTCTCTGCAGGGCACCAGTCAGGGCTGTTTTCTTGCTTTCTTCACACTAGGCCCATATCCAAGTGACTGGGTAGAGATCTTGTTCTTACTTGATTTGCTGTGGACAAAATTCCTGACCTGCTCCTATTCTACGTGACTCTCACGTTTTTCCTTCATTACTGCCGACCCCGAAACCCCCGCCCCCAATGCATTCACTATGTCTAGTCTTGCTTTCTCACCCATCCTTATTTTTATAACCCTGCGATGCTCCACTTTATCACTCCCTTATACAACAGTTAGGATAGGGAGACTTCACTGAGAGAAGGAATGTCATAGAAGTCTGACGAGAACACATAGACACAACAAGGCTTCACAGTCTGTTGTAAGTTGTCAGCTGAGAAGAGTCTTCGGATGAAGTATGAACATGGTCTAAAATTGATGGGAGAGGATCACTCTGGTTGCTATTTTAGGAGCAGGCTAGAGGGGAGGAAAAAGTGAAAGCAGGAAAACCATTTGCAGACCATGAAATAATTCAGACTGAGATGATAGATCTGCTTAATCTAGTAAAGGCAGAAGGAAGAAGTCAAATCTGTGTGTGTGTGTGTGTGTGTGTATAAGGATATCCTGTAAATATGGGGCATAAAGAAAAGAATAGGGAGCGATAAAGCCAACTCTACAGGTTTTGGTGTGAGTAATTATTTAAATATGTAGATACTATTTCAGGTAATCATTATTGTTCCAAGCATTACTCTGCTTTGCTGATGACAACTCATTTAATCCTCACAACAATGCTATGAGATGTCTATTATTAGCAACCCCAGCTTATAGATGAGAAACGATGCATCACTGCAATTATTTGTGCAAGGTCCCAGTGAATGTTGCCAGCAGTTGAGATGAATCATTGTGGGGCAGAACAGATTGCCAGCAGGGTTAGGAGCTCCATTTTCCCTTTTTTTAAGTCTAGAGGCCACAAACTACACACCTGAGAAAGTTCAGAAGACATTTGCTTTCAGCTGGTATTAGTCCATGGTGTACACTTCTTACTGGAGGCTCCCACAACTTGCTCTTCCACTGGCAATAGTGATGTGTGTGCTGGTGAGTATTTTCCCCCAGAGGAAAAACAAGTATCTGCTGAATATCTGCTGTGGTATAAATATTCCTAAAGTCACCAAATTTAAACATCATTTATTGAAAATGGAATTTGGAGATTATGCATACGATCTGCCCTCAGCTGTAGGATGCCACTAACTGGATTCTTTGCAATCATTTTAAAGTGTTAAGACCATCTCGCAACAGTAGCTCAGGGCCCCAAATGAGGAGGAGAATTTGTGGTTGGATATGTTGGGAAAGAGGTTGGGAAAATAATTTAGACTGAACTAGAAATGGAAGTATAGGCAATAACACAAGAACAGACAATAAGACACAGAATAGAAAAAGACACAGAATACTAAATAGAAAAAGACATAGAATACTAAAGGGACCAGAGAGTGATGTAGTTGAATTAGTGAATCCTGGTTGGTGGCACAAGGGTCCAAAGCAGAAATGACAAGGATAAACACCTGAAGAAACATCAGTCAATACCTCAGCAGTAGGTAGAGGTTGCATGGTGTAGAAAAGATGTGTCCAAGAATTCCAATAGTAAGCGAAACAGAAATGCTCAAGCAGATTGTTTTGCTAAATGACTGCTACTAAGTGCAAACTATCTGATTCTGAATCTCTGGAAGGCATCCACAAAATATTGCTGATGCAGTGTACCCCGGTAGAAATCCAGGAGGACAGAGTCCTGGGAAGAACTGCAAGGAAATGTTGGGGGCCTGTGACTTTTACGGGGTCACCAGTCTCATTTCAGGCTGGGTCACTGCCCCACCCCTGCTCTGGGGGAAGGGAGGAGGAGAGCATACCAGAGGGAGTTGCCATAGTGACTGAAAAGTCACTGGGGAGCTCTACCCTTATCTTGAGAGGGAGGATGCAGTTTGTGTTTTTTTGGAGCAGTTGGCAAGCATCTTCAGGGGAATTGCCTTATCCCCACAAACAGGCCAATTTCGAAGACTTGCCTCCCTCTGGGTGTTTTTTGCTCTCCTCAGGCTTTATCAGCCTGCTTGTAGGTTGGGGGTGGGGGGGGGGGAGGACTGCCCTTCTCCCTTGGCGTTTCTTAGCTCTCCCTGGGTTCTATCAGCTCTGGCAAGTTTCTCTGGGGCCCTGGGTATAGTTGGCCATTAATTTTTCTTTAGACATTGCCCTTCTTGCCCTAAATGTCTAATAACAGCTGTAGTTTCCCTTAACAGTCAGATAATATTTTCAATATGTTAATATTTTGTCCTCTCAGAGCACCAAAAGGAGAACAAGGAAATGTGGCCAATTGCAATTATTAGTCGTCTGTAAGAGACAGTTTTTGCCTTTAATTGATTCTGATGAAACAATAAATCTAATACAATAAACTTCAAATTACATGCATAGTTTTATCTCAAAATTACCTCGGGCTCTAGTTTTCAGAAGGAATTTTGCACATTTTAAAACAGTTATGTGCTATAGTAGGGAACACATAGCACACATTGTGAAGTAAGAGGTGAGTAGGTTGTGAATCACAGAGTCAGGGCCTGAAGAGCTAAAAATCCCCATGTATATTTCTCCCCTACTGGGCTGGAAATAAAGTAATGAACTAGCAACGTATCAGGGACCCCAAGGTTTGTCTCGAGCAACTGAAAAGATGGAGCTGTCATTGACTGAGAAGGGGAAGAGAAGAGGAGGTCTGGGGTAAGTTTGATTTTTCTTGACGATATCAGATGGAGATATCAAGTAAAGTTCTAGACATAGGGGACTGGAGTTCGGAAGAATATTCTGGGCACTCCAATGCTAATAGGTCAGGAATGAAAGGAGGGACATGCAAGCAGTATGAGGCTAGATCTCTGAAAGACCTTCTTACTTGAAATGTAAACCCAAGCAGGTCGAGAAAGGACCCTTCAGAGTATAGGTAGAAAATCAGGAGATTTCAGTGTTCTATAGAAGTTATGCCAAATAAAGCATCAGAGAAGGTAAAAATCTGTGACAGATGCTGCTGAAAAATCACAAAATTAATGACAGAGAAATGAGCCACTGGACTTAGCAGTGTAGCTGCCACCATGATTATAACAGGTTCCATGGAGTGACAGGGCAGAAAGTTACAGGTGTACCATGAGTGCCTGCAAGAAAGACAGCAAGTTAGTAGGACAATGACCTGGAAAACAAAGCCTGCCTCTTAAGAGACAGCATTTTAGGACTTCGACGAATCCAATCTATGTTCATAATATCCTGTAAGCTCCACCTCTGCCCCCACACAAAGGTATAATGGAGGAATTGAGAGGTTATTTAATAAACCAAGCACTATTTATCTTTATTTATTTGTCTTCCAAGAGAGACTTAGCATCAGATAAAGCTTTTGTTTTAAAGAACAGCTCAAATGAAGCTCTAAATCAAAGCTGATGTTTTTCCTTCTTACCAGCAGGTGGAGAGATAGACCAAGTTAACTATAGACAAAACTAAAGGAATAACATTTAATCCTCAATTTGGGTTTGTTGCCAGTGTCAAGATTTTGACACTTACTGAGTCAAATTTTCATTTAAAATTTTCCAACTTTACCTAAATATAATTGACAAATAAATTTTGAATATACAGAGGCCAACAAGATGACAGCAGAGTGAAGCTGGCCAGCTTGCCTTCTCCACATGACCAAATTACACCAAAACAAAATCGACAACACCTAAAAGTTGAATAGATGGCAAGTGCATGTGCACAGAGCAATGGTTCAGCTGAAAGAAGTTACAGGAAACACTGTAACTAAACTGTATTTGCAGCAATACTACTACGACCCATGAAATGAGGGGCAACTGTTATATGGAGTCCCCTGATATATGTTGATTCAGGGGCACATCAGAGACTTTGGAGCCCTAGCCCTGCACTGGAGAAGGGGGTGCACAGACTTGGCATGCTGGATAGAGAGTGCACTACAAGAGAACTGGAGGAGTAAGCGTGCAGTCATGACCACTAGCTCGAGCCTGAAGTTCTCAATCTAGAACAGTTGGAGCCAAACTAGTGTGCAGAGCCAGTTTGGATCACCTGCACTGAAAAGGCTAGACTGTTGGTGCCGGAGGCTGTGCCGTTCAAAACACCAGTCTTACCCCCACCCATGGTCAAAACCAAGACGACAACTGAAAGATCTCACTTAACAGAACTTAAGCACCTGGGTCTTAATGACAGGAGCACATTCTCCGGGGTAAGGCTCCATACTCGAAAAGCAAAGAAAGCAATTCCCAGCCTGTGACCCTGTCTCAGTTACAGTCGTCACCCAACGATACATCCAGTGCTCAATCTAGAGGCTGGTTGGTCTCCCCATACGGTAAGGGTCCCTGCAGCGCAGTAGGAAACTTGCACCTTTGCTGCTCACTGCAGGTGACTGTTCAGGGCCCAACTGTCCTGCTTCCTTCCTTCCTGTTACCCCTTACCTGTACCAGTGCCCCAGATATCTGCACAGGTACAAGGTGGTAAGCAGTCTATGAAATAATAACACCTAAAGATCCTCGATTAAAAAGAAAACAAACCTAGAATTAAACCCAAGTTTTTACAGAAAGAATATAAAGCCAATTTATTAAGGTAAAAAAATGAAACTTTCTGTTACAACCCATAAAAATTAAGGATTTTAGAACTGAACAAGACAGTGCAGCTGAGGGTTTTCATGCAGTTCTTGCCCATAGGAAATACTCAGTGATTACCAGCTATGATTAGTGTTACTTTCCACCACCCAGGAGGTTTTCTTTTAGAACCCCTCAGGACCTTCTTTCTTCACCCCACTTAGAGAGCCCTTGTTAGGTCTCATCAGTGACACTCTCATCAGTCCCCTCTATGACCTTTGACCTCTGTCCTTTGATGGCAAGTTGTTTTGTGTGCCAGTGTGAGTCTGTCAATAATCAGTGCTGTGGCTGGGCCAGCCTTAGTGGTTCTAATTATGGTTACAGGATGCCCTTTAGCCATAACCATCAGGAAACTAGAAAAAAAATAAGTTTATTATTTACAGGACTGGAAATTATTACACAGCACACCTGGGGTCAAACAACGAGGTCAGAGAGAAAGAAAGATCACACGTGTATCTGTGTATCTGGGATTCTGCTTTTATTGAGTCAAGGGTGGGGACCCAGGGTTTTGTGGATCTGCTCTTTATTGGCAAAGCCAGGAAACTTAAAGTGCAGGAAGAGAAAAAACAAGAAACCCAAATGAATACTCAAATCACCCAGAGTCTCTAAAACAAAGGAGTCTCCTTGGGAGGAGGAAGAGGTGATGACCCCCCTGGCCCTTTACTGGGAAGACCCTCTGTGAAGTGACTGCCCTTTTTGAAATAGACACCTCAGCAGTCAAAGGCAGTTGCACTACAAAAAAGAAAAAAACTGTCAAAGTTTTCACTACACGAGTATTATGTGTATTCACTGACTGGAAACACTGCTGAAGAAAAACTACATGGTGATTTTGAGTGTGTGTCTATTCACTGAGGGCATTTTATTTTTTTAAAGATTTATTTATTTATGCATACAAGAGCTGGGGTACAGGCCAGAGTCCAGGGAGGTGAGAGGATTCACCAGACAAAGTGGGGAGTGGAACAGGCAGATTGACTGAAACACACTGCTGAGGGGAGCAGCGGGTGAGGCAGGGGAGGTCTGTTGCACCATGTGGGTCACCTCCCTGCCCGGTGGCAGGTATCGAACTTGTGCTGTAGTGTCTGCGGTATGCTTCGTAGTGTGTTACTTAACCCACTGCGCCACCAGGGTGGCCCCACTGAGGGCTTTTTAAAGATCAGTTTTACCAAAGTCTATCCTGGCTGAGATTGGGCTCAAGATATCTTAATTTTGTGATGAGTAAAATAAAGTAAAAGCTTCTAGTTACATGTGGCACTTTGAGAAGTTTTTGTTTCTGAAGACAAACGCTAGATTATCTTGGCAGGTTAGTCCTTAGAAAATCGACAGGCCCTTTTAATTATATGAATTTAAGGGAAGTCTGTCTCTTGACAACATTGTGGAGCCCTACAGGCCATGTCAGGCAGAATCAGAGCTAGATCTCTGAGAATATGGACCTCATTTCTTTTAATTATTATTATTATTATTACTGGTTGATATTTTTTATTATTTCTTGGATATTTTTTCATTTTGCTTTTGTTTGGTACATATTTTGAGGAACTCTTGCAGGAGATGAGGTACAGAAGACAGAAGCAGCTTTACTGAACAAGAGCAGAATTTCCAGACCCAGAAGACATCCTAGCAAGGAGAGACTTCCTCTGAGGTACATATTAAAGGAAGCTCTGCTCCCTTGAAGAGCTGCAGTTCTGGGGATGTAGGGAAAGTGCCTCACGCCCACCAGTCGATGCTGCAGGAGATCTGACTACTCAGATGGCGGTGGTTGTTAGCGAGCGGAAGCTGGATCAATCAAGGAAGAATATGGGAGTGTGCGAGCCTGTGATGCCTCCCTTGAGACTTGCACACTCACTGAGGGACACTTGGAAGCTGAGTTCTTGTATACTTGTACACTTGGCCTTAAGACACAGTGTTACAAGAGGCACTGTAATTGGAGCATTAAAAATACAGGACATTAATTTTATATATTTAAGACTGGTCAGGATTTCTTCCAACCTCCTTATACTAAAAATGTAAAATGTGAGACCTAAACCCTTTCAGTGTCTTGACCTAAATCATCCAGGAAGGGATAGAGACTTATGCATCAATATTTTGAACTATAGTAATTTACAATAATATAGAACAGGAATAGAAATTAGCTTGGACTAAGAAAGCAAAAACCTTCCTTTCTAGTCATCATTTCAGAATCAGAATTGCAGATAAGTCAGGTGTGAATTTATTCAATAACAGTGCTTCTCCCCAGTACACTCTGCAGCCACAGAATGCCATAGCAGCCCTGTTTTTAGAGCATCCAAGTTTTCTCACTGAGAAATCTTCTTTATTAAAAGCACAGATTACTGGAAACAGAAGTTAGTAAGAACGAAACCTCCCACTGCTGTCCAGGGAGCTGGACAGCGTGACACAGGAAGCTGCCTTGATTTACACCGCAGAGCTTCAGGCCATGGGTCTCTGGACAGAATATTTGACATTTTACCTTTGCCTCGGTGAACACAGGACCATGGGTCTATTTCGAGTCCAGACTTACCCTTTATACACCGACCTACTTTGCCTTGAGCTTATCAAATGCTGTGCAGAAGGAGAAAGACAAATCCCTGCTGACTCATGAATATGTGGACTAGAAAGAAAGAAGATAAAGAAGTAGACAAAACTAAACCAAGGCAGATCCTAGAAATCTAAATATAAAATTGAGGCTACCAGAGAGGAAGGACAGGGTGAGGAGTAAAGGGGGAGTAGGCAACGGACTGTGGTGGGGGGTAGCTGTGCTTTGGTATTAGGGGAAGTGTAATAACATAAATCTGAAGACATGTGACCTCTATCCCTAAAGCATATACAGCGTTGTAAACCAGTCACCTCAATTAAAAACAACAAAAATAACAGTTTAAAAAATGAAGTTGAAGTGACAGGAAACAAAAAAATGTAAACAGAATCTTCAAATCTAAAAAAATACTGCTTCATTTGCATTGTGCCTAAACTCTGCACTTTTGCCAAATCCTATAATAACTCATTACCTTGCTCTGGTGAAACACACCACAATTCCTTTGATGTTCAGGCCCCAATTTCAGTGAGGCAGTCAACCAGAACTAGCTGGTTAACAGATTTATCCTTTGTGGTCTGAGGCTGATTGGGATAGGAAAAGACTCTCTATTTAAAATTTTCAACACACTTAATCATATATAGTCTATGTTCTCTATTCCATAAACAGAAGTAACAAAATAATCTAATTGCAAACCAAAGGATGTTTAGAGCATAAAAATTTCCATTCTACAAACAGAGACCAAAGAGGGGGGGAAAAAACACAAATCACTATCTTTAAAATAAGAAAAAAAATTGGTTTTCTTTCTCTTTCCTAAAACTCTGACTCTGGCTCTAATAATACAGTAATGATCAAAAGGAGGGATTTTTTTTCTTAATCATCTGGCCAGCAATATGATAATGATCACTGTTATCACTTCAAAGTATATTGTAAAAGTTAAAATGCTTAAGAATCTCCTAAACCCTCTTTCCAGTCCTCATTCTTGACCTATGATCTTGCTCCTATTACAACGAGAAGCAGGGGAAGAAAATCCAAAGAGATAATGCACAAGATCTTTCCACATTCTTGCAACTGCACCTATACTGTTGCTATCACAAACCCCTCAGTGCACCTAACCAGGACTATTCCCCCTGCTTTTGCACTGGATTCCCTTTGCTTGAACCCAGCAAGGGCATTGTGCCAGTGATTCTCTCTTTTCTTTTCCCTGTTCGTCCACCTCCAAGACAGCCCCAGTGATTCCCAACCCCCGGTATCCACACCATCGTGCAGCTCCAGCTTGCTCTGAGTCAGGGATGAACTGTGTGACCAACAGAACACTGCAGAAGGGACAGTGTGTGACTTCAGAGGCTAGGTCATAAAGACAATGACGCTTTCACATGTGGGATTTCTCACTCTGAGGAAGGTCACACACCATATCATGAGAACACTTAAGCAATCCTAGGTGAAGCCCATGTGAGAAGGAACTGCGGTTTCCCACCACCAGCTGGAGTCAACTTGTCAGTGTGTAAGTAAGACACCATGGATGTGGAGCCATAGGCCCAAAATCATCTTCAAATGACTGGAATCTCACACAGGATCTCACTGAAGCTTATGGGAGACTCAGAATCCCAAAATCTTGAGCCATAGAAATTGCTATTTAGTACAGGTCTAGTGCGCTTAAAGTCACCATTTTGGAGTAATTTGTTACACAGCAGTATGTAACTAATTCATCTCCTGTGATAAAAATACTTGGTGACTCCCATTGTCCCTAGAGTGTAAGTCCTCTCAATGACCACAGACTTTTGGATCTTGTTCACTCCCTGTAACCCCTCTAATTTCATCTTCTACCGCTCTCCTCACCACATCAATTACAGCTCTAGTGACCTCTGGGTCTTCCCTCAAATATGTTTCAAGGCCATCTTCTCTTCCTTCTCCAATCTCTTTCAGGCCTTTACTCAACTTCCTTCCTCATGGTGAGGATTTCCCTGACTTCCTTTACAAAAATGCAGCTTCCTACACCCAGACTTACACACATGCTATATTCTCCTGTCATTTACTTTTTCCCTTAGTACACAGAACACATATATTGTTTACTGTCTGGTTACAATTATTGGGCTGAAAGCCAAGTGGGTGCAGAGATTTTTGTCAATTCCTAATATCTAGAGTGGTTTATGATTTATAACACAAACTCCAAAAAAATTGTCAAATCAATGCTTGATGTTAAACTTGGAAGATACCCAAGTAAAAGTACCTTTATAAGTGCTTCCAACATAGACCATTTATGACCCACCCCTACTTTATCAAGTTGCTTCTAAAATTTACTGCTGTAAAAAAATGTTTTTCCTAAAGAATTGTTTCATAAAAATAGTCATTATATAGGAAGTTTCCTAAACAATTGTTTGCCTTCTATGTGAAGCTTAAACCAAAATTAAAGTCAATTATAGTAAGTATAAAGGCCCCCAGAGTCTTGCATTTTGTTTTGTTTCATCTTGATGTATAGTTTCCAGTTTTCTATCATTTATTCTATTCACTGTATGGTCTCATTTTCTATAGCTCCTTCAAAGACTTTACGATATCAGTATAAGTAAATAATGATGTTAGTGTCTTCTTAAACTCAGACTAGGTCTTTAAAACTATTGTTACTTCTGTAATATTATACTTACAGAATTGTGAACTCTCCTGCAGTTGGAAGATTTGTAAGAGAGTTTTTGACTTACAGTTTAATCATTTTTTTTCTTGTGATAGCAGGAGTGACATAGAGAAAATGAGACATTCTAATGGCAATGTTTTATATACACTATACATTTGGATCTCATTAAAGGGTGAGATATACAGATTGAACCACTGATATTTATAAACCAAGAAACTGAAGTTTTCACAGATTAAATTACTTTCCCAGAGAAAAGGGCTAGTAGGTGAGACTAATGTAGATCTTCTAGTACCAGCCAGAGTCTTCCAGTAAAGACCTCTATGTTTACCATTAATACAAGAGAAATTTTTCGATTTAAATGGAAGAACATACATCATTGGGTTGGCTTTGTGGCATGACATAAAAGCGCTGGACTGGTATAGGCCATAATAAATGTCCTTAAGACTGACTCAGCCCCCAACTCTCTTTTAAATTTCAGGGAATTCACAACAATGTAGTCTCAGTTTCTCTATGAGATTCTAAAGCAAGAAGGAACACGTGATCATTGAGGTCTCTTATAAAGTAATACAACTTAAGCATATTTAGGCCTTGTATTTTTGGGGATAGTTTGTGTGTCTATGTTTATATCTGAGTGTATATGTATGGAAAGGGAAACTTATTTCTTCATAATTCTTCTGAACCACTAAATTAATCCCCTCTCTCAATTGAAAAGTCTTAGTTTCTTAATTCTTTGTCATGGTTCTTTAACTTCCATTTGCTTATCTTACACTATAGTTCAGGAATGTGAGTCATGTTTAAAGCAAGATTTCCTTCCTGGAATAACTTCAAATCAACCATTTAAAGGGTATCCCCCTCTTCCTGGTCTTCACTATGAGGCACAGACTAAATTGCCCAGGCACAGCAGCACTGGCCCTGCAAAGAAGTTGTCAATAACAACAAAAAGTTGTCTCTGAGCGATTCTGTAATTTCAGAAAAAGAAAAACAAAAACAGCTTCAAGTTTTATGGCATGACTAACACTCCCAATTCCCATAAGATAAAGTTTTAAACAGGGTAAATTTTAGCAAGACTCCTTGTTTTTCTAGATGCTAGACAACATCAAGTAGATACATTAACCAGGCTTATGTCCAGACTTTCTCTGTAAATATCCTTGAAAATGTAAACTGTTTTCTTGTAGACTATCTAAAATCCTTACTGTAAGTCTCAGAATTCTGGCAGTTTTCCCAGAGTAATATGTACACAGGTTCAAGTCCTTGGTTTTATTCCTTAATAAACTCAAATATTTTTAAGACCAATGCAGACTACCTCATTTTTGGATGATCCTTAAATTTTCTCCTCCTTATAATTCCAAACCATTACCAATCCCTGGAGGTCACAATTAAATCTCATTTTCCTGGAGACATTTTCCTTTAGCTCTTAGCGTAGGACAGGTCCCAGCCCTTTCAGTTTCTGAATTTCTTTGTTGATATCTGTGCCCCTGGCTATTCTGGATCCTACCCAAAGATATGTCTTGAACAGCACTGCCCAACAGAACTTCCTATAATGATAGAAATGTTCTGTAATCTGCACATGTGTCTGCTGAACCCTTGAAAAGCATCTAGTACAAGTGAACTACTGAACTTTTAATCCTAATTTAAATTAGAATAGTCATATACAATTGGTGGATACATATCTCTCAGTGGAACACCTGAACAACAGTTCTCAAAATCCAAATCAAGGGCCTCCCTGGTGGTGCAGTAGGTTAAGTGATGCATTATGAAGCAAACTGCAGCCACAGCAGCACGAATTCAACCCCTGCCACCAGCCAGGGAGGGGACCCACATGGCGCAACAGACCTCCCCTGCCTCACCCGCTGCTCCCCTCAGCAGTGTGTTTCGGTAGATCTGCCTGTTCTGTTCCTTGCTCTGTGTCTGGTGAATCCTCTCATCCCCCAAACCTCTGGCCTATACCCCAGTGCTTGTATGCATAAATAAATAAATCTTAAAAAAAAACAAATAAAATCTAAATCAAGATGCCAGGAATCTTCTGGTTCACCCATTTTCCCCAGATGATTCTTATGAGTAATAAGATTTGACAAGAACTGACTCCCACAATCAGAGTGCTGGGAAATGGCAGCAATTTATCTATGTGTAGCCCAAACTGGAAAGAAGATGTTCGTTAAAGTGAAGGCTTTAATGGGAAAGGAGATTAACATTAACATTGAATCCATCGACGTGGAGCAAACCAAAAAGGGTGTGGAAGAGAAAGAAGGAATCCCCCTCAGCTCTGGTTCATCTATAGTGGCAAACATATGAATGATGACAGTAGATAATTACAAGATCCTACATGGTACAATCCACTTGGTTTTAGCTCTGAAAGGAGGAGGTGGTCTTAGGCAGTGATGGACCCTCTCTCCATTTACTTCCTTTACCTTGTCACTGGTAAGGAGGCATCGTCTATCCTCTCATTCTGGGATGCCAAAACCACAGACCCTTCTCTTGGATGCTCAGTCTTGTCTGTGTACCAGGGGGAGACTGTGAGGACCAGGATGCGGTATTCGTGGCCAAAAAGGTCTTCACTGGCCTTTGGTTTTAGTTTGCAGTCCTGCGTGCTTCTCTCCCTTATGGCTACCTCCCTGGCTGTCAAAGAAATATTTCTTGGCTTTCCGGAAAAAAAAAAAGCATTGACCACTATTGATCTAGAGTGTGATTCTTAAATCTGATTTCACATTAAAATCAACTGGAGGAGGTATAAAAAGAATATGATTCCTGAGTTATAGCCCCAAGAAATTCTATTTCAATTGGTTTTATGTGGGGTCCAGATCCAGCAGCCCACATTGTCCAGAATTTCATATTATCTGGGTTTCAGTTATCCGAGATCAAAGGCAGTTCAAAAAATTAGACACAGTAATAATATTTGGAGAAAGCAAAAGCCCACATTCACATAATTTTTATTAAAGTGTATTATTATAACTGTTCTATTTTTTAAACTATTATTCTTAACCTCTAACTGCCTCATTTATAAACCAAACTTATCAGAGGTATGTAAGTAAAAAATAAGAAATAGATAGGGTTCAGTATCAACTGCTTCAGGTACCCACTGGGTATTTTCTGATGTGGGAAGTACTGTACTAGTATTTAAGAAAACAAAACAAAAGACCCCCAGAGCAACTGTAATATGCAGTCAAGTTTAAGAGGCTTAAAACATAAAGTCTCATACAGCCCTCAATATACCTAAGTACACAAATTAATGTTCTGGATGCATTTGCACAGGCTTGCTAATTACAAGTCAAATTTGGTGCTGTCACATATTAGAGAACATTAGTTTACTAAAGTTATTACCTGCAGAGAAACAAAGTTTATTGCATATAGTTCTGATATATTGCAGAACACATGATGTAATATCCACGTGGATTACAATGTTACTATCTTTCTAGTGACAGGCCTGGTCCTGAATTTCTTGATAATGCGAAAAAAAAAACTCAGCCCTAGATATTCTTTCACAGCTATGTGAAATACCTGTCCTTTGTTTCATTCATAAATAAATAAATAATCCCTAGCCCTGTGGCATTTATAGAGGCTGACACATTCAGGAACAGTCATCTCTAAACACACAGAAGCCTTTTAGTTGATTGACAGTTTGCCTGGGAACTTCTCATTGGAGCACATGATCACATGACCATGTATTTCTGCTGAGCAGCTAGAGGAAGGCGTTTCCCAACCGGCTGCCTTCTCTCTAGGCCTCTGGGTCTTCCTTAACCTCCCGATTGTGTAGGTAACTATCATCGCCAGTAGTAAAGGCTGAACCAGCAGCCCCAGCAGGGCAAAAGGCCTCCAGGTTAAGGGTGCTTGAACCCTTCTGCCCTTCAGACCTGGTACTTAAGTAATTGTCCAGGCAGAAAGTAAAGGCTGGCAAAGTTACCCCAGTCCCAGAGAGAGGAAGGCAGGCAAGTCTCCAGCTGAAGAGGAAGAAGTTTCAGCCACCAGCCTGGACACAGTGAGTACAGCAACTCAAAGGAAACCCAAGCAGCTTTGCAGAGGAATGTCTTCTAAGTTTTCAAAAACTGCTCATAATTTAAAAAAATTCTAGACTGAATAAATACATCCAGGCTCTGCTAATTTTAACCGAGATGGGCAGAGCTTGCCAGGAGATTTGAGGAAATTAATAGGAAACTAAAACTGAAATCTTAGTTGAAATAAAAGGAGCAGCATTGATCAGAACACACCAAATATAAACCAAAAAGTCTGCATAGTTTAAATAACTAGGAGAAAGTTAGAGGGAAAATGCTTATAGTTAATGAAAGAAAAATACAATAGAACAAAAATGAAATACAAGTTAATAAAAGTGGACAAAAATTTTATTATGAAAGTAGTTTGAGGCTTAATAGGTTTATTCTAGAAAGAATTGGGACCACAATACTGGGTACTGGAAAAGATGATTACTTTTCTTTTCCACAAAAATTTCATTAATTGAGAAAGGTAGACTCTTTCCTAAAGATAGTAAGCATTGTCAAACCAAACTGAAATTATATCACATGCACTCTGAAATGTACCAGAATTGTGTGCTATAAATTTCATTGATCTGCAGGTAATGGCTTTAAATGAATTCATGTTGATTCAGCAATCAAAATGCAGTTCATGTCTTTTGATTAGCAATTCAAATTATTCTTTCAATGGGATGAAATCTGAGAGGTTTGGGGCTGTTAGTCTTCTTAATGGAGCCATCTTTCATTAAAATAGTTTGCCACTTTGAAGGCGAGGCCTTACCAATGAGCTTAGAAAGGTTTTGTTTCATTTTCTTAATTTCATTAAAATGCAAAAAAAATCTTGGATTCTTAGCTAACACCCACTCATGTGTCTCTTTAGTCCCATAATGTCCTTCCTGACACCACCTGCCCCTCTGATATCTAAGCAGCATTCCACCTGCGTGACCCTTGAGCAATAACCCATATAGCCATGGCAAGGCTAAAGCTTTTTCCACCTAACAGTAGAGCTATTGTTCATTTTCCTGAAGTAGTGTTGTGTCAGTGTTTAAAAATGCCCTAGGTATGTCTCCCTGAAATACATCCCCTGTGGGAGAAGTTGTTGTAGCAGCGGTAAAAATTGTTGATTTTTTTTTTTTTTAAAGAAAGCATGCACAATTTCAAATATTTTCCTTACTAAATTTACTGAACAATTTGAAATTATTCCTGTTTTCAGTTAAATTATCCATATTTCTACCAGGAACATATATTGTAGGTAGTTATATATTTAATTGACTTTGCAAGAGCCCACAAGGAACAATACATGGGAAAAGGAAACACCTTTAAAGTAAATGTTCATAAAATATAAGAAGGAAAGGTGATTTTTAGATGCATATCATAAGAAGTTATTGTTACAGGGCAGGGAGAGGAGCACCCCAGGAGAGGAGCACCCCAGAACCCCCAAGCCTGCCCTCTCTGAATGGGTTCTGCCATCCGCCACATTAAG
>JAGFMF010011409.1:717827-767495 GCA_019455555.1 Galemys pyrenaicus | reverse complement strand
GGGACTGAGGTGATGGTGCACGGGTGAAATGGTGGTGGGTACTCCCTGGGGACTACAAATGATGTCAAATATAACTAATAAAAAAAAAAGAAAAAGAAAGAAATGTATAACCTCAAAATATTTCTCCAATTTGATTGCTCAATACCTACCATCAGCTCCCAGACCAACAGTGAACCAGCAAGCTCAGTCCAGGAATAGCCGCTGAGAATGAAGGACACATCTGGAGGTCACCAGGGGACCTGGGAATAGCCACTGAGAATGAAGGACACATCTGGAGGTCACCAGGGGACCTGGGAATAGCCGCTGAGAACGAAGGATACATCTGGAGGGGACCAGCCAGTCTCCTCCATCTGCCATGTGTCTCCAACTCTCTGGTTTTGTTAGTTCTTGTCTTCCTAGAAATGTTTGCATTTCATCTACGTTATCTAATTTTCTGGCATATAATTGTTCATGGTATTTCCTTATAAACCCTTTTTATTTCTCTAAGCAGCTTGAGGGGGGTAGACACCACATTAAAAGTATCTTTATGTCACTGATATTAGCATTATGCCTTGGAAGTGGCACACTTCAATGAATGTTTATTGACATTAAAGTGAATAAACATGATCAAAAAAAAAATGTTTAGGTTAGTGACCAAAAAAGATTTGTTGATAAAATAAACTTAAAGGTAAATGAATGGATCATGCAATTTCATAATGTCCTAACTGCTTCTCAGAAGAAGCAATCTTAGCAAATACTTAAAAATCAGTAAATACCATAAAGTAATCACAATTTGATCACAGATGCATAACTTACTGTTTCATTTTTGTTTTATTGCAGAAGCTCTTGAAAAGTACATCAAGTGACCTGCTCACCCTCAGAGAGTACAACCATGAGCAATAATGCAACAGACCTAACCACTGGGTTCATCTCCTCTTCTGTAGCTATCCTCTTGTTTGGCTCAAACTTTGTACCACTTAAAAAATATGACACTGGGGATGGTAATTACCTTTCATTTAAGTACCTTAAATTATTTTTCACATGTGAAGTTTTCCTTTTTAGCCTCTTTTAAGTGATGGTTATATAACTAAATTTCATTGAACTTGACATAAGAATAGAACTTAAATCATTTGATAATAGCCATGCCAGTTTATGTGAGAATTGGTCAGCATAAGATAACCTGAAGATTTTGTGTTTTGGTAAAGCTAGGATGGACAATGGCAGAAAAACGTTTTAACCGTATGTTATGTTTATTAAAAAAAAAAAAAAAGGAAGTTAGTGCTACTAATAATACATTTGAAAACACAAATGTCCAGGATGATTTATAGAATAGAGAACAAATGAAGCATTACACATGAATTCTGTATTTTCTTAGGGCAATTTTTTTCTCATTAGATTTATTTAATTGTATTTGACATTTGTAGTCCCCAAGGAGTTCCCACCACCATTTCACCCATGCACCATCACCCGCGACCCCCATGCTCCTTATGCCCTCCTCCTCGTCTTTGCCCTACCCTTCCTCTGCCCCCACCCCATGTTCCCTTTGGTCTATCTTTAACCTTTTGATCTTGTTGAGTTTGTTTGTTTGTGGTTGTAATTGCTCATTTCCTTAAGCTTTCTCTTGTTTTTTTGTTTTCTTCTTTTTTATTTTTTGTTGTAGTTGTTTCACATTCCTCCTAAATGTGAAGCCATCTGATATTTTTCTCTTGCCTTCTGACTTGTTTCACTGAGTATAATTCCATGTTTCTATAAATGTCCCTAGTTTATCATTTTTGATTGCTGAATAGTATTCCATTGTGTATATGTGCCACATCTTCTTGACCCAGGCATCTTAGGCAATTTTGACTCTGACAAAACATGACACTGAACACAGAAAACTATACCCAGGTAAATGAAGATGAATAGTAACACAAAAATGTGCTCACACATCCCTCCCACCCTCAAAAGTTTACCAGCACCCTCAGATCAGGCACCACATCTATCTATACCTGGAGTTAGAACCCTCCATCCACCACCTTCATGAATCACAAAAATTCATGATTCCAGTGCTCACTTCACAATAAGCAAAACTTCAGGTCTGTTCCAAATTAAAGTGCTATGTTTACTGTAGCATTTGTGAATTTGTAACTTCTTAACCAGTATAACTACATTGGTTTCCTATTGCTTTTAAGACATTGTTGATGAAATTTTTTAATGCTGTACCCTTAGCCCCATCTTCCCCATTAGCTCTCTGGGTTTTGTTGCATGATTTTGTATAATGCAGTGATTTGGGGGAATACCTGTGTCACACCATAGTAGAAATAAGTATAATGGGAATTTTAGGGAAGGTGAAGCAACAGTTAGTTTTACCTATCTGCCTTAAAAGCAGGAAAGGGAATTGTAGATGTTATGGTGAATACATGTTGGTGAGTAGCTGCACTATTTCCCCTATTCCTACGTCTTGATATGACTGAGACAACAGAATTATGAATCTTCAGAACCTACCTTCTCTTTTTCTTTGGAACAGGACAAGACTATTGACAACAAAAACCCACTAAGTGGTAGGGAACCTGGCTTTTAGGTATTTCACACCTGTGTGATTCTGGACAACTCTTCAGTTTCTCTTTTGTTAAATGAAGTTCCTTTTTGTGTGTCTAAGTAGGGATTCTAAGATCCTTACTTTTTGTATCTTAGAAGTTAGCTGCCAGTGTTTGTTTTTTGTTATTTTCTTCTTTCCTCCATCATGAGATTGAATAGAAATAGGGAAAAATCACCCAAAAAATATGAAAGTATTTCTTTCAGTGACTTTGTTATTCTCTTAATCCTTATACCTTTAGTGAAGCATCAATAACATACAGATATACCTCATATGCAGAAAACTGGTAAATGGCAAGACAGAGCATAGAATGTAGAGTATCCTTGATGTTGAAAGATAATTCTCAGGCTTGGAATGTCCAACTCATCACCTACACTCTAACTGTATGAGGTCTATATGTGGCCATAAATAACTTGATGTTTATCCCAAATGTGCCATAAATAACACACAAAGGTTTAAATAGCTGTTCTGTTAGCCTGAAGAGCTAGCACTAGGCATGACACCTGAATAAAATGTGGATTTGGTTTTGTCAGTATTCTTTAGTAGAACATTATTGATTTAATAGTTGGAGAAAAAATGTAAAGAGATTGTTAATCTGTATACTAATATATACTAATATACTATATACTAATTGTAATTAGTATATGTAGAATCTGGCTTTCCAGCCAAACAACCTGGGTTTAAATTCTAGTTCCACACATTATTAGCTTTTTTCATCCCAAATCTATTTTCTCTCTCTTTGAACTAGGGTTAACAATGATGTAGAGCACTTGTGAGAATTACAGTAAATATGAAAATTGCCTGCAGTCAATAACTCTGGCCTTTCCTCTACTAATATCTCCTTGATATCCCCGACCATCAATTTACTCAAGTCAATTTGAACCACTGACAACAATTTCTTTTATTTCCAGGAATGTTTCTCCAGTGGGTACTTTGTGCTGCCATATGGCTGGTCGCCCTCGTGGTCAATCTGATATTACATTGCCCTAAGTTTTGGCCTTTTGCAATGGTTGGGGGCTGTATTTGGGCAACAGGTAATGCATGATACTATTTATTATTTAAACATCTAAAGCTATGTTCAAAATAACTCATTCACAATAGAAGGAAATAGCACAAAAAGGAATTCTGAATACTGCTTAGTTATAGATAATAGAAATTAACAATTTCATTTTTTCCTTCAGATATTTCATAAATATTTTGGTGCATAGCTTATCTGTTTCCATTGCTCTCTGTCTGGTCAAGTTGAACTTGCATATTTATTTAGGCATTCTGGTCTTTGTCTAGCATGTGTGTCTGAAAATACTTATTAAGTAGTAGTCTCTACTAATACTATTTGCTTACATTACCACACAAAAAAATTTCCTTCTGTTGCTCTATTAATACCTAAAATTAAGGAACTAGAATTTATAACTTTGCTTGTCCAACTAGTAATGTTTCCTTCTATTAACATAAATCTAGCCCAGCAGATCTCTCCTCTCCTTTACAAAGAAAAGTCTAAGTACGAAGGATCTTTAGAGGTTATTTGACTAAAAGCAGATAAGTTTTAAATTGCTAAAAACTTATTAGGTGCCCACTTAATTTGAATGTCTACAAAATTAATTGATTTAAAGAAGTTCATGAGTTGGAAGACAGAAATATTAAATTTTAAATTCCCACTAGGATTTAATTGTTATACCTCAATTATACTTCTGTGATTGTGTTTACTGTGTCTAATGGGGAGAGAAGAACACAGAAAGCATATAAAACTTTATATTCACCCAAAAGGTTCCTCTGGAATTCAGAGAGGGAAGGATCTAAATTCAAAATGTTGTAGATGTGGTTGCTAAAGTTCATAGTAACTGATTAGAGATGGGAAGTAGAGCAAAGTGAAGAGCCAATGATGATGAAGAGATTTTATTCTAGGTGATTGAGGGTCGTGATATCATTGGCACACATAAGGAAAATGGGGAGAGGGATGCATCTAAAAGAGAAAATGATGCTTTCAGTTTCAGACCTTCTGAATTTGAAGACCCCAACATTTCCACAGTGGAGGATCTCTATGAACAGTTTGGAGCATTCATGCTAATCAAAACCATGAAATTAGACCAAGCACCCAAAGCAGAATATATGAAGAGGAGGAATGTGATCAAGGGAAAGTATTGTAACTCCAGAAGCTAGGACAAGACAAATCAGCTAGAGAAAATTCTAAACAGAGAAACAGGAGGAAATCAGAAGCAAAAAGCATCTCAGAAGCAAAGAGAAGAAAAATTTTGAGAAGTTTGTAGGACTGAGGTCACACTGCTGAGGGGTTAAGACCTACAAAAATGATCAAGCAGTGGCCCCAAGTGCCCCTCCAGAGTACAAAACAATGGATGCAGAATCCAGGAGATAAGTCAGTGAGCATAAGAGCAAAATCTAGGACTACATTGAGGCAAAGACTTCTACTGCTGGTTGACTGTGGGTTCGAGTCTAAGAGAATGGTCACGGCTAATTTTATCACTGACAACTTACACCAAAAAGTCATAGAACAGAAAGAGACCTATGTTAAAGTTGAAAATCACTGGTACAGTTAGGAAAGGTGCTAACTCAATGGTTTTCCTTGTAGGATTTTCTAATTTAGTTCTTTTAGCAATAAAATCATGAGTTTAAAACCAAAGATGTAGTTATATTAAAAATAAGGAATTGTGCATTACTAAATTCTTCCAAATACCACAAGCTTCAGTTAGAGTTAAAGATAAATATATAAAGGCATTTTCTATATTGAAAATAACACATTTCTTCTATGTATTACATCTACAGGGAATATTGCTGTTGTCCCAATTATCAAAACCATTGGTTTAGGCCTTGGAATCTTAATCTGGGGATCATTTAATACCTTAACTGGCTGGGCAAGCTCAAGGTAACACAAAGCAAACTATTTCAACTAAGGTTCTCTGTACTCATATTATATGTAAGACAGGGGGTAGTGGTTGGCCTAGCTGAGATGAATAACATTTTATTCTTACCCCCACAGAGATTACAGCGGGTAAGACATACATAAAATATGCTTACTACTTGCCCTAAATTCTAAAGATGTGATCTAGGTATTTGATGAAGATACAGGAAAGGATTATCTCTAGGAAATGGAAGTAGGGAAAAAGAAAGAGAACTGATATTTTAACTTTCTTTGTATGACAATTTGCCGAGCATTTTATAGGCATCATTTTCAACACATTTTCACAAATACAGGGGTAAGCACTATCTTAGATGGGAGCTGATAGTTTCAGTAACTTGATGAAGGCCACAGATCTAAAAAGTCAAGGTTCAAACCCAGTTCTTCTAGTTCCAGTCTTTTCTCTAAAGACTGGGCCAAGGTTAACAAACTGTAACCCAGACTCCCAGTCATTTTCTATAAATAAAATGTTACTGGAGCACAGTCAAGCTCATCCATGTATACTGTCTATGGCTGCTTTTACACTACAGTGGCAGAGTGGAGAAGCTGCAGGAGAGCATAGGGTCCACAAAGCTTACAATATTTATTCTCTAGCTCTTTAAGAGAAAGTTTGCCAACCCCAGCACTAGTGTGGGCAGGCCAAAGGGTTCCCACAAGCCACATGTGGCCATCTCTATTTAAAGTTAAGTTAATTACAGGTTGCTAAAAGTAAACACTCAGGTTCTCAGTTGCACCTGCCACTTTTCAAATGCTCGAGCAGGCTCCCTGGTGGTCTAGTGCTAGGATTCAGTGCTTTCAAGTGCTCAATCTCCATATACGACCAGGAATTCCATTGGATTGTGCAGCTCTAAGACATCCCATGCTTACAGAAAGTTCTATTGGAATTCATTGCCTCTGGTCAACATTCAGATTAACATTCAAGTTGGGTTTGGGAAAATTAGTAGAAGGGAAGATGTCACTCTTACCTTGTCAGACTCCACTTCCCCTCAAAGCATGATAATAACCTCCATAAAACAAAACAAACTAACCTCCAACATATTCTTTCCTGTCCTTTGCCCATCTCTGTTCTGCTCTATATAGGTGTTTTCTTTTTCTTCTTGATTTTTTAATCTCCTGCCCCCTGGATGGTTTTCAATGACTGCTAGTAATGATCACTACACTATCAAGGTATTGCGAAGCCAAAAGAATTTAACCAGGCAGTGACTTCAAAGTCTATTTCAATACTATACAAAATTACAGCCAATTATAATATAAAATTCCATTAGCCACTTAATCTAGTTTTTCTTCCTTCTTTATGGTCTTAATAAGAAAGGGATACTAATATATTTTAACTCATTTAATATCATAAGCAACCTCTCTAAGTCAGTAGATATCATTATTATTACATTAGAAACATGAGAAATTGAGAATAGTTAATATAAGTAATGTATCCACGTTACAGTGAGTGAGGGACTTGGGATTTGAACCTAGGAATCTGACTCTGAGTCTATGTACTTAAACACTACAAGGAACATATATATTCAGCAATACCACTGCTCTGACTTTCCCACATCCAGGTTTGGCTGGTTTGGAATGGATGCAGAAGAAGTGTCAAAACCACTGCTGAATTACATTGGAGCTGCACTGTCAGTAGTAAGGTACCCAGTCGTTTCCAGTGATTTAGCTACTCTCCTGAACATTTAGAAGGCTTTGCAAAGGTTCTGATGTGTTTGCTTTTTCTTAAACCCACAATTCATAGGCTTGACGTGATTTCTTCCTCAGATTCCTCATCTGCAAAGACAGCCTTGGTTTTCGAGCACAGAAAGTACTGCCCTGCAGTCACGAGCCCCAGCGTTCACTCTCAAACACTCAGAGACCCTCAGAGAATTGTTTAGCTGCTTTGACACTCACTTTTATATCTGGAATAGGTAGAAAACCTTAACAGTTTATAAGTTAGAATCAAATGGCACATTATTTTGCAAACTAAAAAAAAAAAAAGCTACATGGACAGATATTGTGCTGGCTTCCTGATGCCCCTGGAATGGTCACCGATTCTTTTAATTATTGCTCATCCATCTTTTCCCACTTCCCTGTCCCACATCTTTTTTTTTTTTTTAAATTAGGGTAACATAGGTTTACGAGTGCTCTGCATACATTTTAAGTGAATAGGTTCACATCTTTCAAATGTGTCTCCACACACCGTGCCCACCACTCTGATCTCACCTATTAAATTTCTATTTGTAGGAGTATCTGTGTCTAGTTATATGCATTACATGAAGAGGATGCACATGACTTTGAATCCTTATATGGCAGTGTTCTGTCACTAAAACTCTAACAGGAACTAGGTCATCTTAAATTCAGTCCCCTTTCCTCTCTAAATTCCATTTATATTCCCTGTCAGTGCCCCACATAATGGATAGCACTGCCTGGAAAGATCTTAGTTCTTTTTTATTCCTCAGGGAAGGAACACTGTATCTCTTTTCTCTTTATATGATGGTTTTTCCTCAGCCTCATTCAGGAACAATCTCTTTGTCATTGAAATGTTGCCTTAGAGAGTGGTTCCAGGCCAATTGGAAAAGAAATAACATAGATTATTCTAAAATAGCAGATTCCTGACATTTTTGGTTAGAGGCAATTTTATGTACTTTGTCCAATTTATACAGCATTGTAGGTTTGAACAACTCTCTCCAAAACAATTTCTTTATACCCCCGTATTGTGATATAACATGTCTTAGTTTTGACTAAAGTAATTTAAGACAAATTTGCCCAGTCCATCCATCAAATACTGTTTTCCTCTATATTCTTGCTTTAGGAAGAGTACATTCTCTAAAAATTGCATATCGATGTCTCATGTTTACCACTTCGACTTATGTCCTTAGGCAAATCATTTTATTTTTCCAGTCTTGTTTTCTTCATTTACAGAAGGGATAATAATTGTACCAAGCTCATAAGACATTTAGAGGCTTAAATAAAGTAAAATCTGGTAACTTTTATATAATGTGCTAAGTTCATGGTCAATGCTATTTATGTTGGGCAATTTTCATTATAATTATTTTATTAATAAGTATTTTATGTTCAGTTATTATATCCCCTTTGGGCATTTGTTGTTCAACCCTGTGTTAAACACATTAGTCCTCAGAGAACCATGTCACTTGCTCTGGCACTCTATCTGGGGCAGGGAAACACAATGCTTTCTCTCTTTGTTATGGGTCTCAGCTCCCTTCAGTGCTTTTCTGCTGATGATTTCCTGGAACTTTTCACTTCATTATTTTAATTTAGTTAAATCAGTTTATGCTGAAGGGCAATCATTAATTAATTTGGTGCTTCATAGTGTAAAGAAATTAGGAATATAGTTACATTGTTTTAGAATGTTACTTCTCTCTCTCTTTTTTTTTAATTCAAATTATTGTTTCTATTCTTCCAGGTTTCTATTGTATAGTCCAGGTTTTAAAGAAAATCCATGTGGGGAATTATAATGAGATAGATCAGGTGAAGCAAAATGCAGAGAACAATAAGAATCAAAAAGGAAAGTTAAATTACATATGGACTACGTATATGAGATTGAAATAAGGAATCTAACAAGGAAATTTATAATTTTTATATGAAAGATAGCATGCAATATGTACTCTTTGCATTCTTCTGTGCTTAAATACCTATTAATACATAATTTCAGGGCCTTCTTTGTGGTGCAGGGGTTAATATCACAGCACTATCAAACTAGGCCAGCCACTGTGGCATGAGTTAGATCCCTGGCCAGGGAGCTAACCTACATGGCAGAGAAGACTCTCGTGTCTTTCCCACTGCTCCCTTCAGCAGTGTATTTCAGTCAATCTGCCTGTTCTGCTCCCCACTGTCTCCGGTGAGTCCTCTCACACTCTTTTCCCCCCACACCTCTGGCCTACACCTCTGTGCTTATATGCATAAATAAATAAAAATAAATCTTTGAATAAAAAAATACATAATTTCAACCGCAGATGTATTTTGAAAACTTCCTGTATTTTAATTTTTGAACCATGGAAATATATTTAAAATAAGAATGTCAAGCCTATACCTAAGTTGTTCATTTTCATATGTTTATTCAATATTTTAACACATTTGCTTGGTTTAAAAGTCAATAGTTATGTGTGTTTGTTATAAAGATACTGAATATGAATAGAAAGTACATTATGAGAGAGATGTTAAAGTGGAAAACTCATTAAGCCATGAGTCTATTTTTATCCTTTAAAATACACTCTGGAGATCTTTCTATATTACAGCATAGAGGATGTTTTCATTACTTTTTAGTTTGTCCAGTTGAGGATGTTATTAAACTTTGTCAATAGAATAGAAAAGAAATATATTTTAATGTAGGTTTTATACATGTACACACACACATATACATGTGCACATATTCTGTGTTTGCATATTTGCTTATTTTACCATGTGACTCCAAGGTTAAGCAGGAATAAAAAATGAGGCCAAGGAGAATCAGCAAAAAGATGTGATTTGAGGAGAAAGCTTATAAGTTTAGCTTTTAACCTGTTGCAATTAAAAACAAGAGATATCAAAGACCATGACAGGCCTGGAAAAATGACAGGAACATCATATTGTTTGGAGTTAATTTAAACTATTCTGGAATTGAGATGGCTTGATATTAATGATAACTATGATAAATATCTCTAAAATTTATTTTCTTTACAGTGCTTTTGTATTTTTGTTCATCAAAAGTGAAATACCCACTAACACACCTTCCACGGACACCACACCATTAATAACAGAGCATGTGAGTATAATATGAGACAACTTGTTTTGAAACATTGAATAAAAAGAAAATTTATCGATTCATAAGTGTGAAACATGAGATGGTGATATGTTTTTACCTGCTATATACAATACACCATTTTTATGAGACCTACTTCCACATAGCAATCAATCAAATTTCTGCATATCCTGCTCTACTTCAAGGTAAAGACAGGAAACAGGAAATATATAAGGAGTCACTGATATGACTTTAAATAATCTTAAATAGTTTGAAACAGCAAATCTCATTAAATATAGACAGTGGTGGGGAGGGGAGGGGGAGGGTTGAGGGAAGATGGGAACACGAGGGACTGAGGTGATGGTGCACTGGTGAGATGGTGATGGGGAATACATGGGGATTACAATTAATGGCAAGTATATGTAAATTTTAAAATATTTTAATAAAAAAAATGCAAAAAAAAATATAGACAGATCTTAAGAGAGATCTGATGTCGCACAAGCATCAGTGGTTTCATGAACAAAAGAGATTTCACAGTAAACCCCCAGTGAATTCTGAGCCCAGAGTTTAGTCTTTCCTAGTTCAGGTCTCTCTTCTCCTGCCATGGGTGCGGTGCTGAAGGTGCCTCTGGACTAGCACACACACCCCACTCTGAACTGTTGCCTCCCCTGAAGGTGCTGCCTCTGCTCTTGATGTCAAAACTAAATTTTCTTCACCCTTCCTTCTACACCTACCAAAACTCATTTGGGTAACTGATACATTAGTTAAATTGACACTAAAGTTAAATAATAGATTCTGTCTATGAGGAAAGGGAGGTTTATTAATCCACAGGCACCAATAATCAGGGAATGTTTCAGCGGGAATGGAAAAGTTCGAGTTAGGAAAAGATTCCTTTGCCTACTCTATGTTCCATAAACCTATCAACCACCCTTCAAGGCAAAAACAACAAAGGAAAATGAAATAAATGCAAATTGGTAGAAGATATGTAGTAGGCTAGCTTTTTCTAAGCAAGGTGGAAGGATATAAACAAATTAAGCTTAAAGATATGTAAACAGTGTTGTTGGTTTGTATTTAACTAAACTCCATAAGCTCTTCACAGAGAAAGGAAGCATGATTATCAAAGAAAAGAAGTAGACTTAGCACAAAGAATTCAAATCTCTTTTCTTATCTCTTACAAAAGCTAGACTAACTTCTGCCAGAGGCAAAAATGATGATAGTCAATAATAGGAACATTATTAATTGCTCATAATTTTTCCTGACTTAGAAGGTTAGTCAGGTTGGAAACATGGTTAAATATGTTTTAACTAATGCACTTAAAAAATCTGAGTGGAAAAATGCCTATTCATCTGAGGTATTAATAGTAGAAGAGTTTGAGGTTTCCTTGGTTTTAGTTTCTTTACAGGTAATTAAAATATGTTAGTGAAACACAAGAAATAATAACTTCTTTTAGTTTTGATAGGTGCATATAATAGCTATATATTAAATGGATAATTTTTCAACTGTCATACCATTTAGAATTAAAGAGGAAGGGACAGTATCAGAAACAAGTGGATGTAAAGATAGCTACAGAATCAGAATGCATAGGATATAATGTTCATATTTTAAAGTGTGTTTAGGAGAGGAAAGAAAAACACTGAGAAAAAGCCAGTGTCACCAGAGTATTAATGCTATTTTTGGTTTTGTTTTGTACCAATGTTTTCAATAGGTGATCAACACAACTCAAGACTCCTCTCCTGATTACTCCTGGGTGGATAAATTGTCTACAGTACAACACCGCATAGTGTAAGAAGAGGTTTGGTTATTGTCTCATATTGGTTAGAGCAATAATTACCAAAGTGAAACGATAACGCATCTGTATTCACAAAGAAAATAGCAGCCCAAACTTTGACTCTCTGAGCTCCAAAGTAGAGAAGTTTCTTTATTCCCTGCTGAATTTTTGAGTAAAAGTGACTTTGGTCTCAGTGTTTAAAGGAATTCCTAAGCCACGGCGTTATCTCTAGCCAATAAGCAACCTCATTTTTAGAACTTTTGAGTCTAAAACAAAAGAGGTAGTTTGGGCTCCAGAGTAGAATGAGCCACATAGGTCACCGCAATTGTATTAGGAAATGCACTTCCTTGGAGGCGCCCTCTGCTAGGGCTCCTCCTCTCTTGGACAGTCACTTTCAGATACAGTGGAGCAGTTTGTGTGGGCTCTACCACTGTCCATAAAGACAAGGTTGTTGACTTCACATCAGCGCCTACATTGGAGGGGTTTCTTTTTCAGGAAATGAATATGAAAAAATTAGTGAAACACAAGAATTAATAGTAATTTGTATTTTACAACTGATGACTAGTTAGGATTTTATATGGTGACCCTTCTTTTGCTGCAAATATATATAAAACATTTATATATAAGTCCTCACTTAACGTCATGATAGGTTCTTGAAAGCTTCAACTTTAAGCAACACGATGAACAAGGAAAGTAAGTCTTGATAAGCTCGTTTTGTTCAATAATGGCAGGAACTGTTGTTTCCTCACTGATTTAGAACAAAAACGACATTGAACGTTTTTGAATGATATTCATCAAGGTCCTGAGTACACTCTCCTCACAGTGGGAAAGAGACAGTGCCTGGCACATGAGTGCTCAATAAATATTTGAATAAATGAAAGAATGATCTAACAAGCAAATGAGTTTGAAGGAAATAATATGTTACTGTTTTTGCTTCAGAATGAAACATTGCTCAAACAAAAATTTTTTTTTTCACAAAGCTTCTCCTTCTCGAAGAGCATATTAGCTAAGAAAAACATTTTTGGTGTTTTATCAGTAGCTAGGTCTGGTCTGTGTTTGGGACACTCCTCTAGAACTATAGTCCAGACTGCACACAACACAGGGCTTTCCAGTGTGGAGAATTTATTGCCAGATTGACACTGAGAGTCCCTGTAGTCTCATATTCCTTAAAGCACTATGAAAATAGACTAAGAATTTGTTTTCAAGCTGGAAAGGGGATAGTGTTTGCCTATAACCCTTTCCTGTTTCATGTCATTGTCCTTAGTATTAAGTTAAAAGGACTGTTCAGAAATATTAAGCATCTTCCCCTAAAATAATTAGAAATGCTTGTTCCATGCAGATACGTCCTGCGTCTAAAGAGTCAACATGATTCTTGTGCTTAAAATGAAACATTTGCTACTTATAAAAGTAATATTTTACCTGAAATATCTAGATAATTTGATTACATTAGCACTTCCTCCTGTCACGTCAGCTAAGGCATCAGTAAGTTTTTGGATTCCATTAGCTGTTGGAACAAACATTTGGTACATAGTCTATCCTTGCCCTGTGCTAGATCTTAGTTTTTAAAAAAGCAAATGGAGTAGTGTCTGTTCACAAATGCCTCAAAATTTAGAAAGTCAAGTTAATGTATCTATACTATATAATATGATGGCCATGTCCTCATTTATGGAGTGACAATTTATAATGATAATCCATCTGTAAATCAGGTACTTCCAAATTAGACAGTTAGAGACTAAAGCTCTCCTCTTTCTTAGTTTTGATGCCATTTTGATATTACTGGGACTTGTATGAGTTCTGCCAGTCACAGGCCTTGAGATAGAGGGGTAATTTCTGAATAATTGCTTGTGATTTCTATTTGGAAGTGTACTTTACTTATGATTCTGTGTGTGTGTGTGTGTGAATGAGTGAGAGAGAGAAAGAGACGGAGAGAGAGAGAAATATTGCTTTGAGTGAAAATTAATAGTGATTTGTTTTTTAAGGGGCTGTAGTCTGGCAGTGATATCTGGGATACTCTATGGATGTACATTTGTGCCAGTCATTTATATCAAGGATCACAGCAAAAGAAATGATAGTATCTATGCAGGGGCAAGCCAATATGGTGAGAGTAAACAGTTACTTTACTTTATAAATAAACTCAATACTTGTTTTTCTACTTAATAAAAGAGAATGTGATTATAGTAAATACTAGTGTATAGCTTTGATCATACATTTTGTTGTTGAATTAGAAAGACACTGAAAATTAAAAGTAATAAAAGATTATTTGAGTATTTTATGTGATCTTTAACATACAAATATAGAGTCCACTTTAGTCAGGACTCATTTCAATGACTTGGATCTTAACACATAGTTTCCAGCTTTACAGTAAGATTTGAGACATTT
Organism: Galemys pyrenaicus; assembly: GCA_019455555.1. Classification (NCBI taxonomy): domain Eukaryota; kingdom Metazoa; phylum Chordata; class Mammalia; order Eulipotyphla; family Talpidae; genus Galemys; species Galemys pyrenaicus. The sequence goes on along the minus strand of JAGFMF010011409.1, from coordinate 753,166 downwards.
TCTGGTTTGATGTTCCCTAGGGAAATATGTATTCTCCTCTTTATAAAAACTAAAGTGTAGTACATAGTACTTTAAAATTAAGTAAAGGTCAAAATAGAGTCTATTTAGTCCAAGGATGTTATTTTTCAAGCACAAAGTAATATTCTGAAAGATTCAACACAAGGTCCCATAATTATCTCTGTTTCTAGTCTAGAATTGATCTCCTAGGCATAAACTCAAACTATTTGCAATACTCTGGGTCAGACTGAAAAGAAAATGGAAGTGTCTACAGCAGGGCATGGGTTCTATAATTATGTTAAAACATGGCTTACACCCATGAGATAATGTGATGAAAGCATGGATAATAAAGTTCTAAATCAAATGGCACAGCACACGGCTGTGTACTGTGTACACAGCACAGTTCAGATAAGGGAGAAGTTTGGAGGCCAAAAGTCACAATGGAAAGATTAATAAAGAAGCTGATTTGAACTGGACTTTAAAAGAGTGACTAGACATTGAGTCAAGTTATAGTTTATCCTCTCTTTTAATATTCAGCCCCATGAACTGTCCTCAAATCTTATTAATCTCTCTTTTTTATGTTTTATACAAATACTGTTTGCATTTTTTATTCTTTTCACTTGTAAGTGAAAAAACTGCAGAAATGGGAGAATGTTAGATTAAAAGAGCATAATAAATATGAAAAAAAAGTGGAACACAAGAAAGAATCTAACTTGTGCAACATTGTATACTCACTAAAAATGAGCCATATGTTTGAGTCTAAGATATTTTCTTGCCCCAAGGTAAATTCAGAACACAAGACAAACATAACTAATTGTTCACTATGCTACTGGTTGTTGGTACTGGGATAATAATGTCTTTAATCTCTTTAGTAAACAGAATAATTATTTCTTAAGGATCTTTCTTAGGGCAATTCAAATGTATCTGATAAAAATGAATTTTATTCCAACTTATTACAAAGTAATTGGTGCAGACATTTTTTATTTAACACATAGGTAGTGCATGTTCTGTGCTAGGCAATATTTTATTTTATTTTTTAAACAAATTTATTTATTCAAGTATAAAATGTTCTCAGAAAAATACACAAGTAAACACAGCTCAATGACTTAATGCAAAGTGTCTTATGTAACTACTACCCAGAACTTTAATAGCCTTCGTTCCTTATGGTTAGGCAATATTTTAAACACATTACAATAGCAACCATTCTGGTTGCTATGGTTGGATAACATTATTATCCTCATTCTACAACTGAGGAAATTAAGACAGAGATTAGATAATTTGATCAAACTGCAAAGGTAGCAAGTGGTGAATAAAGTATTAACTTTGAGGTGGTCTGTGCTTTTTATCACTAAGCTATGCTGTCTTTTGTGGGGTCACAGATGGATGTGTTATTTGTACATGATCCAGAAGTAGAATTTAGTATTTTAGAAGAATAGATAAACGATTTTTTCCTTCAAGCTTTCCTCTGTAAACATGACCATTCTTCTGGGTCAAAATGTAGGTGAGAGGAGCATTAGTCCAGGGTGGCCTTCCAGCCAGAACCTGTTAAGACACATATCTGTGTGACCACATTTTCATCTGCTTAAACAGTCAGTGGAACTGGGGTTTCTCAGATATTGAACCACAATCACTTGTTATTAACTCCCCCATGCAACTAGATTTATACTAAATAACTGAGTTAAAGTATTGTGGAATAACTTTCAGAACAGCCTGTACAATGTCATCTGCCACAGAGATCTAATCTGGTCTCCAGCTTGATCAAGAAACTATATAAATTTAGGACCCCCAAAATACTTTCCCACCCTCCCCAACTATGTTTTACTTGGTAATGTGCTATCATTTCTACAGTCAGTAATATTAGGTCTTAATACCTATTTAGTATTAACATAGTCATATAATTTCATACTTACTTAGCTTTCCAAGATGATCATTAAAACCAGTCTTTTAAATATGATTATAGTAACTAATTTGCTACTTAATATTTCTAGGTTCTAAGTATGTTAATTAAAATTTCATATAAATAGGATGTCAAAAACTAGGATAACAAAATTTAATAGTCCCTTGTTTTAAAGAATGATTTTGTTATAATTTTATAAGCCTCAATGTACTTGAAATGACTACAATGATATACTTTAGAGTTCTATCATTTATATTTTCAGATCTAGACTATGTCTTTGCTCACTTCAGCGGTATCTTTCTTACAAGTACAATCTACTTTCTGGCCTACTGCATCGCCATGAAAAATAATCCTAAACTATATCCAGAAGCAGTCTTACCAGGTAAGACTAGTTACTACAGAGCATTTTCTTCTTATGTAGAAGTATTATCCTCCTCTCATTTAGCTTGAATAATTGTCTTTTGGAAACCAAGCCATCCTGTGTGTGTGTATTTTCATGCCTTTGATCTACTTTACCACCAAATATAAATTATTTAAATGTCTTGATATGAAATGCCAGTCAACCTTAAAGAACCAAATCTTAAACAATGAATCTAAGATCTTTTCCTATGTACTGTGCCTCAGATTTATTATTTCTTCTATTATTATTTATTATTATCTGAATAAATCTTCAGATTTATTATTTCTTCTCTATCTAAGGATTCATATTAAAAGTCAAGATCCTGTGACTCTACTAAAAAAAAAAAATAGAATGTATATCAATAAATAGGAATCTGCAGTCACTTGAAAAAAGTTTCTCCCAAAAGTCGGTGCAAATTGTTTTAGAGTGTAAAAAAATCTGTTAAATACACTATTTGGACTTAATAGACATTCTGGTAAAATTATATTTTTTTTTACTATTTACCAAATATAATTTATCATTTATTCAAGAGTTTGCTATAATTGGGTTTGGAACATAAGTCTACAAATAAAATTTTATAAAAGCAAAATAAAACATAAGTCAAACAATCATTTTGAATGTTAGATTCAATTATGCTCATGTAGAACCTTATAGAAAATGGTAGAATATTTTCTGAATGCCTTGTTCAAGAATCCTGAAAATATTAATTGGTATTTTCATTCAGATGCTAGGCATTTTCTTCCTTTATTGATAGCATTATTCCAAACCACACTTATTTTCATGGTCATGATTTAGAGTAAGTGGTGTTTGTAGGACATGTTCAGATCCCATATCTTTCCTAGGTCCCTCTTTACCCCCCAACATTTACCTCAACTTCTACTTTGGATACTATATTTTAATATAAATAAAGTAAAAGTTTTGAAAATTATATCCATAGCAAAAATCATTTGGTTCCCAAAATGGGCATAAAAAACAACTCAAAAATTCACATTAGCCAAGAATGTTAGTAAGAATTCATTTATGTCTGCACTTTAATGTTCCTGCTGTATCTGGAATGTTGATTTTTCAAGAGAGGAACATGACTTGTCAACAACATGTGGTGTCTGTGTGTTTCAGGGTTCCTGTCAGGAATTCTCTGGGCCATTGCTACCTGCTGCTGTTTCATAGCTAATCACTCCCTCAGTGCTGTGGTCACTTTTCCTATAATCACTGCTGTAAGTAGTCGAATTGTTTTTCCAAATTGTTTTCTTTCAAGGTAAATCTAATTTTTCTGAAGCATTCTTAGTGAGTCACTAAAGGCTGCATGGAGTTCCACGTTTTTAGGAGTAAAATTAGAATCACAGATACATGTAACTAAGCTAACACCCGTAGTTTTCATGTCTTCGATTGCTAAGGGAACATTTCCAACCTCATTTTATCAGGTTTATTAATTTTTAATCTATTAGAGATTTTGATTGATCATCTTACCTAATGTCACTTTGGATACATTATCATTCACTATTTATAACAATACTCATATTGTTTATCTAACATTTCTATGTATTATAAGGTTTATAGATATAAAAACACTTTTATCTGTTATAACACTTGAATTTCATGACAACTTTGTGAAACAAAGTGTTACTTCAGACTCCTCGTCTTATGTAATTTAATATTTTTAGGAAAAGCTTAAAAAAATCTGTTGGCATTTATCATAGCAAACATAATACAATCTGCTTCATCAGATTTTCCTATAGGTTCCAATCATGTAATACACATTTAAGTAACACAAAAACAAAACTGTTTCTTTGACATAGACAGGACAGGTATTCATAGGAGTGTCCCCATTCTGAAAATGAGAAATTGGAAGCAATAGCCAAGAGCACTTCACAGAGCAAGTGAAAATCTCAAGGTTTCTAAAAGTATAGTTTCCAGGACATTGTGATATTTTCTGCCAACTGTGTGCCCTCCAACTTAGAGTTTGTTTAAGGTTTTCATGGTACTGGATCTGACATATTCACATATAAATTAATTGCTTTAATTTGGGCTCTTACTTTAGATAGCTTAGATATGTATCTTCTTTTTCCCAAATCATCATCATAAATATTTGCTTCAAATATTTTATCAGCACACCTGAACAAACCTAGGAAACTGATTTTTAAAGTATATTGCACAAAACTTTGAAACATTCTTACATTTTAATATAAATTATGGGTTTCATACATAGTTCCGACAGTTTTACTGTGCTCATAAAATAGCTTTCAATCATAATTAATTTCAAATCATTTCAAGATCCTATATTTTGACATTCTTATTCTCTGTTGAGGGAAAATATTATCAAAATTGAGTAAATTATGAAGATATTCTAGGTTTCAGCCATCATATTTGCAATGGCAAAAATGGCAAATTCTTACCAAAAAGGGGTTTATTTCTCATTATTTCAAGAAGATTTAATGCTAGAAGTGATAATATAATAGTGAGGACAAAGTTTACACTTAAATGCTTAAAAGTAAATTTTCAAAGAAAAATATACTTTTGGTATGCAAATATTATTTGACAGTAATATCTCACTATACAGGAAGAACAATACTTAAATAATTCAATTCACTAATCACATCAAATTCAAACTTCGTCACAGTAGTGTTTTTTTTCTTTAAGTCAAGTTATAGTCTTGAAAAAATGTAGGTTCTCCCAAAAAGTTTTGAAGTAATTTTTATACAAAGTATGCAGATACACACAAGTCACACAAGACAAATAGAAATACAAAGACAAATAGAATATCAAAACTCTGACCAGGATGGTAAGGGAAGCAAATAACATAAAGAGCAAATGGTTGCTATGACTAAATATTAAATTTTGCTTTGCGCTTACAAAAGGGGGTAAAACAATTGGGTAGCTAATTCTTTTTTAACTGTTTACATACTGTCTCCTCAGAAAAGACCAAATATTTCTGGTAGGAAACTGATATGCAACATATGCAACACTTTATAGGGGACTTTGAATAACAATAAATAATATTCTTCACATAAACTTTATAGTAGATATATGGTTTTCCCACACTATTTCTTGGATGATGGAAAGACTTAGGCCAAAATATTATGGCCTAGTTGAGTGGAACTGAGGTGTAGCCAAAACATTGGTGGGCATGGTCTCTGTGTTTTTTGGAGACTTCCCCTTCAAAAAAGGATTGTTCTTGAACCACTGTGATGTAAGAAGTCTTTTCACCTACCAGGTATAGTTTCTTTTGATGTTTGGAGATTGTTGTATGTGAAGGACAGCTAATTCTGTTTGGTGAGAGACTAGACCTCAGTTACTACTAGGTTCTTGACTCGTTTCATTTTTGTTACTCTCATCAAACACAACCTTAGCTACATGCAGAAGAGATTCAGTCCCTACCATCATGTATCTTACGTTCTTTATTTTCTCTTCTTGGTAGCATTCATTACGTTTAACTTTAACTTTTTTAATGGAAAACTTCAAGTATACCCATTACCCAGCTTTGATAACCATGAATATGATCAATCTTAGTAATCATGAATACAACCAATCTTCGTTTAGCAAAAGAATACATTTTTTTCCTAATCCCAGCAGCGCTGTTCTTCCCATGTACATATATTTCCATTGTTACCTATCCAGTGGTGACTAGGCTGAGTTCCGTGAAAGCAACAAACTATATTGTTCATTGGCAAATAACATTCAATAAAAAAGATAACGAAAACAACTCACCTAGCAGGAGAAAGGGCTTGTTACCACTCCTCCAGGTCTTACCTGTTAAACTAAAAGCTGAATCAGCCTATCCAGAGGGTTCAGTTTCTCAAGATGACTCACACTCACCTTGTATTCAAAGCCTGACTTAAGATGTGTAATTTAAATTTACAAAAAGAAAACGTACAATCCAAATTGCCAGAACAGTTACATCTCTTATCTAAGAAGTTCCATTTATTTGACTCTCCTTTGCCTACATCAGAATCTACACATATTGACCTCAGAGTGCCATATTTTTAGCAAAGCACCACTTCCTATAACCACATTACTCTCACAATAACCCTTAGACCATGTCTGAACTAATAATTAGGAAACATCAGCCAATGAGCTTCAAAGATCAATGATACATTTTGATATTGTCTTCTAGTATGTACTCTGAAGGGAAACGAATTTCCATATTAAAGAGGATAAACATTCTTGAGTGACTGAATATTAGTTTTATATCCTCTGTTCTGTTATTTCCTCCCTTTCTGTCCAAAGTCAGAACAGAGTTGCCTTTAGGACCCAGAAGATTTTTGTTTAACATGGGTTTGAAACATAGGACCTACAGCATCAATAAAAGATAGTTCTTTTGACCTATTTCTGTTTCTTTTGATGTCGACTTTTTCAGATGCTGATAAACAGAAAGTAATATATTTTATTACTCCACTTAATGCCAGAAGTGTAGTCAAAATTTGATGATCCAGTGATTTAAACTATTGGAATAGTAAAGGGGAAAAAACATGTTGAATCTGTTTATTTAAAAGCTTTCCAGAGTTTGTGAAAGGCTTGAAGAGAAACATTAAAGTGCTAATATAATACACCTCCATAAAGGCCACAATTTGTCCAAATTCCAAATTTTTTCTTTCTTAGCTAAAAAAATTAATAAACACTAATCCCTTAATGTTTTCGAATTGCAGAATCATCCTTTTTTCCATCACAATTCTTCTAATTACCTTTGACATATATTATTTCATTCCAGTCTTTCTCTCCTGTTCACTAACCCATTGTTTACTTTTCCTTACATAGTTTTCCTATCTTCCCATAATATCATCTTTGGCATTTACTAGAACTTAATGTAAAACATAGTTGATTTCTATGCTGTAGTATCAATTTAAAACACTTTTTAAACCATATACTGCTTCCATATGCACCTTATTTGTCAGGCCAAAAAGAATATACTAAATTTCTTCAGTGATGAGATTGTCTTAGGCCAAAGAAAGTTATATTTATTCTTTCATTCTTATTAATCCTATTTCTAGTATCCTAAAGATTTATCAATAAAATAAATTATTTACCTATTTAAATATTTTACTCTAAAAAGATCACATGAACAATATCATTCTATGGCATAAAATATGACAGTATCATCAAAACTATAAAAATGAAAATTATAAAGAAAAATATCTTCATTATGTATTTAATGCTACTTAGTTTAATGTAAATTAGGGTTGAGATTATAGAAAATTTACCCTGATGATGATATTACATTGTTTTACAATAGAAAGTTATCTGATTAAAATATCAGGTCAGTTCTCTAATTTATAATAATTACATAAAGTAGTTAGAGAAAAAAATTCAACTTAATTAAATTTCTTACTTTTATTTAAGGGTCCGGGACTTATAGCTGCAATGTGGGGAGTCTTCATATTCAAAGAAATACAGGTAAGTACCAGAAATGGCATAGCTAGAAAAGAGGAATAGAGTCAAGTAAGGTTATTTAATATTATAGTTTTGTTATTTTCTAAGAACTGCATTTGACTTCTAAACCAGGGCAGAAAATACATTGAACGTATTTGACAGGGCAGATGCTCCAACTGTTGTCTTTTCTAACTAGAAAATAGTCAAGATATAATAATGATTATCAAATATGTTTCTAACACAAGTTCCAGTGGAAGGACGCTTAAGTTAACTTTAATTTTATTTAAGAGATTTTATTTTTATCACCCAGTCAAATATGACAAAGGCAAATTGTAGTGTAAAAAATAAACAAAGTGAAAGATTTTTTTTAATCACAAAGGTTAAAATATCCCTACGGCAAATGGAATTTGATAATAAATTTTTGTTGGCCCTTATAACTCCCAAAGGTCTCCATAATAATATGGGGCCTGGTTACTATCTCCTTTACAGTGTAGTTGACGGTGGTTTTAAAATTACATTCATCAAATAGTTCTGGGATGTGTGTTTGTCTGTCTTTTCACTACAAATTGTTTCAATTTTTTTTTCCCATTTACCTCTATTTAGAAAAAGTTCTTAGTTGAGGAATATACATATTTACATTGAATTTTATCTGTTATATTCAAAACTCCAAGTTAAAAATTCTGCTTCAGGAAGAATGTTGGAGTGATCTTTCTTAAGTTAACAAAGGAACACTATTACTCTTGCCCAAAATAAAAAGTAAGAGACGAGGCAGTTTGTGTAAAGAGGGAAAATACTTTATTTCCTGAAAATATCATTCTTCTTTCTACATAGATAGTGAAATAGGGAGCTTAGCAAAGTATTTATATAATCAATTTGTATAATGCTGATTATTGAGGACCCATGTGCTGTTTTTCTTATTTAATTGCATTGTCTAGTTCACAAAGCACATTTGGAATTCACCTAAGTATTTTCAGGTGGGGGTTATTATAAATAAGGCTCTATATATACTATGTCATGGTCACCACCAAAAGTACAGTTCATTCCTGCACCATACAAGTAGCCCTTTTTACCTAATTTACCAGCCTCTTCCCTTTTCCCTCTGGTAACCGCCAATATGATCTTATAGTCTAAAAGTTTGTCTTCATTTATTTAGTTCATTAATTTGTCTTGTTTCTTTATGTATCACATGAGTGAAATCATATGGCATTTCTTTCTTCATCTGATTTACTTCATTAAGCATAATACCCTCTAAGTCCATGCATGTTGTCGCAAGTGGCAGGATGTCATTGTTTTATGGAGTACATTCCATTGTGTATATATGCTACATCTTTATCTACTTATCTGTTGATGGGCACCTAAGTTTTTCCCAGCTCTAGGAAATTAAAATTGTGCTGCAATAACCTTGGAGGTGCATATAAATCTTCAAATAGTATTTTTGCATTTCTTGGGGACACACCTAGAAGTGGGATAGCTGGATTATATAGAGTTTCATTCTTAAAAGTTTTTGAGTGCCTACTCTGCACCAGTTCTGATTTCTAGTCTTCACTGTCTTAATACTAAGAAAAACACATTAGAGAAATTTTTATACAAGATATGTGAATGTGTGTGTGTTGTTCCGTACTTAGAAGACATTTTGGTTTTGTCTTTCACTCTATAATTTATATTAAAGTGGCTTCTGATAGTGGAGTTGCTTATAGTGAGTCAGAGAATTCAGCTGGCCCTAACCCAACTTATAAAGACCTCTCTCTGGTCGTCACACAGGTACATTAATCCTCCCTGACCCAACTGATTGGCATTAATATAAATGGGAACTGATGATTTTATTATTTGATTTGACTATCAGGAGATCTCCATGTAATTTTAAAACATCTATCTAAATCTAGAGAAACACTAGTCCTGTTTTACTTTGTGATGTTCAAACCTTATCTTAGAGTCTGTATATTTTATCTATATTTAGAGAGGGAAGTAGACGACCTGGCAATCATTCAGAGGGCAATGGCCAGGACAGTAAGGGAAGATGAAACCATTTTACATGAAAAATGGTCAAAAGAGCTAAAATATTGACTAGGAAAAAAATCCTTCAGAGAAAATAGACAGTTATTTCTAAATCTTTAAGGGGTATCTTGTGAGAGAAAAATTAGAATTGATCTACCTGTGCCCCTAGATGTGGAATTTATAGTAGATAAATAGTCTACTTAACACAGGAAGATATTTCACTGTTAATGCAAAGACAATCTGGGAGTGGCTCTAATGTTTCCAAGTCTAAGGCCAGCGCAGCCATACAGAGCCAGGCCAGTCAGAGTCTGTTCCTCGCTTTTCAGATTTATCTCCACATCTGTACGTTGTCATCTCTCTCTAGGAGGATGTAGCCCCCTCTCCTCATTTGTCTCTTTGCATGTGAACTCCATGCATGGCCCCCTCCAGTCATTTCACCATCTTCAAAAATGTATAGACTTTACAAAACACAAAGCTGAGCCTTTTATGACATCCAGATACCCATGCGCGCCCCCCCCCCCCATTCTTGGGGGAAAAACCAAAAAAACCCAAAAATAACAGGGTGGACTATAAAATCTCCTTAGGCCCATAGTCCGTCAAGCTCATATATTCACTTAGCTCTCATTGTTCTAATCACACTGATCTTTTCTTTGTCCCTGACAGGTAATAGGATTTTTTTTATAATAGAGCTTTGCACATAAATTCCTTCTACCTGCAGGTGTTCATTGATCCTTATAAGCTAAAAAATAACACTCCAACTTTGTATCACACTCTTAAACAACGATGGCCTTTGCTAATTAACATCCCTCTTAAGTTGTGACATTATTTTCTGTGATTGCTTTCATTACAGTCTCCCACATTATATTATTAGCTGAATAAGCACACATTTTCACTCACCAGCTTTTTTTTATTGTTTTGAATAAAGGCATGTTTATAATTAATGATGCCCCTCATATAGTTTGTTTCTAATGTCCTAGCAACTGCTGTACACACCATTCCATGTATTATTTCTCAACAGAATCCTGTTTGCTTCCCTTCTTAACCCCAGCACATGTTGAAGGTAGTAGGAACACACATGTACTAGGATTCTATGGATTTTCAAGAGTATTTGAATGATTATATTGAAGGTCATGCAGGAGGAAAAAGCAGATGGCTAGTAAGGTACCTAAAAAATAATTGTGTGCTGTTTAAACATTTAATTCTTTTTTATTATTTAGGGTCTACAAAACTACCTGTTGATGATATTTGCGTTTTGCATCATCTTGGCTGGAGTCTTATGCACTGCTTTTTCTAAACTCTAATAACCACATGACCAACAGATGGCAGCAGTGGTTAAGAAAACAGGTCTGGACACTGGAGAAATTATGCTGAGAACAGAGTTCATTTTCATACTGCCAATGAATCTCAACTCGGCTTAGAGTGGGTAAATATTTTAACTTTTTTCACATATCTGAGAATGAACGAAAACTGAGTTTCAGTCAAGGATAAAAATGAAAAGTTCTTCTAATGAACTATTTATGAAGATGGGATTTCCCAGGATCACTAAAATGTTTACATTATTACTCGATTACACCTGTGGATCACACTACGTAATTAGTGTCGTTACTAGAAAAGACTGGAGTTCACATGCAAAGACTGTAGAGCCCAACTTTCCAACCTATTACCCCCTTTAATGAAGAGAGGCAGAAAAATGTGGGGAGAAGTGGAGTGAGATTTCCCTTATAATGGAATCAGATTCCAAAGATGTCTGGAGCCTTTGCTAGAAAAAGTAAATGTCAGAGTTGGTAACTGGATGTTAAAAAGACCATTTAATTTTTTTTAAGCCCAAATTTATTTTTATTCCAAGTTAATATTGCGAACAGTACATCACCCACACTTCTTAGCTCAACATACTTTTTATTATCTCTGGGTAAGATTCATCCAGACAAAAACTTCCTCCCATTCAGAGTATGTATATGATACCTATGTACCTACACCAGTACACACACATAAATACACTCACATAGATGGATGTGCTGGTTCAAATCTGGGAGCAATTCTAGAGTTGCTAAAGTAAGGTTGTTGCTGAAAGACTTTTCTGAAATCCCTGTTTGAACTGAAGCTTTTCTTCATGTTTTAAACTGGGGGTTTCCACTGGCAAAAGAAAACGGCAGACAATACCAGTTTTATTTCTCTAGGAAAACAAAAATGGAACTGCTAATATGAAATTATTTTGAGAGTTTCCAAATTCTCAAAATAATAGAACCCCAATCAATATAAATTTCACCTGCCCACTGAATTATACTTCCATTTCCTCCTTTGCCCTCCCCTCCCTTACCCTTCCCTTGCTCACTTTTCAGAAGTCATGAAATAGTATTCTGCTGACTGTACACATTCTGTTGTTTAGCTCCATGGATTTAAATCCCATTTCTGCTTCATCTTAACTGTGTAACTTTGGATAGATTCCTGAGTCCCTTGTATCAGACATCTCATCTGTATACTGGGGGCAATAACAATATCTACCTCACATGAATGTTGTGAAGTACAAATTAGTTAAAATCTGTGAAGTATATTGAATAGTCTCTGGCACTTGACAAACATAACTCTTAACTATCACTATTCTTTATTGTTTGTAAAAGAAAACGTGTCTGTCTGTTGGAGAACACCTTGTACGTTACTGCCTATTATTCTGTCACCATTATTCTGTCCAAACAATTGCCTTTTAATCTCTCTATTTGAGAAAATATTCAAAATGATACTGGAGTTCCTTGTTTAATTGTTGAATTGCTAATATAAGTATTTGATTATTATAATTTATAAAAATCTTGTATTATTTAACTGGTGTTATTAATTATGCTGATAACCTTTGAATAAATTGACACAATGTGAAAACTATTTTTCTTATTTATGTATGTTTAAACTTTTATATTAGATAGCATTCAATTACTCTTTAGTTGAGACTGCCAGTTAACATACATAAATGTGAAGTAACAGAATTGCAGGAAGAAAAATACTAAAAAAATTCTAATTACCACTAATTTTTACTACTAGACAGGCTTATATTGCATTACAAGGGTAATATCAAAAAAAAATTTTTTTACAAAATGGTTAACAAATAACTTACTCTAATTGAGTGACAAATATTTACTCTCTTTGAACACCTTATAAAGTTAACACCTATCTTCCTCGAGGTTTTAAGGTTTATTTTTCCTGGTGTAGAAACAAAAATTGTTGTTTATTTTAATTTTTTTTCTGGTTTGACTTTCTATCACTGAGTACAAAGGCAGTTCTGCCTGAAGTAGGGAAGTAATAAACCAATGAAGCCAGCATCTAGGTTGAGAACTTTCTATAGAAATAAAAATTACAGTTTCTAAAAGGAATTTGTAAAATGAGTGAAAGAACAGCACTTCATTCCCCAAGTTACCCAATGTCCTCTTTTTCCCATTGCACTAATTTATTTGTATTTAGAGTTACTAACTACTAAAACTATGTGTGTCAATATTGATAGAGCTGGAAAAGGCAAGTTGTAGAATTATTTGCACATTGTGCTATACCATTTAGATGGATTTTTAAACATTTCAGTAATATATTTTTTCTATAAATGCACATGTATGAAAAAGATTAGAAAATACACAAACCAAACTTATAATAATGAGATCAGAATGACTACACTGGGATAAGGATACACTTGAGCATTCTCTGTATTATTCTTAAGTTTTATGGCAATGAATTTATATATGTATTTTTTAACTGCTAAAAGAATTAGCAGCACAAAATTCAGAAGCATATGTCTAAATGTTAGAATAAGTCTGGGCAAAGAATGGGATGAATGTTTTTTTCCTCTTTATTCCTTTTTGTTCTTTCTAAAATTTCAAAACAAGTATGCCCACGCACAAATAAAAAAGACAAAGTTGGGAAATTCTCCAGTGGAGTTTCATCTTTGGAAGGCAGAAGCCTGAAACTCACATATTTCCTTGAAGTAGAATATGTTCTTCCTGACTGGTCTCTCCGGGAGATCTGTAAAACTACCTGATAAAGTTCCCTCAGAAATATGATCTCACTTTAAAAAAAAATTCAGATATAATCTATTTTAATCAAATTTCACAAGGTATAATTTGGATCCAATATAATTCGCCATTTTTAGTGGACAGTTGCTTTCAGCTTCAGCACGTGTAACATTACTACAGCTTAAACTCAAAACATTTCCTTTGACCCAGAAAGTTCCTCTATGCACCATTGTCATTGACTTCCCACAGAGGGGGCATCAGCAATCTGTTTTTTGTCACTCAAGATTACTTAGATTGCTTATTATAAATTCTCACATAAATGTAATCCTATAATATGTACCCTTTTGTTTCTGATTCTTTCTTCTATAAGCCATTGTAAACAATTTATGCTAGCTAAAACAATTATAATTCATTCTTAATTATTTTCCCTAGCAGAAGAACATGCACGCCTGTATTCAAAATGAAAGCTAAAGCCAAAAATGATTAACATTTGGAATTGTTATATTTATGTGGGTGATGTGTCAGTTCCAGAAATTCACTGCTTAATATTCTGTAATGTACTCTTTTGAGGAATTTATATTAAATGGCTTAAACCAGAAGACATCCTTTTCTACATGCTGAGAAATATGTTATTCTTGAATTTCCTATGCTGACCAAATGGATTACAATTTATGCAGCTGGAAAATGTGATTTGCATTTTGTACAAGTGTTCCTGTGATTCTTACTGCACTTGTGCTCTCAATTTTGTATTTATGTCTTATACCTTGATATTTAAAAGATTTCAAGGAATGAGTTGTTCTTAAAAAGGAATATTCTGTATTCCAGTCTTAAAAAGAAAATAAAAGAGCAGGTATTAATTTGTGAGGATTTTTAGCAGTAAAATGAAATGTTTAAAATCAATGTATAATTTTTTGTAAAAAATAACAATAATAAGTAGGCACCATATTATCTCTCTTTTTTCGTTGAAGGCATTTAACTCATATGCTGAATCACCTCCAACGAGATTTGTGGCCATGTCTGTTTTTATTCCAGATTCTTCAGGAATGATATCTCTTTCTCCAGTAATAAAACCTCTAGAACAATTTATGTTAACATGAATTATTTCCAAATGGAAATAATTCAAGTTCTAATGAAATAGATCCTGGAAATGAACTGGAAAGGGAGGCGAGAATAATTTCTTGGGTGGAGACAGCAAGCTGCAGCAAGCATTACATGCGGTGGAATGTCTTGCTGAGATACAGTAAATTTTCTTTTTCTCTTACCCACAAGGCACTTGAAAACAGTGCTACTAGCTCATTCATACCTTATATAACTAAGAATTTAAAAATCCATCTTTCAGACTACCTGAATGGTTTGGTTGTATGAATATCACCTCAAATAATTTTTCAATAAAGGTTTCTTTGTCTCTATTCTCCAATATTATTTGAAATTAATATTGACTTTAAACTCATGTGAATCCTTTGCGAGTAGAAGTTGCTTTATTCCTTTTCATATCTCAAGAATCTAGCAAAGTGCATGGTACCCACCCACCAAAAAAAATGACTTTGTTCGTACCAATCCTAGGGAAAATCTTAATTTTAATTAGTTAGCCATGATTCTTTTAAAAAGAGCGCCTTAGTAATTTACTGGATCATATATTAAATACGTATTGAGAGGTTTATTTGTATGTGAGGTACAGGCAAAGCAATAAAGTAGCCATGGAAATCCCGAAGAACTCAAACAAAAATCTTGGCGGGCTATAAGGGAAAACTGCACGGCAGACTCGGGATACTGAAAGGGAACATGATCGTGAAAGATAATCCATAAGGTTTTAGCCAAACTGGTTGCTCATAGTGAAACCAAAACAAATGTCTATGTCTATTCTGATAGTATTTTAAAAACATACACACAGTGATTGTATCTTGCAGCTTTGTTAGACTTAGATATTAGTGCTAATGGTTTTTTTATATATATATTTCTTAGGATTTTCTACAGAAGCAATTAAAATGTCAGCAAGTAGAGTTTTACTACTTAAATTTCAGTCCAAATGCCTTTCATTGCTTTTCATTGTTTTACTGCCCTCACTATGACCTCCACTAAATTTTGAACAGAAGTGATAAAAGTGGACACTCTCATTCCTGATCTCAGAGAGAAAGCATTCAATCGTTCACTGTTAAATATAATATTATATAAGTCTTTCTATATAATGTTATTTTTAATTTGCTAAAATTTTGTTTAAAATTTTTACTTTTTTATTCAAGAGGAATATGGGTTTATTATATTAGGGTATTTACTGGCTTCAAAAAGTTTAAGAACTGAGTATTCTTCCTAGAGTGTTTAGCCAAAATCACTAGTGAAGTTAGCTAGGCCTCATTTTCTTCAACAAGTAGAGGGGGGCTGGGTTATCTGTTGTTGTTGTTGTTTTCCTGAGTGAACACTCCTAGTTTGTGCTCTTTGAGGAATTTATTCAATTTATATTTGTTGTAGAAATGATTGGCATAATCAGCTCATAATCATATGACACCATGGCTCCCTTTTATACTTTCAGGATAAGTAATGGTGTCAGTTTCCCATTCCTGAGGAATTTATTCAATTTATATTTGTTGTAGAAATGATTGGCATAATCAGCTCATAATCATATGACACCATGGCTCCCTTTTATACTTTCAGGATAAGTAATGGTGTCAGTTTCCCATTCCTGAAATTGGTAATTTGTGTCTTCTGTTTCTGAAGATTCCACCTCAAATTACATCCATTGTCTTTACTCAACAAATAAGTTTTATCTATTGTTTCTCTCTTCTGTTTCATTGATCTATATATTGTCTTCTATATATTGTCTCTCTTATCCCCCACACTTCTTCTATAACCCTAATTATACATATATTAGGCTACTTACATTTTACCCACAACTCACTGATTCTCTACTCATTTTTTTTATCCAGTCATTCCTCTCTGTTTCACTTTGGATAGTGTCTGTCAATTGTTCAGTTTTAAATTTTACTCTCTTTTCTTTTTAGTGTCCAATCTATTATTAATCCCATTCAGTATCTATCCTAGACATAGTCATTACTAGAAGCTTTGTTCCAGATTGTTTTATGTCATTCACATCTCTCATTATTTTCATGTCTTCCTATGCCTTCTTGAATATATGTGGGATATTTATAATTTCTGTTTTAATGATCAATTCCTATTAATTTCATCATTGATATCATTTATGGATAAATTTATATAAATAGATTTCTCCTTACTATAGATAGTATTTTATTGCTTCTTTGTATATCAAGTGATTTTTATTTAGGTGCCAGATATTGTGAATTTTATGTCGTTGAGCACTAGATTTTTTTTTCTTTATATATTTTTTGAGATGCGTTCTAGGCTCTGTAAAATTACTTGGAAACAGTTTGATCTTTTAAAGTTTTGCTCTTATGCTTTTGAGATAGCATCACAGCAGCATTTCATCTAGAGCTAAGTCACCTACCACGAGGTGTTACCCTCCTGAGTACTCTGGTACTCAGATGCCTTTTGTATGAGATTATGAGATTTTTTTCATTCTTTGTTTCTGTTTCTTGTTTTTAGTTTGTTATTTTGGCTACAGTGACCATGAAATCTTCCAAGTCTTAGACCATTTTGGGGGATATTTATCACCTGCTCCTTTCCTTTTCCATAGTTCTTTGCTCAATGTCTGGCTTGTTTGTTTTCCTCATATGCTGTGTTAATCCTCATATAGCTGAAGACTGAGAAATCTGCTGCAGATCTATGGCTGTATGGATCTTAGGATTGCCTGCCCTGCCCTCCCCCAACTCTAG
The DNA here is from genome assembly GCA_019455555.1 of Galemys pyrenaicus. NCBI lineage: Eukaryota > Metazoa > Chordata > Mammalia > Eulipotyphla > Talpidae > Galemys > Galemys pyrenaicus. Next base: position 735,742 of record JAGFMF010011409.1, on the reverse strand, counting down.
TATTTTATGCCATGTATTCCCCTTTACTGCACTATATAATGCAACCAACCATCTCCATGCAGTAAAACTGGAAAATTATAGGTCTCAGCATTGTTTTCCCTCTGATCGAGGTCAATGCTACACTTCATCTGATCCAATATTTCATATATTTTACACACTTTTTAAATTTCCTTGGGGTAGAAGAATGAAATCAGTTCCTATTCCTCCCTCTTTGCCAGAAGCAGAGGGCCTCTGGTTAGAGTACTTTACATTTTAATTACAGCTCCCCTTTTGCCACATTTCCAGCAACATCAGGCTGAATAATATTCCCCCATCACCAAACCTAGTAACATGTCTGAGTGTTGACTGATGGTGTCTGCAGATGTGACCTTGTTAGGAAACTAGGTTTTGCAGATATAATTACATTAAGGATATTGATATGAGATCATCCTAGATTTAGGATGGATTCCAAATCCAATGACTACTCTCCTATTAAGAAAGAGAGAGATTTGACAAAGTCAGAGACACAGAGAAAACCACATAAAGATGGAAGCACAGATTGGATTGATGTAACTACAAGCCAAAGGATGTTGAGGATTGTGAAAACCTTCATAAACCAACAGACAAGTGTGGACTGAGTAATCTCTTACAACCCCAGAAGGAACCAATATTGCCAAAACCTTAATTACAGACATGTCACCTCTATACATGGAAGAGAATAAATTTCTGTTCTATTAAGTCATCAAGATTGAAGTTATTTTTTTGTGACATCCCTAGGAAAATAATAGTTACCTCTACTGCAGTGAGCATACAAAACTTCAACAAGTAGATGCATAAATACAACCCACAATCATTAGTATTAGTAATACTAATGCAAAGATAAAAATATTAGACTACAAAGCAAACACAGAATAAGTAGAAAAATCACGTGTAAAGATTTCAAAAAGTGGCTTTTTTTTTTGCCTCAACAGCATTTCATCATTAGATGGTTTGAAATGGGACATACCTATATAAATAAAGAGATTATAAATAACTGGCTCATGTGATGATGGAAGCGGAGACGTTCCAAGTTGGAGAGCCAAGAGAACTTGATGGTGAAGTTACATTCCATCTCCAAAAGTGTGAGAAGCAGGATTGCCAGTGCCCCACATTCCAGTATGAAGTCCAGGTCTCCAAAAACAAGAGAAAACCCATGTCCCAACTCAAGCACAGTTGGGCAAAAAGTGTAATTTCTCTTAGTCTCTTTTACTATTCAGGCCTTCAATAGACTAGCTGAGACCTACCCATGTTGGGGAGGGCAATCTGCTTTGCTCACTGTGCTGATTCAAACATTCTCATCCACAAAGTCCTTCATAGATATAACCAAATCTTCATATATTCCATAAAATGGAATCACACTATGTTATTTCCTCAGTATTTGATTTCATTCCTGCTACATAGTGGTTCTGAGATGTAAATGATTTGTTGTATGGATCAAGAGCTTGTTTTACTGTGAGTAGTAACCCAATGCATTTTGTGCATGTGTCACCACTTGTTTTTCATGATAGTTGAGATATTTCCAGTTTTCAATTATGATGAATATTACTGTACAAGATTTTTCATGGACATTCCTCTGGGGAAATAACTGATCTTTGACTTGATGGGAATTTGTCCTGATAAACCCACCACATGTTGAAATTATCTTTAAGGTGGGAAATGCTGGCAACACAACACACTGTCACATATCAAGTTTTTACCCTCATTATTTGTGCAACTTACCAGGAGCTACCAATATCCAGCTCACAAGAGAGTATTAGACTGACCCAGGAAAAAATTAAAATTCAAAATACAAAGGATACTTTATACTGAATTAGTATGGCTTTTGCACCATCCTGAAGTAGAAGCATCACTATGTCAGGTACAGATGGAGGTAAGTGAACTCAGAAGAGCAGCCAGATGTCAGGAGCTGACCTGGTATTTAGAGCCAGGCCTTGGTGTTCTTGAACATAACAATTTCATGGAACATCAAGTCAGGCAAGGTCACTCTGCCTAGGGTGGATCAGGCAAACATACAATCATGTCTGAACATGGACAAAATATACTGTCCAATCACAAAATGCTTCTCTGGCTGAGATGAGTAACTGTTCATCTCACTAGCTGCTTTAGCTACTTTCTAGTCCTCCTTCCTGCCAGACATATAAAGACACCTAATTGTGGAATTATTCCCACTTTCTGACAACAAAGTCCCCCTTAAGCCCCTCTAAAGAATACCTGATACAAGCCTTAATTCTAAAATGTCTTTTCTACTATAATTACCAATATAAACAAAATGGGGCAGGGGTGGGGGACAGAGAACAAGTTAAGGACATCACAGGAATAAATCAACTAAAAACTTCCCATGTGGGGAAAAATATGGGGCAAATGAAGACCTGGTTCTCTCAACAAATATGTATGGGTGTATGTATACATACATACAATACATTCGATATGTAGCTATGTACATATATATGCCTGCAGGTGGTGTACATTCAAAGAGAGGAAGGGAGAGAAAAGAGAGGGTCTACAGATTTAAATTTTTAGAGATGTTGGATCAAAAGCAGAATCTGGACATACTTTAATTCTTATTATAATTGGATATTTGAAAACTTGAAAGTGGCTAAATTAGACATTATCTTTAAGTATACATAGGGTCGATAATGACATTTTTGTAATTTTTTAGAATATCAAACTACTTGTGAATAAAATTGCATGTTTAGGATGCGCTACAAAAATTTAGGGGAAGATTTAAGTGGGTGGGTTTTTTAATGAACACTGTACATTTGCTGTAATTGTGGATGATAGTTAGATCCACATGCTATCGATAATACGCACGTCTATGTGTATTTGAAATTTTTCCCTAATAAGCTTAAATGTATCTTTTTTAAAAATTCACAATACCCTAAGTAAAGCATGTAATTCATTCAATTTTCCTTTATTTTTTTTTACTCATTTTAATGTTTTTCAGTAGTTTTCAATGAGTTGAGATTTCATATCATCTAGTAAAATGTTAGCTTTTCTTCCAGATTTGCATGTACTTCATATTTAAAGAAATACACATTTCTTTGTAGTTTATCTTCTGCCAAACTCCCAAAAGAAGCTTATATTTCATCTTAAGTACCCAAATCAAATGTCATTACTTCAATGAAGCATCCACTCCACTACCCATCCATGTAAAACATCTCTGAGGATACTAACATTTCTTCACCTTCCACTTTTCACAATCATTACCTTTAAGCCTTTATCTCTCCTCAAAGCTATATGCACCTTAATCTCAAGGTATATTTCTGATTTAACTTGTAGTTTCCCCTCACTGGTTTAGGTAGCCAACACAATATTTATGTGGACAGAGAATAAATATTTATTGAATGTGTTAAACTAAGTCTTAAAAGCCCCATTTGGGGCAAAAACTGTCATAGCACATATTTAGGTTTCACATTGCAAGTAGTTTATTTGAAAAAACTTAAGACATTAAAATTTAAGACAACTTAAAATTTCCCTGGTTAACTGTGCTTTCATATAGTTCACATTCAGTTAATGTAGAGAATAAAACTTGCAAAGTAAAATGAGGAACTGTTTTAAGTCATCTTCAATTATCAGAACAAAAGAAAAACATAACTTCTGTCATATCTTCCTTAGTTAAAAGGATGTTTTATAGTTAGAGTAAAAAGAGGAGCCAAGCAAATTATACCTCTTCACTTTTTCTTTGAGACTCAAGTAGTACATTAGTAATAAGTTCTCCCATATAAAATGATCAAAGATGACAAAACTAAACAGTCTGTTAGAATGCAGACTTTAATTTTCTTTGATTGGAAAAGTTAATTTTCCAAGTAATCTTGAAATTACAATCTGATATTTTTTAAAGCTTGATAAAAAATTGTACTTTTTTCCCCCCTTAAGGATCCATACCTCTAGGATAGGTCCCATATTTATACAAAGTAGCCCCCCCAAATCATTCCATTTTATTGCAAAATTAAGTAGTCTAGGAAACTCAAAGTAATATTCTTCTCTATTATTTATATGTTAATTGTAGCATATGTGAATATCCAAATTCCATTACTATCATCTTACACAACTTACTACTTACAGCCCCAAATAAGTTGAAAAGTTTAGAATTGGAATCTTCCCAAAGAGGAGTTATTAAACTTTATTAAATAGAAAAAATGTTGTCAGATGAGTTAGTTCAAAATCAATGTTCGCACAAAGTGAGGCATCTTCATATTAAGGTATGTTAAATCATTTACTCTATCCAAAAATGTATAAATCCATTTTCAAATGTGACCACCAGAGGCCAGTGTAGGTTTAATTGTAATAGTCTGAATTCCAGGCTTTATTTCTTTTTTTTCCCTTTTTTTTTTTCTGCTCTCTTCATCTCTCTGAAATGACTATACTTTGCTATTTGTAGATTTTTAAAATATGAGCTATGAAATAAAACTACTAACGTCTAGCTCAGGTGTATTAGTCTAATTGTCAGTGTGATGTCTGCTTTTCATTGGATTTTCATTATTTTGATTATTACCCTAGACGTTGAATGCTTACCACCAAATAAATCTATTTGCAGTTATTTAAACAGAAGGGTGAATTGCCTTAGACTATCCAGGACATAGCAGAATTCTCAAAACCAGTGCAACCAGCACTGGTAAACACTGATGAATAAATACATGCTTGAAGTCACATTACTCTCTGACCCAATGACAAAGAGCTCATTACTAAACCATTATACTGAATGGCCTCAAGATTTCTCTAAGATGCCTTAATAATTCTTCAGCTTCACTAGACATTTTAGGTCACAGAGACCTGGAACTATTTGCTCTGTTATTTCTGAAGACCGTTTTTTTTGCAACCAAAAGGCTGAAATGTTTCCCAATAGGCTAGACAATCATTTGGTGCAAACAGGGGGATTCTTGAATATGAATTCCTGTCGGTTTTACCATCACTGATCACCAGGGTTGAGGAAAATGTATCCTCCGTTTCTGTTTTCTAGGTACAAAATGATGTTTTCCAAAGGTAAAAGTTAGACACAAAATGGCATAGTAAGTAGGCCTGATGTTTATTTCAGCTCTGAAATGCCTAGTGGAACATTATCATGAAATAAATTCCATGGAAAAAGGAAAGTTGGACGTGTCTAAAATTCTCAAGTCATAAGTATTTTCCAGAATCTTTATTTCTCTTCATTTGTACAAGAAGTCATTTAGAAACTGGCCTCCTCACATCATCTTAAACTTCCTATTAAAGACCTCAGGTGTGGTCACATATATGTGCTGTTTTGGTAATAAACCATCAACTTCAACACAGAAATGTGGCATATTACATTTGTTGTAAGAAAATATATAAACTATATTTCACAATATATTCTAATACATTGGGCATTTGGCCAAGGGGTGGAGGGGTGCGGATGGTTTGAGGAGGGTGGAAGGCCACTTGGTATACACTTTCATGCAGAAGGGATTTTCCACAGATAACCAGGCTCTGTATATCCTGCACTGTGACATAAATGAGGGTCTCCTATGGCTGTTGCAAAATTCCAAATGCCTGATTATTGCTTAATTTCAATGTTTCATGAGATTGATTTCTCCTCTTGAAAATATATTTCAAGATCATATATCGAAGAAAGAGAGGGGAATTTTCCATAGTTTTTGTGTCACTTTACTGGGCTCTACAGCCAGCCTCAGTAGTTTGACTTAATCATTCAGACAAACTTTTTAGAAAAGGCTAAAGGAAATCCCACAGGGCCAAAATGGCCCATTCTCATGCAGTTTACTTACCCCAGAGAGAGAACATCACCACAAATTGCTATCCATGTTGGTTGGCACTTAAAACTACATTAAAAGAAAGTTCTTTGTAGAACAAGATTTTTGTCTCTTTTTTGTTAATACTATATCCATCTAAACTCTCTCTGGAGTGGACACTGATTTTTCTTGTCTTTTTTTTGTTTGTTTGTTTGCTTAGCAATAGACAAGTGTCTTAAAACAAAGAAAAAATACTATAAAATTAAGAGTTAAGCACCTTGATTTGTTCTCTCCTAATTCCTCAATTTCTCTCTCTCTCTGTGTGTGTGCGTGTGTGTCTTTGTCTCTCAGGCACACACACACAATTTTAAAGATTATTTCTTGTGTTTACAACTAGAAAATAAACGCTGCCATAAATATCTTTGCATGTACATTTTCACGCATTTATGTGCACGTGTTTATAAGACATAATCTTAGTAGAATTATATCCTAAGAAGGAGATACATTTTAAATTTTGACTGATGTTATCATGATGCTCTGCGAAAAAAGTTGTAACTAAATTTTAGCCCTGCTAACAGATTCTCCATACATTTGTCAAAATGAGTTTTTTAAAAAAGATTTATTTATGCACACAAGAACTGGGGTACAAGCCAGAGGCATGGGGGTGGGGGTGAGAGGATTCACCAGAGACAGAGTGGGGAGTAGAACAGATGGATCTATTGAAATACACTGCTAAGGGAAGCAGTGGGCAAGGCAGGAGAGGTCTGCTGCACCATGTGGTCATCCTGCTAGCCAGTGGCAGGGATCAAACTCATGCTGCAGTGGTTGCGGATGCATCATAGTGCATTACTTAACCCGTTGAGCCACCAGGGAGGCCCCTCAAAATAAGTTTTATCAATTTCCTCATTTCCAAGTATGATGTGTTTAAACTGGCATCTAAGCATCTAAGTATAGATTGATTTCTGAACAGAACTGATAAATTCTGTGTGTATCAATTCTTTGTATTACCTTTTATCTGAATTTTTTCTTGTTCATATCTCTTAATAAACTTTCCTACGAAGTTTTGGGATTTAAAATAATAGTTCTTAGAATTCTTTTGGATATTTGGTAAATATTTTTCTAGCTTCTATCTTGGTTTTGTCTTACTATTCATTTCATTTTTACATGATAAAATGTATCAAATGTTCTCTTAGATTTCAGTGACACTCTCATGATAATTTTTAAAACTTCTACAATGTTTTCAACTACATCTATATGCTTTATATGTAAATTTCTAATCCATAAGGAGTTAGAGTAAGGAGTGAAGATTCATCTATTTTTAAAAATTATTTTCCTATTAATTTCCTTATATATTTTCTATAGGTTTGCTTCTTGAATTCTGATGTATTATTTAGTTCAGAAAGATCTTCATTACAGAAGGTAAAATTTATCTTTTAAAATTCTCATTATCGGGCCTCCCTGGTGGCACAGAGGATTGAGCGCTGCACTGTGAATCATCGGAGGCACAGCAGCGCTAGTTCGATCCCCAGCCGGGGAGGGGACCCATATGGCCAGCAGACCTCTCCTGCCTTGCCCGCTGCTTCCCTCAGCAGTGTATTTCAGTTGATCTGCCTGTTCTCCTCCCCGCTCTGTCTCTGGTGACTCCTCTCACCTCCCACAACTCTGGCCTGTACCCCAGTTCTTGTATGCATAAATAAATAAATCTTTAAAATTCTCATTATGTTTTATACTGTAATTTTTTCTACTTAATTTTATATAAGTTGCCCATAAACATCATATAGTTGAGTTTTGATTTTTAACTCCATATGAGTCTTTTTGTTTAACAAATGAGTTTATCCTATTTAAAGCATTCTTCTAAACACTACCTTGATTTCAATTTTCCATGTTGTTTTATGTTATCTTTTAATTTTTAATAACATCCTTATTTTTTCTACATGACATATAATTTAGAAAGTGTATGGGCAGCTTCATTTTTCTAATAAAGTATGATCTTTCTAAACGTGTGGCCCGAGAACTGGTAAGAACTGTCCTTACGCAGAGAGATCCTAGACCTACTGAACCCGGGACCTCAGAGGTAGAAAAGGTGGTTTGTCCTCCACAAACTTGTCAGGGCTCTTTTATTTTATTTTTTATTTTTAAATTTTTTTTATTAATATAAAATATTTTAAAATTTACATATACTTGCCATCAATTGTAATCCCCATGTATTCCCCATCACCATATCACCAGTGCACCATCACCTCAGTCCCTCGTGCTTTGTCAGGGCTCTTTTAAAAACCACCAAATTTTATTTTGCAGTTCTAAATCTATTGAAAATTTGTGCAAACAAGTCCAGGTTTGAAAATATAATCAAAACCTCTCCTTCTCTAACAATTACGATATTATGTTCTCTCTCTCTCTCTCTCTCTCTCTCTCCCTCCTTCCCTCTCTTCCCCCCCCCCCCAGTTCCTCCCTCTCTCCTTCCCTTTCACCTGCATTATCTGAAAGTTGATTCCACCAAGGCACAAGTCACATTACCTTATGTTTAACTACTTCAACCTTTATTGTTTAGGACTATTGTCCTCATGACCTCAATATTATTAACACATACAAAAAAGAGCTAGTAATGATCCAAAAGTATTATCTAATATTATCTGTGACACCCATTGATAATTCCTGCCTGAGTACACTATTACAGCATATTTGCAAAAAGATGACTGTATCATAATTGTATATTTTTTTACACAGCATTCTTGTATAAAGCTAAATCCCCCCCCTTTTCTTTTCTATGGACTCCTAGAAAGTTTTGATGTTATTATTCAATGTATCACCGCTGTTTCTGATATTTAGGGTCCTCAAAACTGGCCAACTAGAACTCCTCGTTGCCTCCAGTAATAATAGTACATTACTTTCTGGCACATTAGCTCACTTTGTACCTCCTCCCACCCAAAATTTTATCAATCCTTTCTTTAAAAAATCTAGTGTTTTTTTTACTGGGAAATGATATTTAGAAAGCAAGGATAGTCTTATTATCTTGTTTACTAGAGAAATCATTGTATTTAGGTGCATTCTTCATTTGACATTTATTTGATGTTCTTTTTTCTGCTGTTTTGTAGTAACTAAGGAAAGGAAGCATGTTGAGTCTTTCTAAATATGTTTTTAATGAGGTCATTATATTTGGATATGCAATTAGCTCAAGAATATTGTGAAGGAGGGCTAGGGACTAGTAAATTACACCTTTCATTCTAGTAATAACTTTCAGAATCCTTATAAATTGAACTAATGTGTTCCTATCCTACTGAAGTGTACCTCCTTTCATATTGTGCTATTTCTCCTTCAGAGAGAAGATATCTCCAGAAAAAGATGTTCATGGAGAAAGCATGTAGATCACAAGTCCTCGTCTGGTTATTCACCTCTGTTCTTTTACCTTTTTTCAGTAATCTGCTTCTCTGGATAAAAATCTACATCAGATGAAATAAAGGTGACACCTCTGCATTTTTCCTTTTTCTTCTGTGGCAAAGAAGACATGTTTCCAGCTTTCCCTATAGTTCCCCTATAGTTCATTTCCTCATTCTCCCTAATAAAGGATTACTGGTTGAAGCTGTAAAGACAATAATATAAGGCCCCACTAAATTAGAAAAAATATGAAATCAGAAATATGAGTCTCCTCTTTGATAGAAATAATCTAAAAGTTAAAAGAACAAAAATTGTGACTGATAATAGATAGTAAGATTATATACTATATGGTGCTTCTCCATGAAATCATCTTCTCCCCCAACTCCTCCAGTTATATGCTTGAACATTGAAGTGACAGGTCATCTCTGGAAGTTATGTTACACAAAGTTGAGAGAACAAGACAGGCCCCAAATCACAGGCTCTGTCACATTTGTAAATTCAATAGTGTTGACAGATGTGTGGCAATAATATGTCTGCCTAGGACGGCAATAGTATAACTTCTGTATAAGTGAGGTTTCTTGATTCCAAGGGACAACAACCCAACACAAATAAGACTGAGGTAATTAGAAATTTCTTAGTTTATATAAACAAGGACAGAGAAAGTGTGGTCAGGCCAGACTCAAAGTTGGTGGGTAATCTCTCTCTCTTTCTCTCTTGCTGTCTCCAGGAAGATAATGTTGGCAGTGAGTTAAACTGATAAACACCCAACCAGGTCACACTGGTGTCACAGAGAATTTTCTTTGTTTTTTGTTTGTTGTGGGGGAAATCTCCCTCCCCACTTATGACCAGCAGTGTCAGAGATGAAGTGTTATAAGTATCCTGTGAGTGTTATAGAAGTGGAGAGTAAAGGAGGTACACAGGAAAAAACACACAGTAGGGAATTCAGAACTGGGTTTTTTCCTTACTCAGGAGTTTCTGAATACACATATTGATATACAATCCTCACAATAAGCCAATAACATAAGTGCTATCAATTACCCCGTTTTACTGATTAAACAACTGTGGTACAAAAAGGTAACTTGTCTGGGAACATACAGCTGATAAGCACTGAAACCAGAACTAGCCCAGCTAGTCCGACTCTACAACTGTGCTTTATTTCCTGACTTACCTTGCCTGCTGATATACAATCACAATGGTACTTAAAAAGCCAAATATGCTAGTGCCTAATATTTCTTTAAGAAGAGGCAAATATTTCATTTCACACCTTAGAGTTATAGGTTTAAAATCAAATTCCTAGTTAAAAATGAGAATTACGTAAGAATAAAAAATAAACTCACTATAAGAAATGAAGACAACTCATTCATGAATGGAGCTTGCTATCAGATTACTCCCCAAAGTGTTTATCCGCATAGAAAACAAAAAAAAAAAAAAAAATTTTTACTATGGCCAGAGAATGACCTTGCTTGGCTTCTCCTAGGCAAGGCAAAAACACAGAGGCTGTGTTTGTGGCCTCTGTGTTGCTCATGTATTTTGTTCTACATGATTTATGAAAATTATTTAACATTTAGAAGCTTTGCTCTCAGGATATTATTTTATTAAGGTTGGTCCTGTCTCATGTGAAATTGTGTGTTTTGTGACTAGAATAGTAGTGTTGACTGACTCTTTTATTTTTTTTAAGATTTATTTATGCATACAGGAACTGGGGTACAAGCCAAAGGGCAGTGAGAGGATTTACCAGAGAGAGAGTAGAGGACAGAACAGGCGAATTGACTGAAACACACTGCTGAGAGGAGCAGCAGGTGAGACAGAAAAGGTCTGCTGTGCCATGTGGGTTTGATCTTCCTGGCAGGGGATCGAACTCATGCTGCAGTGGCTGTGGATAGCTTCATAGTGCTGTAACTTAACCCCTTGCACCACCAACAAGGCCCCTGACTGACCCTTTTCATCTATATTTTTCCAAAGCACAAAACAATCTACACTAAATTGGTTCACTATGAAGTCAGTCACAAAAAGAATAAGAATTCTCATTTGGGGATCGAATTTCTTTGGAGTGGAAAAAATATTTAAAGAGATATCTACTTTAATATGCAAATCTCAAAATTGTCCTGCCAACATTTTTTTTTAAAAAAAATGCCAAAACTTAAAAAGATTTGCAAAAGAAAAAACTGAAGTGTCAGGGGAAATTAATATAATTAATATGCAAACAGCTTGTTTCTCTATAATCACATATCCCTTAAATAGCAGGATTGCTCAGATTATATGTTCTCCATTCAACTCTGTCAGGCAAAACTTTAAAATAGCTCATACTGTGAAGCCCAACTTGTCATTGATGGAACAAATAGTTGATGAGGGACAACTAATAAGGATGCAAATGCTTCTTGGAACCTAATGGAAAATGTTGCTTTGACAATTTTTGAAGACCTACTGTTCTCTCTCTTTGACATTGAAAAGTTACAGGTGAGGTTTGATTTGGGCTCTGGAAGTATCATTATTAGAATTAATACAAAGTATTGTGCAGATAGTCATGTTCAATACTGGACAGTAATAATTTGCAGTTTAGGTAATAAACATATAGCTTGATGTCAGAGAAGTGAAATTTAAAAAATCCCAATCCTGCCACATACTAGTGGTGTAGTGCCAGAAAATTTAATTAACCTTCCTGCATCTTGGTATATGTCTTTCCTCATCTATTATGAAGACAAGCACTATATGTCAGGTGCTGATGTGAATACTAGTGACAGTGGCAAAATTGCAGAGACTTGTCACATAAAGACAGAAGATAAGGGATTAAACTGGGAGGACAGAAGACAATTATGATATCAACAGGCATTAGAACAAGGATAAATCTAGAAAAAGGCCAAATACCAAATTGGGTTAACCAGCTGGATTACAAAGAAAAGGTTAAAAAGAAAAGGTAAAAAGGAACAACAGTTGGGATGATAAACTAATGTTAAAATACATGTCAAACTCACACTAGACAGAAGATAAATATAGTCAGAAGTAAAACCAATTTTTCTCAGACTGCCTTATGTCAAATTCAAATTCAGAATTTTTTAAAAAGGTCTGAGAACCATTTCTGATATTATAAAAAATTCAGTTTTCACAATGAAAAGTGAAAATAACAATACCAGCCTTGCCTAGCACAAGGCTTGCAGAACAAGGAAAATTATGCAAATGAAGCATTATTATGTAGACTAACATGCTGTGACATTAAGTGCTCATTATCATGTTCTTATTATTTTAATAAAGTATATTTTGGTAAAAACACTTATTCATTATCCTGGAAAATATAAATGTAAGAGGCAGTCACATTAATAGTTATTCTAGGAGCACCCTTTTGCTGCATAAATGAAACAGGATTAAGACATGATATCAGAGCACTTGTGTTTTTATTGTTAAGACCGTTATAATTCTATTTTCCTGATGGGTATTCACTTTTATTTGTTTATGATATATACCAATTGGGCTTTTCTCATACTGGATCACAGAACAACAACCATGTATGACAAAGTCGGCTACATGTAATAATAATTTGCAGTAATTTATATCTCAGGGTAGCTTATAAAAGGCTGTACAGTATAGGGACTGTTAAGAACAGGCTTTGGCATTTTATAGACCTGAATTAAACTTTAGCTCTGCCACCTGTTATTTATATAAATTTTGTCAAATTTACTTTTTTAGCATCAGTTTCCTCTTCATTTGTAAAACAGAGAAAATAATTCCAGAGAAGTCAAAAAAATGGATGAAATAAGAGCGTGTCATCAAACAATCCTCATTAGCTGCCCTATCAAGTGTCCACAGTGACATTAACCTCAGTGATTCCACCACAGCTGAGTCTTGGACTTCAATCCTGAGCGCTCAGAAATAAAAACCATAAGGGTCCTAGCATAGACTTGGTTCAGCAACTTTGTATCAAGAGACAAGTGTAAATTGCTGTACATTTTTTTATGAGGGTCTGCCATGTGACCCATCAGCTGCATCCTGTCCCAGAAAAGGAGTTGCATGGAAAGCCAACTGAACAAAAGATTCTTGTTGAGGGAGGAATCAGAATGAGGAAAGTGGGCTATTTAAGTGTATAATATATCTTTACCATATAGCTACAAAAGGGATCAGAACACACCATGCCAAAATATGCCAGTTCAGCATATTGATTGTTTTAAGTCTAAAGCAGTTGAGCAAAAACAAAGGCAGGAAGGGGTCTCTGACTTGACCCTTTCTAACAAAAAGTGGGGCATAAATTTCTTGAAGAAAGATATCCTCCCTGTTTTACAAAGAATGTCCTTATCACAAAATATAGGAAATTTATGTTGCGCAAGATTAACCTGTATAAACAAAAGTATCAAAATAACCCTTATCTTTTCATTAGTTTCCCCCAATATTTCCTGGTCATGTTCCCATAGTTTACTGCCTAGACACAAACCCCTTTTTCCTTTGTCTTATGACATACTCACAAGTTATTGTTCTTTGTTAAAACAGTATATAAGCACTAAAAACGATCTGTTTCTTTGGGTCTCTAATTCTCATTTATGAAAGCTTCTATGTACACATACAAATAGTATTAACAAATGAAATTTGTATGATTATTGTGTTAGTCTGTCTCTTGAGAGTTTAATTCTCAGGTTCATCCACAGAATTTAACAGGAAAGAGGAAAAGTCTTCTCCTGAAGTTTTATTTGTCATGTTGACAAAATATTCCAACTCCAATTGGAGAACTCCTGATTCACATAAATAGGTATTCAATATTTGCCTCCACTTTCAGTTGTTCTTGAAGCCCCCATGACTACTGAACTTTCCTTTTAATTGATATAATACATGATGAAAGTAGTACTTTCAATTATCTTACAACCAAGTCTTGCAGTCTTAGAAGTCCTATTTTCAGCTTAATTTTTCTAATTTTGTGACTAAGCTCTCAAAAGACAGTATTATTTTTCTCCCTTAATAGTTTTTGGTGTATTCCTCAGTGTCATGGTCAAGCATTGGCTAAAATATCTACCTCATATTTCCTGGGGTGTAAATAGTCAATAACTGATAGTGTATTGATTTTTCTCTTGCCATGAGTTTATTTATCTTCACCTATATCACTACTCTATGTCAAAGAAATAAAAGTCAATTTTCGCCAATAATCTCATGATGGTTACCAACTCTACTATACCAACTGGTATATTTGAGTAGCTGCAAATAATCCATGTTGCAGCCAGAGCTCCCCAATTGTCTATGAAACAAATCTCCTCTATGTTGAGAGCATATCAAAATATTTCTACTGATTACAATACCAAGAATGTAGAGAAGAGCATTTTTATTGTTTGTTTTGTTTTAGTGTAGTGCTAGGAGAGGGATCAGGACTTCTTTAATAGTTTGTTTCACCTCCCTCACTAATCATATTAAAAGGAGAAAAGAGGAATCAGATGTGGAAAAGAGGCACAAAAAGAAAGGGACTTTTTTTTAATTTCAAAGTCACTGGTAAAAATACTTATCATTTTCCTCTGGGAACATTTTCTTAAACTGTACTAATAATACTCTTGTCACTATTTCCACCCACTTCTGCAGCTGCTTTACTACCTTCGTCACCTGCTTCTACAAGCAAACCCTGCTTTTAACTCATTCTGTCTTCTGAGTGAGAACATTTTCTTCTTTTAGTCTTTCTTTGGTGTATTAATTAATTAGAAATCTAGTGACTGTCTAAAGAGGCCAGAAACTGTGAGCAGAGGACAACAGATTTATCAACAGAGGGAAAAACCTCAAAAAAAAAATGTGAGATCTTTCTGTGCTGACAGTAGTGTTGCAAGCAAGTGAACACTTCTAAAATACTCTGGACTTCTGGACTTCCTGTAAGAAACATGGCAAACATCAATCCCACAAAGTGACACAGAACAAGAAGGACAAAGATTCCCAGTATGCCCAGGGAAAGTGGAGTTGTCAAAGAAAGCAGAGTGGCTTTGGTGCACCAACTAGGCTAATTTTCTGGAAATAGGCTATAAACTACAGGAATATCATGCTGAGGTTTAAAATTCATTGAGATCAATCACACATCTAAGAAAATGCTAGCTATTAAGAGATGCTTTTTGAGCTGGAAGGAGATAAGAAGAGAAAGGGCCAAGTGACCTAGTTCTAAGCTCTATCTTTTGTTTATTATAAATACAAAATATTAAGATTTTGCTTTTTAAAAACTAGAATAAGATTGAGTCCTTTGAAAATGGCTAGAAGAGCTTGCAACCCTGCAACCTTTGTCTCCTGCTGCAAACATCTGAGGTACGACAGCCTCAGGCAGTGAACAGAATGACATGCTTTGTCGGGATATATTGGCCTGGCTATTTATGAACAAATTGGCATAGTCTGAGTCAATCACATGATTTTGTAATTGCCATTCATAAAAATCTAATATAAGGAACATTTACTGTGTAAAACTTTAAAATACCTAAGCATGTATGTGATAGAAATATGTGAGCATGTAAGATTTAATTTAGACTCAGATTAGTTTTTGAAGTACTCTAACCAGAAGCCTACACCCCAAAGATAGCAACTGTTTTTACCCTTTTTTTTCTCCAATACTGAAGAGTTAAAAGAATATAAAACATTACGTTGGTGAACTAAGTGGCATTCAAGATGCAAGTCAATTCAAAATATTAGAGAGGTATGTCAACTCCAGCAAAAAGAGAGTATTAGGAAGGCCAAGAGTCTATTTCTAGGCTGTAAAGAGACTTACAGAGCTAGAAGCTCTGTAAAATCTCTCATCTTGCAGTTAAGCAAAAGAAGTTCAAAGACATTCCGGGTTCAACTCATAATGAACTAGTAACAGCATGCTGGGCCCATGGACTAGAAAAAGCAGAGTTGAAATTCGAGCCAAATCCTCTAATAGCAAGACCAGCATTCAGAAAATTGCTAGTATTGAAGTCTTAGAGTTTAAAACACCTAAGGCCAGTCAGTGCACTGGCCTAGATAAAATGAAGAAGGTACAGTCTTCACAAAAACATTTTAGTTTCTAGGGATATAACAATCAGGACATCTTATCAGTTTCAACATATTAGCTTTTCCTAATTGCTAATCTGTAAAACCTGACTTGGCCCTTCATCCACAGAGGGATGTCCCTCATTTCCTTATGCTTGAGGGCTGAAACTGTGGGATCAGATCCTGGCACAACTACACCCCCAGTTCCCATAGCTCCTTTTCAGATCCATCTCACAGTGATGCATAAACTACTGCTGAGGTAGAAACACTCACGCCTATCAGACATCTAGTCAACAATTTCAAGCACCTTCCTTAGTAGTTAAGGTATGGTGTCACATTTTGTCCCTAACACCCATTAAGTGTGTGTGTGTGTGTGTATGTTAATAGATATATCTACTCTAGATATATTGAATAGTTTCATATTGGGTAAAATTCTTACACTGAATAGACTATGAGAAATATAAACAGTTTGAAAAGAAAATGCCAAGTTGGTTTCCACTTTCTATGGCAAAACCATCGGAGTGAATATACTGCAGTCATTAAGTTTATACTTTTCATAGCTTTCACAGATGTTATGGAAATTAAACATTTCATTTTAAAAATTTGAATATTGTAAGTTTCATCAAGTTAAAGTTTAAGAACTTCCTTTTGGAATGGTTTGTGCCTTTTTTAAAGGAGAGTGTATGAATATTTGTTTTAAATTTAGAGTGGTATTTAAAGAAATAGACTATATGCTGAGGATTCCACATGCAATAATCCTACCAGAAAGGAAAATCCTCTCTTGTCCAACAGATTCTGAAAATTTAGGAAACACAATTCACAAAAACGAGCAACCTGCTAATTTTCAAGGACTCAACACATAACAAAGGTAATATAAAGGATATTCTGCTTTCCACAGGTATATTGGAAGTAGTAGGAGTGAAGTTTGGGTTATGTCGGCTGTTAGCATTAGTGGTGGTGTGATTTTCAGGGGAGGAAGGGATCTAGTTCAATTCTAATGCAGTATTTATTTTCAAGTAATAGTAAATGTTTTGCTGAAGACTTTTATATCCTAGCAAGTAACCAAGATTTCTTTATTATGATATTTTAAGATACCCACTAATGATAAATCACTGTACAGTCAAGATCTACAAAGTTATTTACAATCTTGCTGCTTCCATTATCCTATTTTTTTTGGTGGCATCTAAGAGGAACATTGGTAGAAAATAGTTTTATTTCAATCAAGGAAGGAAGAGAAATGTCAAAAGTACTATGCCAATTTAGACATACATTTAATTAGGTTTCACAAAAGTGCTGAAGATACCTAATTGATTTCCATACGTTGAATTCTTAAGGTCTAAAATTATGTTCAACTTTTAGAGGGGTCTGTGTGCATGCAAACTGAAAACTTTTCACACTGAGAAAAAACAAAGATTTGAAAATGAGTAAACTATGCAGATCACACCAGATATTGCAAATAACACGTGTTGGCTTTCACAATGTTCTACATTCTGTGAATGAAATGAAATAACGTTCCAAGGATAAGTGGTCAACCACATCTGCCAGAGATCATTGTGACTATTGAACATTTTTCTGTATTGATGGAAAGCACAAATATTCACTATTAGTTGTGGAATACAACCACCCCACTCTGTACTTGCAAGAGAAACAACAGTTTGTCTCAGGATCTATGTAGTATTCTGAGCCCATGTATATCTCTGTGCTGCCCTAACACTGATGTAGCAGGTCAAATCACTTCACTTCGCTTGTTTCATTACATTAAAAAAATAATTACGGGCTTCCCTGGTGGCGCAGTGGGTTAAGCAACGCACTATGAAGCAAACCGCAGCCACTGCAGCACGAGTTCGATCCCTGCTGCCGGCCAGGGAGGGG
>JAGFMF010011409.1:685184-717777 GCA_019455555.1 Galemys pyrenaicus | reverse complement strand
CTCCCAGCTCTCTGTGGTGAATCCTCTCACCCCCCCACACCTCTGGCCTGTACCCCAGTGCTTGTATGCATAAATAAATAAATCTTTAAAAAAAAATAATTACAATACATTACTGTAGCAAATACCCCAAATTTTTATAATTCTAATTTATGAGGAAAGTACAAGTTCTCCTAGATTTTGCCCACTTCATAGAATTCTTTTAACCTAGTATATGAAAAATAATTCCCTTATAGGCCACTAAGAAGATACTTTAGAAAGATTAGATTTCTTTGACACTTCATGGAAAATTTTATTTACAAAGATATACTTCATTTACAGTTTTAAAAGACAGGACAGTGCTCAATATATTTGAAAAGGTAGATTAAGCCAAAAGGAGATGATGTCCTAAGTTTGATACCACCTATAAGGTTGTATTAAATAATTCATTTCTCTTGATTTAAAATCAAATAGCTAAAGATTCTTGTTATATTTTTATAATACAATAAACAATGCCAATTAAATACTACTATGATTTTCTAAGATGATAAAAAATAACATTCTTTGAATAATTTTTTTTTGCAGTAACAGGTTTTATATTGTTGTTTTGTTTTAGAGGTATAGGAGCTCCCCCGCAGATGTGACTACACTGCATACACCACCAAATCACTCACAGTCTTTCCCCATTGTCCATTGTGTTCCCTTCCTACTTTGTCTTTCCCTTCCTTCTTCCCCTCTTCCTTCATAACCTCAGTTATATAGTCATATTTTTAGGGTTTGTTGTTAGTTTTGCTTTATCTGACCTTGGTTTGGCTCTATATTCCACATATATGTCATATCACCCAGTATTTGTTTTTCTTCCAACTTATTTTGCTTAGTATAATATCTTCCAACTCCATCCATGTTGCCACAAACGGCAAGAATTTATCCTTTTTGATAATTGAGTAGTAGTGTTCCATTGTGTTTATATAACACATCTTTCTAATCCACTCTTTGGTATTTGGACACTTAGATTAGTTTGGCTATTGTAAATAATGTTGCAATAAACATGAGAGTGCATTTTTCCCTTCAAATGAATGTTTTTGTATTTTTTGAGAAGATACCTAAGAATGGAATTCCTGGGCCATAAGGCAGATCCATTTTTAGTCATTTGAGAAACCTCCCTATCATTTTCTGCAGCAGCTGGACCAATCTACATTTCCACTAACAATTTAAGAGGATTCTTCTCTCCATATCCTCGTCAGAACTTAGTTTTCTTGTCCTTTTGATATAGGACATGCTTACAGGTAGTAACTTATTTGCATTTCCCTAATAGCAAGTGATGATGACCATTTTTATGAGCCATTAACTCTCTGTATGTCTTTTTTGGAGAAGTTCCTATTTATCTCTTCTGCTCTATTTTTGATTGGATTGTTTTATTTTGTTGAGTTGTATGAGTTCTTTGCAGACCTTGGATTCAACCTCTTGTTGGATGTATAATATATAAATATTTTCTCCCATTCAGTAGGGTGTCTTTTTGTGTTAGTAATGGTTTCTTTTTGCTATTCAGAGCTTTTTATTTTGCTGTAGTCCCAATTATGTAATTCTGTTTATTTTCCTTTCTTAGAAAACAAACCCAAAAAGACATCTCTGAAACCTATATCCTGGAGTGTTTTATCTATGTTTTCTTCTTCTAGGTATTACATCCAAGTCTTTTATCCATTTTTTGTTAATTTTTGTGTATGGCACGATATAATGGTCTAGCTTCATGCTTTTACATGCAACTGTCCAGCTTTCTCAGTACCATTTAGTAAAGATACTTTCCTTGGTCAACTGAATATTCTTGGCTCCTTCGTCATAGATTAACAGTCCATATTGTCGACCAGATCCGCACTGCCACAAAAGACAACTTTAGAATAAAGATTTTATGATCTAGTTCTTGCATTTCTCACAGACTGCATCTAACCACAGAGAGGATGACTCCCTAAATATATACCAAGCACTTTACCACCCTTTATCTTTACCTAAGGATGTTAGAAGATTACCAGACACCTGCTTCTAAAACAAGTAGAACAATTAATGTGATCTTTCTGTTGTACAAGTCTATTATTTTTCACAGTTGTATATAAGCTATAATCTACTTTAAGAGAGTGGGTGCAGCTGACTAAATTGTTTTGGCACTGCTCCCTGAGTTAGTCCTCACTTTTGAGTATGAAAATAAGGCTCTTTTATTTAATTTTCCCATCATAACTGTAATTATTTCAGCCTATACTACTTTTGAGCTATTTCCTTTACCTCACTGTCTATTTGTTGCTGATATATATAAATGCTATTGCTTTGGGTACATTTATTTTGTATTCAGGAAAAGTGATCAACTCATTAATCTCAAATATTGTTATGTCTTCTACAAAGTCTTCTAGAAAGTTTTTCTGCCGAAGACCAGATACGACAGAAGGGCAGGTCCCCAAAGGATGGAACGGAAGTCGGCGAATGAGGGGGGTCCAGGGTTACAAAACACGAGTTGGGGTATGGTGTGTGTCCTTGCTGAAAAGTCTCAGCAGGTCTTTATTTTTATACATTAAGGAGAAAGGGGTGGGATTACATGAACACGTGCATTGATCAGGAATGACTACATTTTTTCTCTCATGAGCGGCTTGGGGTCTTGTGACATTCAGCCAGGCTTAGATAACACAGGTGATTATAAAATCAAGACAGCATTTTTTATACTAGTGTTAGTTACTATGATTGGTTAATTTATATTATGGCAGGTATACTAGTTTTATGAAATCATAACTATTCTATTTTCATTCTGAGCATAAATGAATTATTAACTTAAGTCAAATTGGTGTCAGCATTCTACTGTAGGTCAGCAGGGGGGGAGGAGGTACTCAACCCAACACTGGATGGAATAGCATCTGTGCCCTTGTATCTGTCCTTCACCAGGAATCTCTAGTTTCCTTGTCTCTCAGATTTAGTTGATAATGTATGTTGCCAAATTATCTAAAGGGAGGAGGGGTTCTGTAACTGTTATCAGGAATTGCAGAACCTACCCTTAAAGAATGCAAAGCCATAAATTTTAATTAACATAGAGTCACCTGAAGAATGCAGGATCCACCCTTAATAACAGCAGATATGCAAGACCTTTCACAATGACCCAATCTTGAAAGTCATGCTTAGATTCCCCAAGGATTGTAGCCCATAATAAACTGTTTGAGTTTAAAAATTTTCCTAATAATCAAATTTTAGAATTTGTATTATAATATCAGCCAATTGGCAGTACGTCATCAAATTGCATAGCAACCAATTACTTTGTTTAATGAAAGAGCCAATCATACAACCATCCCCATGGATGATATTCCAGCAAGCACGGTTTCTGTAACTTTTAAAACTTTAATTATTAAATCGGCCAAAACAAAAGGGAGTTCGAGGGGGTCAACTTTGGAACCTCTGATTTTTCAAGGGCAGTTCCCCTATGTCAGGCTTTTGCTTCACAACATAGTCAGGTGGCTCCCATCATTTTTCTATAGAAGTGTCTACAATGAAGAAATCACTTGCATCATAACTATCCTCTCTCAGCTATAATCTGTCACTGCAGTGAGGAAAGGATTATGTACAAAAGTTACAAAAACAGATCATCCCTGCAAGTCTACTTCTACTATTATCACAAGCTCTAAAAAACACTGCTCCAATCTGTACCCAAAAATCAGGTGCTCTCCACACCACCTCTCAACATGGATAAAATAATTCTTGGTCACTGGGGCCTCAGCTAACACTCAACCAAGGAAGTGAAATGTTCCATAAATCTGACTGCCACTAGATGCAAAAGAATCCATAAGTCTAGACCCTGTGTGAATTCATCTGTTTGAGTCTAAATCACGCTGAATTCTAACTGCAAGAAACCTCAGAAACAGAGCTTAGATTTCTTTAAGCTCTTCATTATGAAAGTTCACCAAAAGGAGGGAGCAATGGATGGTGAGCATCAGTCCACCAAATACATCTGTTGCACACTTGTTATTCAGCTTCAGTTTCAACACAAACTTTCAAATAAGGACATCTGTAGTAATAACAGGGTGACACTGAAAATAATCCAATATGTCCCTGATGTCCTTCAATCTGTATGTGACAAGAAATATCTTAATTTTACCTTCACTATCAGGTTATAGTTTAGCTGTATAGAATTCTAAGTTGGCAATGATTTTACAGCAGAATGTTGAATTATTATTTCACTGGTTGGTACCAATGATGACAGCTGCTGAGAAGTATGTGTCCAAAAAAAAAAGAAGTATGTGTCCAGTCTAAACTTTGTCCCTTTATAAATAGCTCCTTTTATATTAGTTACATTATAACAAATTTTCACTCTGGTAAACTAGGTTTTTCTTTTCTAATTTGATATTCTGCAATTTTGCTGTGGTTTTTCTCGGTATAATTTTTTGTTTTCTTCCCTGTTGGAACTTGGTGTACTCCTTTAATCTGAGAACTGCCTTTATTCTAGGAAGTTCTGTGTCATTACCTCTTTTAATATCATCCTTTGCCTTACTCTCTTTTTCTTTTCTTCCTGGAATTTTTTTAATGGAACATTTTTTTAGTGGAACATTTATTTTATCCTCTGTAGATTTTAGCATCTTTTATATCTTTCATCTTTTAATCTTTCTGTGCTTAATTTTTCATCGATATTTCAATGACATATTTTTCAATTCAATGACTATTTACTCTTTTATGAATGATTTCTATGAATATGACTATTCTTAAATGTTAAATTTTCTTGCCCCATGTTTTCTCAGATATTTTCATGTCAACAGTATTTATACATACAAACTCTCCCATTTATTGCATCTCTGGCTCATGTTCAGGTGATTTGTTCCTCCTAGTTGTCTGTCATTATTATCTATCTATGAAGGACAAGCTTATTTTTCAATATAGTACACTATTCCCTGGCTTGTGGAAGAATTTCTGCAGAACAACTTTAGGTTTTCTTCTTCCAAAGACCCTATGCATTTTATGAGTCAAGGACCTACTTTGTGCTAATTTTTTTTTTTTCATCTTAGTGCCTTGAATCAAATAGGGAGTTCAGCTCTACCCCTGCAGACACAGGGACCATTTCTCATACCAATTCCCTTTTCAAAATCTCATGTCTCATGTAATTCATTGACCTGAGTTTGAAATTCTCCTCCAGTTATTTACCTTATGATTCTCTTTTCTTGGAGCTCAAGTATATATTTAAAGATTTTTTTATTTTGTTATTATTATATTTTTTGTATTTTTTATATACTGAACTTGAGAAGGATTCCCAGTATTTTCTCAGACTATCATAACAATGAAAAACATTCTTGTCAATGACTTATTTGTTGTCTATGTACTAAAGAAGGAGGGAGGCGAGCAGTGTCGGCATTGTGTGAGCAACATTGACAGCAGTAAGACACTTTTATTTAACTGATCTTAGTTTGTCAGTTCTTACATAGGATATGAATGCTACATGGAAAATAAGAGAAGGAACCATTATACCTTATTTCCCCTTAATACACCTCAGTTGCTAAAGATAAAATCTTATTTGTGGAGAAGGTTAACATATATCTGTGCCAAACACATTTGCACTTAGAGTACAGGTGTAAGACTATCTTATGGAAAGAAAAATAATTTATTTTCATTATAAACTATTGACAAATAATTAATGAAAATAACCCAGTTGCTTGAATTCCTAAAAATCTGAAAATATATTTCTCATGTGGAAAATTCTTTTGGCATCCTCTCACTATGCTTCAGCAATTCCACCTCTGCCTCCTTTCCATCCTCTCCAATCAACACAAAAATGACACCATACAACAGTATTTTACCCTCTCAGAGTCTTGTCCCAGAGTCTGCCCAGTCAAAAAATGGCAGCTAATCAAGATAAAATGGACAACTAAATGGTGTAATGAGTGGGGAGTTAATTGTCAGGGTTCCAATCCACACATATGACTATATCGATGGCTCCCTGACGTTATATCATCTAAAGCTGAGATATGTTGTCATCAGGTGGGATGACTTCTCTGTGATACAGAAACGTAAGGAAAGTGTCTAGTGGGAGTTCTCCCTTCACATGACACCATAAGGAGGAGACTACTAGTTTCCTTTTTAAAAAGAAGAGACAATAAAATTTGAACTCTTGTGGATTGAAGAGTCCCTTCTCTATGCAGAAATTTATAGATTAGGTTTTTAATTATGGAGAGGTTTATTCTCCCTTCATTTTCTATTCTGATTTGGTTTCTGACACTGTTGTTTGCATACTTAGTAAAAGCTGAGTCACTATCTCTTCATCAATCTCTTAAAACTGCAATACTAAGTTCAACCAAGACATTAAGACTATACAAGGGAACTGGAGATTACCCTTCAAAATTAGTTTCTTGGTTTTGACATCAACCAGTTACAGATGTCTTAGGTGTTGTGACATTCCAGAAATGTTAGTAAATGTAGTTTAGCTACTTTATCATATTAAATTAAGAAACCACCACTAACATAAATACCTTTGCAAGTAAAATGAAACATTTGTTATTGTTTTTAATATCAACCATCATATAAAGAAATAATTTTAAAGGAAATAAATAGTATGCTCTAAATGAAAGTAAAACAGTAGGAATGTTTCTCATAAAATATTCTATATTTTAAGGGTTAGCTTTGAAGAATCTTCTTGCTCTATTCTGGAGAAAACACACTTGAACTGGAAAATCAGTCATTTGTAGGTATTTTGGAGTGATAAATGTATTCAGTTTGAGAATTTCAATTTAATTATATATCCCAATGACACTATAACTCTGCTGCTTGTTTTGGAGATTTTATTTCCTAAGTGGATTTAACTATACTGTGACTCTATACCAAATTTCATCTTCTTGAAATATGTGTATGTGAGTGACCAAGAAGTTCTCAAGATTTATCAATCACAAACTGAGTCCTCCATCTGATTATTCATTCAAGCCAGACTGCAATTTTTAAGAAAGCCCTGGACCAAATTTGGCTATGTTACCATATATAAAATCAGACGTATCTAGGCTAGGTAGAGTAATAAAAATTTACACATGCCAATCACTTCTATGTCTAATCAGTGTTGTGGTTCCACACTGGGTCTACTCTCCAGTGAGAAAGACAGAAAATCAACAAGTAGATAAGTGAACATATACAAAATACCAACAATGTCAAACAATTTTGATAATAATAAAGAAAATCAAATAGGCAACGTGATGGTAAAAAAAAATAAGTACAAGTAAGGGGTTATTTAAACTGGGAAATCAGGGAAGGCCTTTCTGAGGAGATGCAATTGTTCTGAGGCCTGACTGTCAGGTAGACGCAGCCATTAGAAAATCTCATGGGAGAGCATCCCAAGCCAGGAGAAACATACGAGCACAGCTCTGATGCAGAAACAAGTTGGAATAGGAAGGAATAGAAAGATGCTCTGTGAGCACAGAGCATGTGACTGAGGGAGAAGGAATGACAGATCTCCACGTTGTACATGACAGTAAGTACCTGAACTTGATTTTAACTGTGACATGAGGTTACTTTTGGGTTTTAAGTAGAGGTTTAAGTACAAACTTAATTTATATGGCCCCAATATAAACTAGGATCATCAGCTAAAATCTTTTCATATTTCTTTTTTCTTCATGGTGTTTATGATAGCATATGTTTATTTACCTGTTTGTGAGACCTTTTTGTACTACCTTCCCCCCATTAAGAACCATAAGGGCACAAAGACTATTTTGTTAATTGTGTGGTATCCAGAAACTATTCTCTACCACATACATAGTGGATAATCAATACATGCTAGTTGAATGAAGAATGAGTATTAAATGTTTATTTCCAATTCATTTTAAAGCCACAGGATAAAAAAAATACTTCTAGCCACGAAATAACTATAAGACAGTCACACCAAATGAATCAGTTGTAGAGACTGTCCCAACTTTTCAGCATGGTTATGTCTACTTGGCCCAGGAAAGCTACATTTTATGTACTTTTTAATATTTGAAATTAGGGTACTTGGGGCCTCCCTGGTGGTGCAAGAGGTTGAGTGCAGCACTGTGAGGGCTTTCACAGCCACTACAGCATGAGTTCCATCTCTGGCCAGTGAGGGAACCCACATGGACCAGCAGATCTCTCCTGCCTCTCCCACTGCTCCCCTCAGCAGTGTATTTCAGTCATCTGCCTGTACTGCTCCCCACTCTGTCTCTAGTGAATCCTCTCATTGCTCATGCCTCTGATCTATATTCCAGCTCTTGTATGCATAAATAAAAAAATCTTTTTTTAAAAAAATTAGGGTATTTGTTTCTAATAAAACACAGAACCCAAAGAGTAAAAAATATGCCCAACACAGAAACAAAATAAAATAGCAGCATCTGGAGTCCATAGGTGGGATTTTAATGGCTATTGTTTTATATGGTAGGAGCTCAATAATGGTTTCTATTGTTAGCTGCAGTTCGGTGAATTGAACAGACTAAAATTGCATTAGTAAATAAAGAACTGAAAGGATTTTATGGCCACTCCTTCAAGTAATTCTGCCTTGGATAGAACCATTACAGACTAAAGCTTTAAAATAATATGCCCACAGTTGTTTTATTCAAGGAAAGATTCTTTCTGCTTTAAATGTATTTCCAGTCACTTAAGCAAATCAAATTTATGGACCTCAAAAGAAAGCATTATCATAGTCATCTCCATGGCCTATTCTATACCTCTCTCCTGAAGTGGCTGCATGTTGCCTCCCTCCAAACCTCCAGTGTGTATGCATATATGTCTGTGTGTTTTAGCATGTGACGGAATGTGCTTTCTCTGCCCCTTTTTAAGTACCACCAGCTCATATTTGAAATCGCCAAAGGTGACCCTTAAAAACAAACAACAAGCATCTTGTAATAATGGTCACATATTTTTATCTTTTGTGGTTTCAGGCAGGTGGGGAGAATTGTTTTAAAATATATATATTCCTTAGTTTAAATTATCTTAGAATTACAGCTTTCCACTTGTCTACTAGAATCAAGATAAATTCAGTGGAAGCGGCAATATACCTTCATAGATTAACATATTCTCACTGAAGTATAAATAACCACCTGGTATCATAAATGGCAGAAACTTCCCTATAAAGAAGGAAGGGAGAATCCCAGGTATTTATAGGAGGACATGGCTGGGACAGTGAAACATTTGAGACAGGCAAGACGGAATCTTTGTTCCTTAACAATTTTCCTGGGACCAGCTCTGCTTCGAAGTTATACTTCCTCCTAGAACTAACAGCATGATACCTGAATTACTAAGGAGAGGAGATAAAATAATGTAAATGCAAAGAAAAAAAGATATGATGTAGAGATTGCTTTAGATCATAAGATCATTGAACTGACTCATTACCTTCATACTGAAAGGAAAACATGACACAAGGTTTTTGAAAAGAAGTCTGGCTTTGACATCTAATATATTTCTCTTGATTCAATTTAATTAAATAGTTATAAGATGTTGATCAAGTCCTACTATTGGTTAGACAATGTGATTGGTGCATAGGACACAAAGATAATTAAGACAAAGATCTCGCTCTCAAGTTGTATCATGACAGAAACAGAAGGAAAATGAACAATTGCAGTATAATGTAGGGCAGGAATGGTTAATCTGTTTAAATTCTCCACCTCCCACACCTAAAATACTACCAGACACACAATATATGTTCAATAAACAGGTACTGAATGTTAAATGAATAGGATAATTGTTACAATGGAGATAAGTTCAAATTGCTGCAGGAACTCACAGTAACATACAGATGTGTTTTTAATGGGTTAAGACTTGAAACATAAGTAGGAAATTGCCAGGTAGGCAGGACACAAATAGAAGGCTTCATAGCACAATGTATGTGCAAGTGTGCAAGTAAGTGAAATAACATAATGTATTCAGGAATGCAGGTAAGTTACTAGGGATAAACCATTAAATTAAAAAAAGGAAGTGGCAGAGATGAAACTAGAAAAGTAGATAGGAGTCATATTGGACAGGACTATGTAATTTCTAATACGAATTTGAAATTCAATCTGACAAAATGGAAAACAGAAAAACCTTAGTCAAGAGCAGTAGGCAATCACATGCAGATAGGAGGGATGGGTGACTTACAGGGTGTCAGTACTTATGGTTAGGTGGTTAGGAAATTAATTAGCCATAAGACTATGTGTGATAGACACTCCTCCGCCCTGCCCCACGGACCCAAACTCTGACAAGTACGGTGGGGATGATGCTAAGAGGAGGAATATAGTGGTTTTAAGTGTAACCAAAGAACTTGGAAATTTGATCTATAAAAGCAGAAAAGAACTCTAGATTTTTCTCTCAGATTTTGACTTGAACTGCTGGATAGATTAATAAAGAGAGGCAATGACAGAGACCCTTACATCAGAATTGAATGAATCTGACAATATATTGAGCTCCCAGTCCTTACTAATAGGTAGAGTTGAGACATATGTACTTTTGTAACAGGGTGGTCCCCAGGAAAGGTGGAAGTTCCAGAATCCCTGTCCGCCCTTAGTAGGTGGAGTTGAGCAAGGAAAAAAAAATCTGCAAAGAAGACAGACAGAAGGAAGGGAGGAAGAAGGAAGCAGGATGGAGAGCAGCAAGGAGACCTGGAGGAGGCATGTGGAGCAGAGGGACATGTGAAGAAACTGCACCTACTTTTTGATCTTAAACTGATTAGAACAGATGTGGGTGAGAGACTCGTGGTGAGGTTAACAATGACAGCTTTCACTTTGATTTTAGTTTTGCTCTTTTCCTCCTGAATTTGTCTGACTCTTTCTGACCCTTTTCTATGGGTCTCTCCTGAAAGGACCTTTAGACGTGTGGCAGGCTTTTGGGCCTTGCTTTGGGCCAATTCCTATTTGACTGAACTTTTACCCTCAAAGAAATGGGTAACTTTAAATGCTTAACTTATTAGTAACTATATTCTCTGTCCTTTCTATATTGTACCCTAATTGTATTAAAGTTCCTTTCCATTAAAAGTCTAATATGTTTGTCTTAATATGGAGGACGGCAGAACCCGTTCAGAGAGGGCAGGTTAGGGGGTTCTGGGGTGCCCCTCTCCCTGCCCTGTAACACTTTTTTAACTTTGCATTTTTTACATATTTTAAACCTATAAGAAAAAGTAAGAATTGTACAAAGAACTGCCTGCCATATACTCTATATTCACAGTTTGTATGGCATAGCTAATCATTTGCTTCACTAGTCACAGAATTTTATTTTTTATGTAAATTTATATATGTGGGTTTTTTTTTACATCATTGTTTATTTTTGTACAATATTTGCTTTCTTCTCTCAGGTGTAGTCCAGGTAAAATTCCCACCACCAATTCAGCCTGCACCATCAACATAGTTGCAAATTTTTAAACTGAAGCTACACTGCATTCTTGAGTTGGCATGGTGAACTGCTTTGCAGAGCTGATCAACGTTTAACATCATATTTATATACTACATGTTTCTTCTTAAGATAGACTATTAAATCTGAAAGTCACATAGTTGATGAAGTTATAAAGTGACTATATCTTTTAGGAAAGATTCCCATCACAAGATTTTAATATCGTGAAATATTTATCACTGAGTAAAGTCAGTTGATATTAAAATATTTTTTAAGTGACAAGTATAGCTTATTCTAATTGCCAGTTAACTAGACGCTTGAGATTCTAAAATCATACAGTTTAAATTTCACACAGGGTATTTTTAACTCTTTATGTGACTTTTTTTATTCCTAATTATGCTATAATAGAATCTACAGACTTTTAGAAACAATAAGTTTTTACTTTTTCTTTGAGTAACTGCCATGTTTTCACTAATTCACAAATTCTAGAATTTTCAATTCATATTATAAAGAGGAAAATTAAAATGTAAATAAAGAAAAATCTGTTCTTTTCTTCATTTAATTGTTAAAAGGTATTTTCTCTAGTCAATGCAAAATCAGCAAAACAATAGATAATTTGATAAACAAATCAATTGCAAATGAGTCTCTTAAACTACATTTTCCTTACAAAAGTAAGGAAACTATTAAAACAAAAAGTAAGGAACTATTAAATTTTAAATAGATGAATGTTTAGACACATACCTATCTATTTAGTTATAATGGAGCCATTTTTTCCTAAATAAGAAGCAGTAGAATTTTGACTAAAACAATATACCAGGTGCAGCTATGGATTAAACAATTCCAAATGTTTTGAGGAAAAGTACAAATAGTATATCACTGAAACCTAGCTATCAGGTAGTAATAGTTTTTAAGGCCAGAAAACTTTTATATTTACAAGAAACGTTTCGAAAGTGAGCAGAAGCTCTAAAGTGCAAGAAACATTATTTTGAGGTTCAAATTTCCCTCTAGTGAAAAGAGTAGTCTGTTTAGAACTTTGTACCTTAATATTTGCTAGCTGAGTATTTCTTTCTTTTTGTTGTTGTTTGGTGTATGTGTACACACAGTGAATCATCACTCAAAACTGCAAGCCTTTTTCCACCTATATATTATCATTTGTAATAAAATAATTGGCCACTTGGTATAAAGCATATATATATAAAGAATATATTTGCATTATATAAATACAATATTAAATATTAAATGCAATAATATAACAAACTCCCATAAATTCATTACTCCACCAAGAAATAAAATGCTATTTGCTTCATATACTTCTCCTCCTCCCACTGCCTGGCTACAATCCATATGAGCACTGATCATTAGCCTAAATTTTGTGTTCATTATTCCCTTAATTTTTAAAACCATTTTTCATAAGCATATGTTTCATTCTACATTAAGTATCCACAATTCATCTAGGTAGTTGTGTGTCCATTTCTTTTCATTTCTGTATTCTCTATCGTGTTATTCTTCCATAATTTATTAATCCATTCTCCTATTAAAAACTATCATTTTCCACAATAGAAAAGAATATTGCAATCTGCACCACTGTGAGCTCTCTTCTCATTGTTCTTGGTACACAGGCACATGGCACAACTACGAATGAGATTGCTTGGCTCTATGGGATGGAATTATTCTGTTTTTCAAGATAATTTAATGCCCAATGGTTTTCCAATGTGAGTGCATAAATCTTTTCCATGGAGTTTGATTGCAAAATAAATGAAGAAAGCGAGTTAATAGACATGTAAATGAACTGACCTGAAGCAGAAAATCAAGCAGAAGACATACAGAGAAAGAAGGTATAGCTAGACCAAGGCAAGTGTGAGGAGCAGCTCGACAGTGGAGAAGAGAACACTCTTCCTGATAGGTGCTGTCGTAGTAAAATCAGAGATCAGAACCAAATCATGATATGTCCCATTTTCTAGAGGCTAACTAAGGGCTTTTGGGAAGTATGTCCAGTGAAGTGTTGAATAGAAATGGTGATATAAGGCATTTATCCTCTCCCCTGTAAATGTGTTGCTTCTTGTAGATTTGATAGGTATTACATTTTATCAAATGCTGTTTTCTGCATTTATAAAGATTGTTGTATTTTTTCCTGTTTCTGCTATCAAAGTAGTAAATTATTTTATATAGCAAATTAACAAGCCAAATTTTAGAGGGCTATTTGAGAATTTTTACTTGTATACACATGAGACAAACGACTTTAATTTTCTTTTGTGAAAGAATGTGGACAGGGTTTGGCATCAGTGTTATGCAGGCCTCATAAAATGAATTAGATGTTTTCCTTTTTTTTCTATTCATAAGAAGATTTTTTAAAAGATGTTAATGCCTTACTTAAATCTTTTGCAAAATTTTATTAGTGAGTTTTTCTGGACCTGGATTTGTGTGTGTGGGGGGAGAGATATCTGTTGTTCCTGTTTTATTACAGATTTAATTTCTTTAGCAGAAAACAGGCTATATAGATTTCCTGTTTTTTCTTATATCAGCTTATACAACTCACCTAAGTTTTCAAATTAATTGTGATAAACATAATATCTTTTAATATCTGTGGAACTTGATATTGATAGTTTTTATTTTCTCTACCTTTTTTTCCCTTAATCAGTTCTACTAGCTATTTACCAGTATTGTACTGATTTCAATTTCTAATTTTATTTCTTTTTTCCCAAGCAAATTCAATCTTTATTTTGAGATTAGAGGCAATTTCTAATAAAAGAAGTCTATACTTGACCCAACTTTTCCATTAGGAAATATATAGGGTGAATATTTGTAAGATCCCCATTCCCAAGTGTTCTGCAATGTATCATAAAAATATTGACACTTAGAACAAATAAATCCTTGTTTTTTTCCTGGCACAAATGGATAAAAGCATGATATTTAATACACATCAGATTTTTTTAGCTTCTGCTCAGAAGTCACTTGATATGTGACTTAATCTTCTAGAACAAAACAGACAAGGTAGACAAACTCATCCTGAGAATGTTTTGTCCTGTACACCCTGTTCTGATGATGTGGTTTGGAAACCATGGCTATAGGCTGTTTTAATAACCACTCTCCATGCAAACTCACAGTGACAATAAGACTCCACTCCCATAAAACTCCCTGAGCCTGTACAGAGATTGTCAAGTTCTAAAGGAAACCAAATCTGTTTGCATCCTTAGCAAACTTTTCCCCTCTGAAATGACTTTTTTTTAATGGAGCTACATCACCAACAGGCTGCAACTATCATTTGAGCCACAAAAAGTTCATTTTTGTCCTAATCTTGTTTGTAAAAGATATGCTTGGTATTACAAAACACATTTGATTCTGTTCTGTGAACTGTGTCTGAAAGTGGAAATTTTATATGAGATTCACTTACCTCTGAAGATTGACTTGGCAAATGAAGGCTTGATAATTGGGTGGTTCCTGTTCTTTCATACTTTAAAACTAATTTCACCTACTACTCTGACATCAAAAGGCAACCTAAACATTCATAAGAAAAAGCAAATGAGTTTCATAATATCTTTTTGTCCTTCTATATTCTTTCAGTTCAATTTTCTGTTTTTATTCTACTTTTTAGATAGATGCCTTTATTAAAAAATTCCAGACTTTCTTTTCTTCTTATACACGCACTAGAAATTTCCCTCTGAACACTGCTATCGCTCAAGGTTTAATGCCATATCTTTATTCTCCTTTTTAAAAAACACTTCGTCACTTTTACTATGATTCCACTTTGACAAATGGGTTATTTAGAAATGTATTGCTGCTTTTCCTGTTATACCCACGGAAGAGTCCATAAAGCAATGTCCTTGTTTTTACCATACTTAGAGATTCACAAAGTTTGGAGACCCTGATTTCCTTCAAAGAAAGGAAGAAAACGTTGTCAAATTCTGTTCAGGAGGAACCCATTTAGATGACACCAAACTTGACATTCAAGGGAACAGTACATCTACAGAAAAAGTAATGGCATTTGCATTATGGATCCAGAGGGAACCTGGAAGAAGCTTCTGTAGGCAGGTTGTGGGATGTTGCGAATGAAAATGTGGGAGAAATGAGTCAGATCCTCCATAAACACTGACCAGAGCCCTGTGCCGACAATTGCTACTGCCACCAGGTCCACTCGTGTCGGGGGACACTTCACTCCTGAAAGGCCACTCCCCAGATCCAGGCAAGCTCCGGAAGCCAGAACTTCAGGTGATGACCAATCCCAGGTGATGACCAATCCCAGGACTGACCACTGGACTTTTCAAAGGCATCTTGTGCTAAGCTGCCGACCACTGCCCTGTAACGCAGACGTTCCTGGGCACTATGTGGACACTGGCATGTCTCGCGACATGCCCGCTCACTCAGAGAGCCTGACGTGAAGGTGGCGGGGGCTGGCAGCTGTGCGCATGCGTCAGGGCCTCCCGCGCGACCCCGCGCGAGGCGGTGCCGGAGCGCTCCCTCTCACGGATCCTGAAGAGATCAAAAAGGGAGAGAAGCGGCTGCTGAAAAGATTGTGACCACGGAATTTCAGGGTGAAATGACTGTTGCACCTCCTGAATTTACTGCTACTCAGACGAGCTTGGTGTGAAGGCAGCAAGCAGGTGGCGGAAGCCGCGTGTCAGTGCCTCCCTCCAGGCTCGGGACCGAGGCTCCGGCCCACCTTTGAGGACAGGTCTCAGCAGCTGACAGGTAGGAACAGCAGCCACCAGGTGGTCTAAGCTCTGTTTTCCACATATTCTTTTTTTTTTTTTTTAAGATTTATTTATGCATACGAGAACAGGGGTACAGACCAGAGGTGTGGGGCTGGGGGGGGGGGGGTGGCGCAGAGGCCGTGAGAAGATTCACCAGAGTGGGGAGCAGAAGAGGCAGATCGACTGAAACACACTGCTGAGGGGAGCAGCAGTCAAGACGCGAGAGGCCTGCTGCGCCCTGTGGGTTCCCTCCCTGGCTGGGCATCGAACTCATGTCACAATAGCTGGTAGATAGCTTGATAGAGCTGTGTCTTTAACCCCTGCACCACCAGGGAGACCCCTCTCCACATATTCTTAAACAAATAAGGATGATGAGACAATTTTCCAAAGAAAAGAAAAAGAAATACATGATTTATTTGTAAAATCCTTTTGGGATTTTCTCATTGTATTTTACTCGTTTCTAACTCAATTTCACTATGATCAGAGAAGTTTTGATTTAGTTCTTGAAAAATTGTTGTGACTTCCTTTACAGACCAGATATAGATATAATTTTGCTAGGAATTCTATGTGAACTATAATAGAATTCATATAATAGGAATGTTGAATGTTGTGTTCTATAATAGGAATGTTGAATTGCTACACACTGTAAAATTAATAGTGTTATTCTAGATTTCTGTATGTCTGCTGTTTATTTTATCTGTTGCTTAGACTGATCTATCACATTCTATGATCTTGGTTTTGTCTACATCTTTTTTTCATATGTCAGTTTTGTTTTACATGTTTGGAGACAATGAATACCAGTTTAGGAATGTTATACCCTCCTGGCGGATTGTGCTTTTGTCATTTGATATGCCCCTGTTTATTTTTAGTAATGATTTTCGCCTTAACGTCTATATGGTCTGTTATTAGTATAGCTCTGCAAACTCTTTTTATTGGTGTTTGCATGAAATGGCTTTCCATCCTTTTGCTTCCAGTTTTTCTGGTTCTTGCGTGTAAAGTTTCTTTGTTTGTTTCTTGCTTGTTAGTTTCTTTGTCATACAACCAGTCTTAATTGTGGTGTGTTTTGCCTAGAATAGAGAATCTCATTGGAACAATTGTTCCATTTACAGTTAATTTACAGTTAATGTAATGCTGAAATGTGTGAGATTCTATCTGTATCTTGTTCATCTTTCTTCCCTTTCTTGCCTTGGTCTCTTGTCTACAGCCAGGAGCCAGATCCAGCTATATTTATTTGATTACCTATTGTTTCTGGTTTCTTCTGCACTACAATATCAGAGTTTTACTAAGAGCTGTTAAGTAATATGCTTTTTAACAATAGAATAATGTTATAGCATAAGATAGATTTTCTGAAATTGATATATTAAAGCTTATGGGATGTAGAATATGCTATTTGCAGTATGCATATATAACAGAGGAACTATATTCAGAACTTATAAGTCAGTGTGCTTGAAAAGTTAAGAAACCTCAAAATGAAATGAAGAAAAAATTTATATGAGCATATAATTCATGAATAAGGATATCCAAATGGCCAATAAACATGAAATATATACTTAAATTGATCAGACATCAGGAAAATATGTGTCAATACTTTATTAAAAATTCAATAAAGTTCATCTACTAGAATTGTATATATCTGGGGGTAAAATTAGCAATTATTGATAAAGTTATGGAGCAACCAAAATTCCTAGGCACTGCACTATTCCACTGGGAATGTGAAATCTTATCTATGTTACCTGTCAATATTATTTGCAAAAATGATACCTGGTTTGAAATGATATCAGCATCAGTAGGACAGATGTGAAACATAAATGTCAGGTGGGAAGTCAGGGCTTTGGGGCTTCCCTGAGGTACTGCTCTTGTATCCCATAGATTATGAGAAGATACTCTCATGGGACAAATGCAGCAAATATTATGGGATGTGGACCTTATAAGCAAAGGCAATACCTACACATATCAATTGGTCTCTTTCCCTAAATTTGTGCTTGAAGGACTTGAGAAGAGTTTCTTGGACTACTGCAAGAACTCCTGATAATGACACACTTGCTCTTGTCCCCTCCATCTTCTACATGTGTCCCACAAAGCTGAATGAGTCTGGTGCCACAATGACTTGTTAGGTCCCACAAGTATATCTGGCTAGGGAACCCAAGACCAATCACTGATCTGACAGAATGAGTGACGTAGAATCCAATATATTATGTACAGAATGTGAGTGACCAGAATAAAGTCCCTACTTGGGTCTTAGTTACCTTACATCATAGAAAGGGGAGACAAAAAAAAAAAAGACTTAAAATCATGTCGTGGTAGTACCCTATTAAAAATCAAACAGCATGTGAGAGATAAGGAAGGATGGTCAAGAGAGTTTGTCATTTTATATAGAAGGTTCAGAGAGGGCTCTATAACGGCAACATTTGAGTAGAGGTTTCAAAGAAGTGAGGCAGCAATCCATGTAGATGTCTGCAGGAGAACTTTCCAAGCAAAGGAAAGAGCAGGTACATAAGGTTTTGGAGAGGGCAGATCACCGAACACTGTATAAGACATGTGATAATAATAATACAAGAACTTGGAGGTTCTAAACAGAACTTGTGACTGGCACTGACATATGAGACCTTACTTTCATATCAAAGGTGATAGTAGCAAAACCAGTTAAGCTATTGTAATAAGCCAGTGGGAGATGGCTCAGGGCACAGTGCAAGTGGTGTAAAGAGATCAGATATGAGATGTTTTGAAGGCTAGGTGTTGTTTTCTGATTGACTATTTGATATGAGGAAAAAGGAGTCCAGGTTGACTTTAAGGCTTATAATTTAAACATCAGATGAATTAAATAACAGATGAATAAGTTGCTATGAATTGAAGTGGAAAAAATTGGGAGAGGAAATTTGGGGGCAAGAAATTATGTCATTCTTGGACTTATTAGTTTTTAGATGTGTATCAGACATCTAACTGAAGATACTGTAGTAGCTGAATATATGATTGAGATTCTGGAAAGTCCAAAAATAGATGTATAAATTTCAGAATCTTCATGATGAGGATTATTTGGAGCCAAGGAAGAAGTCCTAGGACTATACTAGATACTTAGTACTAACTGATTTTACTGATTCAATGGACTTACAAATCTTTCCAGGTTTAATTCTTAAGAATTTTAGAATTTTCAGTAAAGTGGTATGACACAAAAAGCCCTATAAACATTTATGGCGTACACAACCAGGCTTGGCTTTTGCATGTGTGCTGTTAACTAAAAGAAAGGTCCAAAAATGCAGTGCTTCAGGCTGGACAAGGACCTTGGAAAATACTTTAGTCTCAATTTGCTTCAAAATTAAAATAAAAAAGACCTTTTTAAAATGCTTTCAATCACTCATGCAGGATATAGTGCACATAAAAAATGGACTATTATTCAACACAAAACACTTTTCCCAACTTAAATTTTATTATCTCCATCACCTGTTGTTATGAAACAGAAAGTAAAGTGTGCATAAATATCACATGACAGGGTCACTATGACCAATGATTTGATTTACATCCTTTATGAAAACAATCAGTGGGAAATCTGCTTATGGCCAAAATATTTAGAGTCAAGAATAAAAAGGTAAAAGTTTTTAGGCAACAACAACAATAAAAAAAACTTCCAGTAGTTGCTTGTGGGAGGCTGAGGGTCTCAGAGGACCAGACTGGCTACTCGCTGTATTCCTTTGTGCTCATTATTCATATATTCCCTTTTTAAGGAATTACTCTGTTAAAAAATAAATCAAGTTCATTAATTAAATTTAAATCAAGCATAAGATCTTAATGGAACTGGAAATACTGAAGTCATTAGCCACTACAGGGTCAAAAAGTCTCATTTTACCAGTAATCTTATTTATTAGAGTCTGTCAACCATATAAATTTTTTCTTTTCCCTTTTCTGTTGCCACTGCAAACTAATTTAATGTTCAGTCAATATTTTATTTTCCCCTGTTCTGTCAACCCCTGCAAGACAAACTTCCAACTAGATTAAGAAAAGTAGAGAACATAAACTTTTAAAATATTATGTTTTTACCACATGCAGCTAAAAATAAAAATGATATTAAGCACAAAGTATTATTTTTTAAAATAATTTTTGTAAAGTTAAACAATGCATGCATATATGGGGAAATGTATTTAGTTTCTGTTTATTGAAGTAGAATTGTTATGTAACATTATACTAATTTTAGGTGCCTAATGTAGTGATTTAACATTTGTATATATTGAGAAATGATCACCACAATATATCTAGTTACAATTTTAATCTTTAGTTTTTGCTCTCCTTTTGTTCTTTGAAGTTTAAAGGTTTTTTTTCTTCAATGCTATTTTCCTTCATCTAGTTTTAGCTAACTGGAGAGCTATTATAAAATGGAATCTTAGTCTAACAAGATGAGTAAATCTTTAAAGGTTTGGTAGAACTCACTAGAGGAGAAACCATCTGGTCTTCGGCCTTTTGATTACTGTTTCAGTTGCCTTGCTTATAATTGGTCTGTTCAGACTTTTTCCTATAATTTCCTAATTAATCCAATTCAATAGTATGTTTGAGTTTCCACATACTAGAGGCTTTCCCCCACTTTCTTTTTGTGATTGTTTTCTAGTTTGATACCACTCTGATCAGAGAAATAAGTTCTTGGATGTGATTTCAGTCTTCAAGAATTTATTGATATCTTTTGAAACCAATTATGTTGCCTACTCTAGAGAACACGCCATGGGCTGTTGAAAAGAATGTGCACTCAACTTTTGGGCAGTACAGAGCCTTTTGAATTTTTATTAAGGATATCTTGTCTAATCCTCATTTAAGACTATTGTTCCTTATTGATATTCTGCTGATCTTTCTTTTGGTAAAAGAGATATTACAGTCTCCTACCACTAATGTGTTGCTACAATAAGTCTAGCTTTAGACTCATTAGTAGTTCTAAATCTAGCTGACGGAGTGTGTGGCAAGGTGCACACAGGCACCAAATTTGCCATTTGGAACTGAGCGTGGAGGTAGAAGTAGAAGGCCCTCTGAAGGTCTGGGAGAGATGGGAGTGCTCAGGACAGGCACCATCTTCACAGAGCAGGGAGCCCCGGACTAAGGACTGCAGGCAATCTCTATGAGGGGCTAACGTTTGCAGCTCAGACACACTGAGACCAGGGGGAGAGTTCTCCGGAGCCAGGATGCCTGTGTGCTCCGGGACCCACACCTAGACAGGGCACTCCCCAAAAGAAAACTCCAAAAGAACTGAGAGAGTGTAGCCCGATCCTGACCCCACATCCACAGGCTGGAAGCTGCCTATTAGACCCCCATCAGAAGGAGGCCGACTTAGGCAGCACTGGAATAGCACCTACTGGACGCCAGCATCATAGAAGAGGGAATTCTGGGTTGGGAACCCCACGTAACTGCTCTGTGGACCTACTGTTAAACGCAACCTGACTATCAGATACTGACACTCCAAAAGGAATACTCCGAAGAGATGCCTACCAATACCAGCAAAACCTCATTACAACAAATACAACAAATTAGAAAGCAGACAACAGGGAGAAGACAAACTATAATAACCAAGTAAGTCCACAGGGGAAAGTCACACCACAAAAAGAAAATCAAACACAAGAACCGAACATCGACATGGAAGAAATGTTCAGCCTATCAGAGAATTTAGAATTATCACAATCATCACGATGCAAAAGCAGAAAGATCAACAAAAAATAATTGATAATATGAGAACAAAAATTAATGAACTGAAGAATTAAAAGAATGAGTCACTAAAAAAGAAAGTATAGGAACTGCAGGAATATAAGGAAAGAAGTGGAAACAGAATGGATGAAGTGGAAGAAAGAATTAGTATTCTCGAAGACACAGAAATACAATGGACCAAATTAGAAAAGGACAGGGAACGTCAAAGGAAAAACAATGAAGAAACAGTCCGAGATCTCTCAGACACCATTAAGAGAGGAAATATAAGAATTATTGGAATACCGGAGGGGGCTGAGCAAAATAAAGGAAATGAAAATATATTTAAAGAGATAATTGAAGAGAATTTCCCAAGCTTAAAATAGAAGCAAGAAGCAAGACACACCCCAAATTTCTATGATAGAAAGAGAAATACAGCAAGACACATACTAGTAAAGCTCCCAAGAATCCAAGACAAAGAGGTAATAATTGAGCTGCAAGGGGGAAGAAACAGCTAGCATATAAAGGAAAACACATCAGACTAATATCAGACTTCTCTGAAGACACACTGTGGGCAAGGAGAGAAAGGAGGGACATATTCAAAAAACTACAAGACAACAAGTGCCAACCATGAATTCTCTATCCCGCAAAGCTTTCCTTCATATATGAAGAAAAAATATGGACTTTTCCAGACAGAGACTCCAGAAATTCAGCATGACTAAACCCCCACTCCAAAAAATACTACAAGAAGTAGTAAAACCAA
This sequence comes from Galemys pyrenaicus, assembly GCA_019455555.1. Classification (NCBI taxonomy): domain Eukaryota; kingdom Metazoa; phylum Chordata; class Mammalia; order Eulipotyphla; family Talpidae; genus Galemys; species Galemys pyrenaicus. The sequence continues at coordinate 695,400 of JAGFMF010011409.1, read as the reverse complement.
AATCAACAGAAGAATGAATAAGAGGAACAAGATAAGCCAAAGGAAAACAAACCACAAAAAGACAAAATGGTAAATACAGGTGCCAGCATATTAAATGTAAATGGACTAAACTCAGCAGTAAAAAGAAACAGAGTAGCAAGCTGGATTTAAAAATCATAAGCCAATCTTCTGCTGTCTCCAGGAAACACATTTAAACACAAAAGACAAACATAGGCTGAAAGTAAAAGGTTGGAAAACAATCCTACAAGCTAATGGACCAAAAAAGAAAGCAGGAACGACCATACTTATATCAGACAAAATAAACTTCAAACTAAAAAAGGTAAAAAAGGACAAGGAAGGACACTACATAATGATCAAGGGTACAGTACATCAAGAAGACATACACTCATCAATATATGTACACCAAATGAAGGAGCACCAAAATATGTCAGATAATTACTATCATCTCTGAAAGAAAACATTAAAGAAACTACATATATAGTAGGAGACTTCAACACTCCACTGGCACTGATGGACAGATCAACAAGACAAAAAATAAACAAAGAAACCAGAGCCTTAAATAAAGACCTAGAACACATGAGCTTAACAGACATATATAGGACACTATACCAAAAAAAAATCAGAGTATACTTTTACTCAAGTGCACATGGATCATTCTCCAGAACTGACCACATACTAGGCCACAAGACCAACATCAACAAATACAGTGAGATCAAAATCATTCCAACTATATTCTCTGACCATAAAGGCATCAAACTAGAAATTAACCATGAAAAAAAGACAAGAAACCCACCTGCGTCATGGAGGTTGAAACCCACACTACTGGAAGACCAATGGATTGTAAAGGAGGTCACAGAGGAAATTAAATAATACTTTGAACTGAATGACAATGAAGACACCACCTTCCAGAATGTATGGGATGCAGCAAAAGCAGTAATAAGAGGGAAGTTTATAGCAATCCAGGCTCACATCAACAAACAGGAAAAGACTCAAAGAAACAATCTAATTGCCCAACTTAACTAGAAAAAGAACAACAAAAGAATCCAAAAACCACTAGAAGAAAGGAAATAATAAAAATTAAAGCAGAAGTAAATGAACTAGAAATCAAAAAAATCCATGAAACCAAAAGTTGGTTCTTTGAAGAAATAAACAAAATAGATAAACCTCTAGCTAGACTCACAAAGGAAAAATAGGAGAAAACACAAATAAATAAGATCACAAATGAAAAGGGGGAAATAACAACAGACTCAGAAGAGATTAAAAGAAAATAATCAGACAATACTATGAAGAGTTATATGCTAGATATAGACAGTACAAAAACGTAGAAAGAACAATGATATCTATTCCTATGGCATATCCTCTCTCACCAAGGCCCCAGTATATACTCTTGACTTAGTGCGAGCTACACAGGAAGGAAGAAAGCTAAAGAGATAGAAGCAGGGAAAAATCCATTAACAGGTTAGTGGAAATGGGATTTACAGCAGAGGCAACAACCAGCCATTTTAAAGAACAGTCTTTCCTCAAAGTGTGCCCTTTAAAACCTAGATCTGTGGTAGTTAATGGATATTACACATGCACACCCAGAGATGAGTTCTGGAGTCAATTAAGATTGAGAAATTCTGGGTTCCACAAACGGAAATTATTTGGGTCTTTCAATCTTCACATACAGTTTTTGCTGACCTCTGAGTTTCTGTTCTGAATCTGATCATGTGAACAACTAGTTACCCTCACATTGGCACTAAGAAAAGGTAGATAATATGACCGCTAAGATCCAGTGCTTTCCTCATTCCTAGTATAGCCAAAACTGTATTTCAAAGATGTAGTCGCTGATAGAAGAACTTTTTGTCAAAGGAACAATGGGAAGGTTGTATGCTGAGAATTTGTACTTTAATTGACAAAAGTCCAAGTATCCAATAAAGCAGCAACTTCTCAGTGTGGCTATCAAAATGTAAATTTATTATTTAGTTCTTTACTCAACTGGTCACATTTCTGGTGTCCACTAGTCACATGCGGCCAATAACTACTGGAATGTACATCTAAAACACATTTCAACCATTATAGAAGGTTCTGTTGAACAACAGTGGACAATGTTATATCACATGCACACACGTGCACACAGATAGACCCTTCCTTCAGGAGGAAGCTCACTAAATCTCAAGCACCTGAGAATATCACAAGGAAATACTAACGCTGCACCATCATAGCGCGGGTTTGCCTAGCTTAAGTAACTTCTAGCACCAACCAATCAGGTTAAAGAAAATTTCCACCATCAACATGTTCAGACACTTGCTCCCAAGTACATGACAAACACATCGCAAAGGTGTTGTGGGTTCAAGTTCAGATACCACAATAAACTGAGTGACTTGATTTTTTTCCAGTGCATATAAAAATTATGTTTATATTATACTGGTGCTTATTAAGTGTGAAATAACTATGTCTTTTTTTTTTTAAGATTTATTTTATTTATACATACAAGAGCTGGGGTACAGGCCAGAGTCCAGGGCAGTGAGAAGATTCACCAGAGACATATCAGGGAGCAGAACAGGCAGACTGACTGAAACACACTGCTGAGAGGAGCAGCGGGTGAGGCAAGAGAGGTCTGCTACGCCCTGCGGGTCCCCTCCCCGGCCGGCAAAATGGATCAAACTGCTGCGGTTTGCCTCATAGTGCGTTGCTTAGCCCACTGCGCCACCAGGGAGGCCCCAACATTGTGTCTTTTAAAATAACATACATGCCTTAATTTTAAAATACTTAATTTAAAAATACTTTAGCTTAAAATGCTAAAATCATTATTTTTGGAAAAATAGTGCCAATAGCCTTGTGCAACACAAAATTGCAGCACATCTTCAACTTGTAAGGAGTGCAGTAAAGCAGAGTGAAATCAAAGGAGCTATGCCTGAATTATAAACTGCAAGGAGGATACACACAAGGTGTGCACACACAAACATGATCCATTTTCTCCAAGTCAAAGATGAGAGAATGCTTTACAAAGTACTTGTAAAGCACTCTGCTGATGCCCAAAACTAGTTTCCTTTGGTCCCAACATATTCATTAAATATATTTTAAGAAAAAGAAGTGAGATGAGCTTTTGAAAAACTGATGTACAATAATTCTACCCTGAGATAACAGGAACCAGGACTCACTCAGTCTTCATAATTTATCTCTTTGTTAATGAACTGCATATTATTTACCCACTAATCTTATTTATGGTCTTACATGTTTTGCGTTGTTTCTTTTAACAGTCTTCTGCCTAACATGATTTATACTTGGTTAATATTCCCTAAGGGACTTCAAGTCAACAAGTCAAGGGTCAAAGATTACAATGAATGTGATCAAAGCAAGCTAGAATGAGAAATGAGAGGATTAATCAAGGTTTCAAATCAGTAATTCCCAAACCTGGTTGCATAGCAGATATAATTTGGAGCTTTAAAAACATTGAAGTCTAGTCCCTACCATCAGAGATATTAGTTAAATTTGTCTGGAGAATCAAGATTATTGAAAATGTCATCAGGTGACTCTTAACATAGTACATGTAAGATTCAGAATCACTGTCTGAGGAAATGCCTGGACATCTGGCAAACCATAGCCCATGGCCAATTCCAGATGTCAGCATCTGGGGCCCCATCTGTAGCTGCTTTCCCCTGTGGCAGGGTTGAAGAGTTTTAACAGAGAGCATTTAATATAGTTTATCTTAAGACTATCTTTCTCTGTCTTATATAATGCTTGGTCTCTTATAGTACATGTATCTATTTGCTTTATATTTGTTACACACAGCTCTAAAAACTCATGTAGGTCTTTCTTTCTTATCCATGCCATAGTCATCAATTCATTTATTTTCTGCTCATGTATGTATCTTAGAAGAATCTATCAGATCTTTTACTGTATGGAAGTGTAACAGAGCATCTCCATAAAAGGGTGAGCTACCATGCTCCCCACCCCACTTAACTGTGAGCAGAGCTGAGCAGTCAGGTGAAGCTATATAACACAGAGGCAGGTTGAGTGAAGAAACATGTAGAAAAGAAGGGCTCCTTTGCTTCTCAGCTTTGAACTTGCACTGAGGACTTAAGGAACTTGGAGGAGATAGATTGAGACACTTGGAAGACACATGTGGGTGAGACCTGTGGGGAGGTTGACAGCGACAGCATTAACTTAATTTGTACTTTGATTTTGCTCTTTTCATCCTAGACTTTCCTGATCCCTTTTTTCCCTTTATATGGTTCTCCACCAGAAATTGCCTTACACTTGTGGCAAGCTTTCAGGCCTCAGCAGTCTGCTTTGGGCCAACCCTATTTGGCTGGGCATTTACCTACAAGGAGATGAGTAACTTTGGGTATTTTATTGGGAAACTGGTATCTTTTCTACATCATTATGCAAATGAATCCCGCTAAAGTTCTTTCATGCTAAAAGTCTCCTTTGTTTGTGTGCACAGATGGTCTGACCCCTTTAGAGCATGCACGTGTTGGGGTCCTGTCCCCTTATTTGCACTCTAACAAATTAGGTATTGCATAGTACAATGCTGTGTTTAAGAAAACATAGATTATATTTTCCATTGCTCTTTATAAAATTACTATGCTTATTCATTACAAGCCAAATAAATTATTAAAAGGAATCAAGACTGAAGGAATCAAAGCTACATTTAATCATGTAAACCAAACACAAGAAGAGCAAACTAGATCTACTTGTTTTATAATTTAATATCTGGAATGCAATAAATATTAACCAACTAATTCACTCTGATTAAAATCTTACAGAATTACATACCAAAGCAAGTCTATGAAAAATAAAAAAAAATGTCCTTGATAAAGCAAATATTCAGGTTTGCAAGCATTTTCACAAGTCACCAGATATTGAGTATTTTGGCACCTGAAAAGCCTTGCCTTTCTCTGAGCTATTATTTTTTTTCTTAAGTGATTATCTCCTAAGGCTAATAGAGTCTGCTTGGACCATTATACAAATTTTCAAAGTAGTTGGACCTATGATATTCAGAATCTAAATTGATGATTTCCTGGAATTTTTCAGGCAATTACCTCAATTTTCATTTACTTCTGTAATCATATCCTTAATTTATACAAATTCTAATGTGTATAATGGAGACATTTTAAAAAGCCATAGATGGTATTATTGAGATTATATGTCCCCAGAAGAAAAAAATGTCCCCAAATCCTAATCCTGGTACCTGGGAATGTTACCTTATTGGAAATAGGGTCTTTGCAAATTTTGTTAAGGATCTCAGAGTAAGGCCATCCTGCAGCTTGAATAAAGGGGACATTTGAGATATAGGCATGCAGAAAGGATGACTCTATGAAAATGGCTCAGAGATAGTTGTATATGAGCTGTAAGCTGAGAGATAACAAGATTTCCAACAGATTGAAAAAGGAGAGAGGCAGGGAATGGATTCTAATTTTAAAAAATTCAGAAGGAACCAATCCTTCCACCACTTCATTTAGAATTCCTGGCCTCCAGAACTGTGAAAGAATAATTTTTGTTGTTTAAAACCACCAGATTTGTAGTAATTTGTTACAGCATCCCTGGGATACTAATGTAATGCATAAACAATGAGAATGCCCTTAGTTGCAAAATTATTTTTAATAAAAATTAATGTAGAGTTTTTATTTGTTTGTTTTTGGTTGTGATTGCCCATTTCCTTGAGCTTTCTCTCTTTTTTTTGTTTTCTTCTTTTTTATTTTTTGTTATGGTTGTTGTTCTTTCACGTTCCTCCTAAAAGTGAAGCCATCCGATATTTTTCTCTTGCCTTCTGACTTATTTCACTAAGTATAATTCCTTCTAGCTCCATCCATGTTTCTATAAATACCCCTAGTTTCTCATTTTTGACTGCTGAATAGTATTCCATTGTGTATATGTACCACATCTTGATCCAGTCCTCTACTTTTGGGCATTTGGGTTGTTTTCAGGTCTTACCAATTATAAATAGTGCTGCAGTAAACATGGGGGTACAGGTACTCTTTTGAATCAGTGTTTTTGTGTTCTTTGGGTAGATTCCTAGGAGTGGGATTGCTGGTCAAATACAATTAAATAAATCTAGTAAATTTAAAAATAAATTAGAAAAAAAATTAATGTAGATGTTTATATTTGCCTCATGAAAATCTTATTCATTTACTTTGGTGAATATCACCATAAACACACAATTACATTATAATGACAATTCAATTTAGATCTAATCTAAAGTAATCCTGAAATTTCATTTTTACAATAATTTATTTCAGAAACTAATATAATTTAGTAGAGCTGAATGAAAGGAAAAAATGGATTCATTTTTTATTAAACCATTATTTTTACTTTGTCCCCTTTCTTAAGTAGGTAATAATAAAGGGTAATATAAAATAAAGAACAATGATGCAAGAAAAAATGAAGACAACGTTTGATACACTGTTCCTTTTTGCATTGTCAGTGGGTTTTTATTTCATGTAATAGATTGAAAAAATCAACATATGAAAAAGTAATGCTATAGTTTACATAAGAATAACAAATGAGAACTTTTTTTTTTTTTTTCAGAGAATTGGCACGTCTAGAAGTGAGATACATTCATTATGTGTATCTAGGAACTTAACAGTGGTCTGTTTATCCAAAGAAATTGAAAAAATTAAGACTTTACCTGGAGGTGTGGTTTGTCTATCACCCTTCAAAGTTTCAAAGTAGATTATAGCAATGTATCTGTATAAATCATAATGCTTGAAGAATATGCCATTAGTTACCATTTATATATGTTTAATTATTAACACTTAAAAAGAATAGCCAATTAGAACTAAACTTGTGGGCCTCCCTGGTGGTGCAGTGGGTTAAGCAATGCACTATGAAGCAAACCGCAACTATTGCAGCATGAGTTCGATCCCTGCCGCCGGCCAGGGAGAGGCCCCACATGGCACAGCAGACCTCTCCTGCCTCACCCGCTGCTGCCCTCGGCAGTGTGTTTCCGTCAGTCTACCTGTTCTGCTCCCCATTCTGTCCAGTGAATCCTGTCACCTCCCGCGACTCTGGCCTATACCCTAGATTATGCATAAATAATCTTTTTTTAAAAAATTAAACTTGTATTAGGAAAATTAAATATCAGCAACTAAATAAGAGACTGCTTAGTTTTAATATTGCATTTTCTCCTATTTTCTATATACATCATCAGGCTTCCAATCTTACCTTAAAATGTAAGTTCTCTTCGTGAAGACAGGCTCAATACAGATCATATTTAGGTCACAAAATTTATTATAATACAGGGTGCATTACCATAAAACATTCACCAGCAAATTGACTGACTTTGATGCAACTTTTTCAAGTATCAGGTCATTTCTGCAATAAATCTTTTGCCTTCATTTATGACAGGAAATAAAATCTTTTTTCTTAAAAGGGGTTGTATGTACTATAATACGATTCTTAGAAATCCCAGTTCTCTTCTAATTATTTTCTGTGATAGAACCTGTTGTATTGAAAATAAAAGTAGCCCATCTATACCCTTGACATACTTCCAGGCCCAGCTCAAGTCTCATGTTCCATTATTAATTTCATCTTCAATTATTTCTTCTGGGTTTGTTGCAAAATGTCATGATATAGCTGGGCTGTACTCTAGAAGCCACAATGGAGACTGGGAGGGAAGAATGGGACTGAACAAAAATTGGCTGCAGACGATAGAACAAAGAAACATCTTCAAGAGAGTAGGAAAAGGTTTGGTGGCTCAGTTCATGGCCTATCCAACTCCTATTCCCCTCCTTCCTCTCTCCTCATTCTGATTTTAATGACCCACCATAATCTGAGCTCTAGCACTGGATCCTGAATAGTAAGTTGACATTCCACTCCAAATAGTCTTGATCTAAGTTAGGAGTGAGGGAAAGGACATCTTTCATAATTAGAGAAAAGGGGCAGAGTTTCTCTCTTTCCTCTACCATATATATTATTTCGTGCAATAGATTGAAAAAATCAACATATGAAAAACTAATGCTATAGTTTACATAAGAATAATACATGAGAACATTTTTCTTCAGAGAATTGGCACTATATCTGAGCAGTGATGGTGGTTACCTCATTTGTTGCTGATTGCATCTTAGAATTAGGAAAGAAGCCAACATAAAGATCAAGCTGACAATAGGAAGAAAAACTAGAGTTGCTTACAGAGAAAAATAAATCTTACCTTATCTCTGTTCACTCCTACAGATACCTATGTATGTGTGACAATTTCCTCATTCTTTAAGTCCAGAAAAGTTGCCATTCCTGTTAGCTGCAGGAAGAAGCATTTTAAGAACCTTTACAAAAACCATTATCACGTAAAAGTTGACATTCCAACTGAAGTAAAAATCTGAAGGATGTCCATAGAGAACAAGAGAAATAAAAAAAAGATGTAGAACAGTACTAGAGATATCAAAAGAGAGAAACTCAATTCACAAAGACCAATGGAGAGTCTAGAACAGTTTTTCAACCTGGCATTATTGACATTTGTGGCCATATAATTCTTTCTAGTGGGCGCCTACCTGAAGACTATAGAAGGGTTAGACACATCTCTGATCTTAGCCGCTAGATGCCAGTACCCACCCCTAGTATGACAGTAAAAATACATTTAGATATTGACAGACCTGGGAGTAAAAATAGCTTCTTGGAAGAAACATTGGTCCTCAGGGATTCTCTGAAGCATTGCATTCATGAGAAACATTGATGGTAAATCTTCATGCATGGATCTATTAAAAAAAACTCTTGATTTCTACCTCTACTAAATCAAAGCTACTTTACTGAGCAAGTGAGCCTCAAATTTTGTCTTCTTATCAGTAGACACTAAATGCTGCTCAAAAGAATGCTAAACCAAAGATCAAAGAAAGACCCACTTGGCACTCATCTGAAATGTACACTTTGAAGTTCCTCTTTAGACCCAATTTTCCTTTGACAGATTGGCATAGACTTCTTTCTTCAGTTACTCTTTTATTTCAAGTACTTGTGACAATAAAATCCAAAATCAATGACTTTTTTAGTTGACATCTATTAACTTTCATCATAAAGTCATGCCAGAAAGTTTGAAATGCAAATAAGCAAAGAAATGCATTTTAAATAATTATAAATCCAACTACCCAGAGGTAATTATTAACATTTGATATATATAATTCCAGATTCATTCATGTATGTGTGTGTATGTATGTAATCAATACTCTAAATAAATTTCATCTACAAAATAAACTTCAAAAGCAGAATCACTCCAAATGGCTGCATAATATTTCAATGCAGGAATACACATTATTTAATAAGTTGCCACTGTTTTTATGCATACAAATAGATATATTATGTCGTTGTTTTCTTTTTTCTTTTAAAGATTTATTTATTTATGCATGCAAGAGCTGGGGTACAGGACAGAGTCCAGGGAGGTGAGAGGATTCACCAGAGACAGAGTGGGGAGCAGAACAGGCAGACTGACTGAAACACACTGCTAAGGGCAGCAGCAGGCACGAGGCAGGAGAGGTCTGTTGCGCCATGTGGGTCCCCTCCCTGGCTGACAGCAGGGATCGAACTCTCGTGCTGCAGTGGTTGCAGTTTGCTTCATAGTGCGTGTTGCTTAACCCACTGTGCTACCAGGGAGGCCCCCTGTCCAATGTTTTCTAATTACAAACAGCACATGAAGTAATTTATATCCAGAACTAAATACTTATGCATCTCTTTAATTATTTCCTTACCAAATGTTTTTGATGCAGTAGATTTTTCCATACATTTTTTTCTATTTGTTTTAAAAAGGAGTAAGAATAAGATAAAGTCATAGTGTATTGAAAACTCATTTAGCATATTTTAATATAGCTATGTTAAATGATTAATGATTTATTTGCTGTTTTCAGCCATATTTTTTTCATTTTTCTTTTATTATTATTTAATATAAATTTTTTAATTTACATATTTTGACATCAATTGTAATCCCCATGTTTTCCCCATCACCGTAACACCAGTGCACCATCACCTCAGTCACCCATGCTCCCGTCTGCCCTCCACTTTTCCCCTCTTCCCTCCCCACCAAGTGTCCCCAGCTTGTATTTCCTTTATACAAACAACCAAGCTGAAGAAGAAGACATAAAAAAACCATCCCCTTTATAATTGAAACCAAAAAATTTAAATACTTGGGAATAAATCTAATGAAAGAGGTGAAGGACCTTTACAAAGAAAACTACAAAACATTGCTAAAAGAAATAGAAGAAGATACAAAGAAATGGAAAAATATCCCTTGCTCATGGATTGGAAGAATTAA
>JAGFMF010011409.1:665783-681368 GCA_019455555.1 Galemys pyrenaicus | reverse complement strand
CAATAACAGCAATAAAGACACAGAAACCAAAAATGAGGACACAAGGACAGACTGGGGACACCTGGTGGGGAGGGGTGGGGGAGGGTTGAGGGAAGATGGAAGCACGAGGGACTGAGGTGATGGTGCACTGGTGAGATGGTGATGGGGAATACATGGAGATTACAATTAATGGCAAGTATATGTAAATTTTAAAATATTTTAATAAAAAAAAGGAAAAAAAAACAAAATGTATTTCTGTTACCATTTAAATACTTATGGTGAAAAATCCTCTTCTCTGTATCTAATGTAAATTACTTAGAAACTCAAACTCATAGACTTAGAGGCAATTTTTACATTAAAAAATGTGAAAACTAGCATAAACAAAATTTCCCTTCACTGGTCAAGTGGTTTTGGCACATAGTAAGCTAAGATAACAAGGAAGTGACTGGGGAACAGATTGCAAGAAAAATTAGGTTGAAGTAAAGTGTGCTTTTTCACAAAGTGCTAGAAATCCATTCTAAACAGCAGTTGTTTATAAGAGATACAGTCATATAATCTGCAAAGAATTGGCTCAAGGAAGCTTGATTCTCATGATTAGGCTGAGACATTCAATGGATGTCCTTACGTAAAAGTCGACCCTTAAGGGAGATCTTTAAGCAACTGTAAGGTGTGACATGAAGGTTAAGAAGTGCTGCTGCCAGGGTCTCCTACTTACTTCGCATTTAGTATTTGATCAGACTTTACTAGCATATAGTTTGTCATGAATTAGAAGAAATCTCCTAGAGAAAATTTGAGCATACCCTGGCAAAACAATTCCTCATTAGACTTGTTTATACAACTGACAGATAGTTTGTTAGGGAGGTGGGGGGAGGGCAAATAGGGCTTCTTAGTTTGGATAATTTTTCAAAAGGTTTTTGTAAATTAACAAGATATTTTGTTGCCTTCGATCAATAATAAAATTGAGAGGTTTGCTTAAAACTTTCTCTTAAAGTAAGCAAAATTTACAAACCAAACATAAAGCTCAGCTCCACCAACCCATGACAGAGGGAAAAGTGTCATATCTAAAAAGAATTTGAAAAACTAAAAATACAATGTAATTTTTGTGATGTATTACAGTGACAGGCGAAACCAGGACTATATTTGATGCACAGTCACACACCACCACCACAAACTGATATTTTGCTTAGAAAATTTACTTGCTGTCTTCAGAGGAAGAGATTAGATAAGACAGGAAGTTTCAAAGAGAAAAATAACTAGAATTATCTTTAAAGTCCAGCCTGGTATGCCTGTTGCCTATGTTTGACATTAATTCTAGCTGAAATTTAAAGGAATCTTACCAGAAAATTGGCAAAGTGGAGTCATTAGAATAAAATATATAAAGTGTTATGTGTTTGACTTGTCTGTAATTTGGACTTGTTCTGAGATTTAAAAAAGATATAGGACTAAAAGAGTACAAAGAGCTAGTGACTAGTTCCATTTGTACAGAGAAAAGACTACAAAGTAGAGGTGACCTTGCCAAAGGTCTTATTTGTAGGAGCTAGGATTTGTTTAGATCATGGTTGTGCTGAAATAAGACAAAATGCGTATGTGTTTTCTCTCATGTAAGTCTCACTGTTCTAGACATTTTTGATTGTCATTTACCTGTAGGACTACCTTCCAACCTGTAACTCTTCCTGTCTTTATCTCAGTGGTATGATGAGTTTCCTTGGACTTTGTTTTGAGATAAATTCAGCCCCTTACATTTAAGGTCTCCCATCATTGAGACATAAGTGCTTATTCCCATTTTGCTATTTTTAAAAAAATATTATTAACTTTCTCTTTTTATCTTTTGACATCTTTCTTTTATAATGTGTTGGGATTTTGTTTCCATTGTCCTATGTGTTCCTTCTATTGATTTTTGGTTGAAGGTTATCCTGAGGTTAGTGTATGCACTATTCTGTGGTCCATGGGATGGTCTGATCTCAAAATTATTGTGATTTTTGTTCCTCCCCTCCTCCATGTTGTATACTACAGGTGTTTATTACCTGTGTGCTTGGCTTTTATGAATGTTGTTACTTTATAAAACTCTAGTATTTCCTTCATGTCCACCTTGACATTAATATGTTCCTTTAATTTTTGCTTTTCAGTGAAGCTTCTTTCCCTTCTGTCTTGAATGATAATCACTTGATAAAGTATTCTAAGATAGAAATATTTATCTTTATGTACTTTAAATGTTTCTTGCTGTTCACTTCTTATCTGTAAGGTTTCTACTGAAAAGTGTGTGGCCAATTGAAAAGGTGTTAACTTTTAGATACTCTTCTTTTCTTAGTGCTTTTTATATTCTGCCCCTATCATGGTTTTCAACAATTTTACTAATAATATTGGGCTATGTCTCTCAAGTGTTATTTAGTTTAGAACTGCTTGGGCCTCTAGGATGAGGATGTCTGTTTCCCAGATTGAGATAGTTCTCAGCAATTTTTTTTAAAATAAATTTTCTATACCTTTTTCTTTCTCTTCTCTGTCTGGGATCCTCATGATATTTCTCTATAGTTAAGTTATTAAGTTATTACAAAAAGCTCTTGCATCATTTTTATTTTTTAATTCTTTTTCTCTTCATTCTGTTTGCATGCTCTTCACCACTGTGCTTTCAAGTTCACTAAGTCTCGCCATCACTTGTATTTGTCTGCAGTTGAAACCCTCTGTCATATGTTGTAATTTGGTTATAGTACTTTTAGATCCATTAGTTCTAGTTGTAACCATCTCTTATTTTCTTGATCTTTGTTGTACCTGTTTGACATCATTCATTGTTTACCTAAATTCAGCACGTGTGATTGTAACTGTTAACTTAAACTCCTCCTCAGGCATAGTCTGCATTTCTACTAGATGAGATTTCTCTTAGGGATTTTTGCTCCAGCATGTATAATGTATTCTTCTGCCTCTTTTTAGTTTTTATGAGTTGTAGTAGGTATTTTCCACTTCTTTCTTTTAAAAAATGGCAGTGTACCCCTTCTACAATAAATTGGATATAATCCTGGGTTTTTTTTACCCAATATCTTTAGGTGTCTATTATTTCACAGATTGCCACTTTCTCACTTGTTCAGCTGGTCAGGGTACTGGTGCCAGTAAAGGTTAATAGGTTGGAAGAAAGCAGGGCAGTTGGGCACTGAAAAGCTGTCTTCAGTGAGCATCAAGGGTTTAGGTTTCCTACTGTACTGCAGGTACCTGGGTTGTGTGATGGGTTCAGCCATGACACCCCCCATACCAGCTCTTAGGCTGAAATGTCTCATCCATTCTTGTGACTCAACATCTAGGTTGTGGTTGAGCAATTGTGGTAGCACTGGCTGAGCACTGTAGTTAAACAGGACCACAAACCAGTTTGTTTCATGTGAAGAGGTGAGCTTTTTTAATAACCCAGTCCAGATAGAAAAGAAAAATTGGAAATGTGGATAATTTATGAGGCAATGAATAGTTAATTGCTGATTGAGTGGAATAATTGGAAGAAGAGAAACTGTTACCTCATTTTCTTTCAATCTTATAATTCAGTTTACAACAAAACTTCTAAGATATAAGACAGACTATTTCATGTGATGAAGAATTGTCTCATTTTCTGGTTGAATTTTTTTTATTAAATCAATTAAAATAGGAAAAAGACACCTTTTTCTTTTGGTTACTTTAAACTCACATATGGTTGATTTGAAAGGTTAATGGAAAAACAGCTTTAAAAAAAGATAAGCAGCTTACTCAATAGGATGATTAGCTTCTTAGTACATAACACAATTTTAGCTATTATCCTATTGTATACGCCAATAGTCTTTTCTTCTTTCTCCTAATAACCTAGTTCCCTTGAGCTTTCTCCTTTTGTTAGGGTTTTTTTTTTAAACTTATCTATAGAAAGTTATAAAAAGGGATAAAGTAGCATCTTAGCTACCCTTTTTATGCTTAATTAAGAAGCCAAAAAAGAAAAAGTATTTTAGCATATCAAATGTTAAAAGTGCTTCTAGAAAAAGTAATTCTCTTTTAAAACTATCAAGAAAACCTTTGCTGAGATGGCATAGAAGCCCTGTAAATGAACATAGGAAATGAAACCAAGAAGCAGGCAATCATTATTGGAATTGCTAAATGTATCGGGACTTAATCAGGGAAGGAGGGCCACAGTGACTAACTGTGGTGTCAGGAGGGCACGAAGCAGGCTCTCTGTGATCCAGGCATTCAGGTAAAGGAGGAGCCCTGGAGCCCTTGGTGGCTTTTTCAGGCTTTCCTTGATCTCTCGGCATCATTTGTAGTGAGGCAGCCAGGTACACAGCCAGCTGGGAGGTCGGGGGGCCAGGAAGCTAGGAGGCCTACCAGCCTCCTAGCTGGCAGGCCCACTAGCACTTGCCCACACCCTACTCCAGGCGCCTGCCACCAGGCCTGGGTCATCATTAATGTTAATGGTGGGAAGGTGGGAAAACCTGATCATTTTCATTTACCCTACACTAATATAGAAGATATTCATTATGGGGATTAAACTTAACAATTATGGGAGAAAGTAGGGAAGGAAAACTCCAGAAGTAAGTGATTGGAGAATCTGAGAAACAGCTCTAACCACAAACCAGGAAAAGAGTTGAGGAAGAAGTCTACTGGAAGCTGCGGCTTTGCACCTCATGGTGAGTCTGAAGTTGTTGTAGGTCACCTAGACCAGAGGGAGGGGAAGCTCCAGCTACAAAGTTAAAGAAATCAAACAGAAACTGGAGCCTATGAAGACCACTGGAATCACAAATACAAAGTGAAAGCAAAGGACAAGAGGAAATATGCATCTGTCCCCATGGAATGCCAGAGACCTGCAGAGGCATCTGGTGCCTTTCCCCATGGGGCTACCATGTGCGTGGCCCAGGACATGGAGGAGTTGAAGTTGAAGGAGGAGAAGTAGCAAGGTGCTGCGAGGCTGTAATGCAGGTCTCACTGAAACTCCATGGCAAAGAGGTAAATCCACAGACCAGTGGCCGTGCTCATGCGTGCAGCATCACCTGGAGCACAGCACCAAACCTTCAGGGTGTCACAGCCGCTGCTGCCTCTACCTTCCAGGTATTGCCCATGTTTCTCTTGTGGCCAGCACAAGCTCAGAATCATACAGCAAAGAGGCACTACAACAATTTTCCCTTATGCATAAAAATTATTTGATCTTATTTTCCATGTTTAAAAACATCCCATGTGTCCATGTTACATGTTTACATTCTTATTTTGTTCCCTTTCCAATATGAACCATTTCCCAAATCCTCTCAGTTAGTGCTTCTAAAATGTTAGTGCTTGTAAGAGTCACCTGGGAATCTTCTCAGAAAATATGTTCCATTTTAGCGGGTTCAGGATGTGGTCTAATATCTAATGTACCCCATTAAATAAGATTTAATCCTCAAAATGAAACCACTGTTATGGCAGTTTTTAAATTGTGTTCCACTGAGTTTAGGTTCCCCCAGAGGAGCCTGACAGATCAGGGTTGGGAGGGAAAAGCATCTTTGACCTATGCATCAGCCTTGGATACTACATTTTTACCTATTTTGTATGTTGCAATTTCATAAGATATATACAGGAATTCCCAGGTTTATCAACATCATTTAAAAAAACCCTTTTTTATGACATAGTATTTTTGTGAATTTTTTTAAGATTTATTTAATTATATTTGACATAATTTGTAGTCCCCAGGGAATTCCCATCACCATTTCACTCGTGCACCCTCACCTCAGTCTCTAGATCCCCCTCCCCACAAATGACCCCTTTGGTTTGTTGTTATCCTTTTGTTCTTGTTGTGCTTTTTGCTTGTTTTTGGCTGTAATTGTTCATTTCCTCGAGCTCTCTCTTATTATTATTATTATTGTAGTTGTTGTTCTTTTACATTCCTCCTAAGAGTGAAGCCATCCAGTATTTTTCTCTTGCCTTCTGACTTATTTCACTGAGTATAATTCCTCCTAGCTCCATCCATGTTTCTATAAAAGGCTCTCATTTCTCATTTTTGATTGTTGAATAGTATTCCATTGTGTATATGTAGCAATTCTTCTTGATCCAGTCCTCTACTTTTGGGCATTGGGTTGTTTTCAGGTCTTACCTATTATAAATAGTGCTGCAATGAACATGGGGAAACAGGTTTCCTTTGGATCAGTGTTTTTGTGTCCTTTGGGTAGATCCCTAGGAGTGGGATTGCTGGGTCATATGGTAACTCTATTTTTAGCAGACTGAGGAACCTCCATATGGCCTTCCATAGTGGTTGGATTAACTTGCATTCCCATCAGCAGTGTAGTAGAGTTCCTTTTTCTCCACATCCTAGCCAACATTTGTTGTTGTTGGTTTTTTTGATATGTGCCATTCTTACTGGTGTAAGGTGATATCTCACTGTGGTTTTAATTTGCATTTCCCTGACTGAAGGATTCAACAACAGCAAAACTTAAGTCATTTGAATTAAACAATGATGAGTTGCAAAATTACTTCCTTTTTTTTTTAAGGAAAATAATATTTTCCTCATTATTTCACTACATTAGAAGAAGTTTTGTAATGATACATTGTAAGCATGATTGTTTATAATATTATTAGTTATCTTTGCCTATTAGCTAAACTTCTTAGGGGTTTTGTTTCTATAACCATAGTCAATTCAGTTTAACAAATACTGAGTGTGCATGTTACAGATACAATGCCTTAGGATAATATAGGATCATGTCAGAACTTCTGTCTTCAAAGAGATTTTCTTGTTATTAAAATTAATATGATTTACTATCAAACCTGAGAGTGAGAAGAGAACCCTTAAAGTACAAATGTGCAGATACACAAAAGAGAAATTGTCTTAATGTGGGTCAGGAGGGTTTGAGAAAAGAATAGATACTGGAAATTAATCATGAAAGCATGCATAGGATATTTCCTATCACAAATGAAAAGGGAGAGCAGTTCGGGAGTGGGGGTAGGGAGGAGACAGAGACTGAGCAAAGGAATGGAGCCCAGAAATATGTGGATGTATGTGGAGAACAAGACGTATGAGACAGGATTAAACCAGGGCAGCGAGTGAATGTTGTGCATGTTACAGAATGGGGATTTGCAACAGGATTCAGTCTTACCCAGTTGTGAGAAGAGCTGGGAAGAAGTGAAGATCCAAAGTGGGAGATGCAGAATCAGAGGAGATCCCTCTCAGTCTCAGAACCAGACATAACCAGCAGTAAGGGAGCCTGGCAGGAAGAGCTCATGGGGAGGAAGCTCCTGCCTTTGTGTAGCTAGAGGATCTGTGAGCCCACAGCCACGCACTCAGAGGGCGGCCTGGAATACTAGTCAACAGGACGAGTAGTTGGAAGAGGAGCTGGACACACAGTAAGGAGAGCCAGCAAAAGTAGGAACCACAACACACCTCTTCACGTGTCCATCACAAAATCCAACTAAATCTAACTTCAGCCACTACCCACTTCTGCTTTCCAGCTCTCACACAAGTTCCTTAGGCGCCACACAGCAGTTTATTCTAGGAAACTGTCCCCAGCCTAGCTGAGTTGACACACCCAAGCCACCATAAGAGTTCAGTTTAGACAGAATTAGGAAATACACAAGAATGTGCTAGAGGCCACTTAGGCTATCAGGGGTTGTGGTAGAGGCCATCACTTCAACAGTATAAAGTTTATTCTTAGTTATTAAGGAAATCATCACCACTGGTGATGTGAGAGTTACGTTGGATGTCTTTTAGTGCAGGTTCAGGATGAAAAACCTATGGCAATTCTAAAACTATGTAGAATATCCCTTGACGTGTCCTAATGCATTTCACCTTGAATCTGGGAGGCAGAGACAGAGAGAGACCTACATATGTAGCAGTGCCTCCCTCCTCCTGTGCCAACATGAGCCCACTGTACTGGTGTACTGGAAAAGGGTTCGGGTGTGCTATGATAATGGGCCTCCAATTCTCCAGGGCTGTGTGTGGCAGACACAGCTCCCAGGTCCCTTGCCTCAGACAATGAGCATCTCTGTCCTTGGGTCCTAGGAAGTGGCTCTAGCAAAGCAAGGACTGACCTGGCAGCCCTCACAGTTGCAGGCAGTGAACCTGATGAACTACACTGAATCCTCACAGCTTTCTCACTAAGTGCTTCACCAATGAGTGGCACTCCAGCACTTGGCATCTCTTCCAGCAGTCAGCTCAGCATCCATTACTGCCCATCATGGACAAGTAGCCTGCAGCGCTGCTAGAATTCACAGCCCAGTTGCCCAAAGAGTTCGCCAGGCTGCCGCACTGTGGTATGGTAGCAGGAGGAGGGAACAGTAGCAGTCAGGGAGACAGACGGAATTCTTGGCAGGTCCCACCCAGGCAGTAGCTCTCAGTCTCAGCCTTTACACATTTGTAATACTTTTATGGGTTTGTGGCTAATTCATCCCTTTTCTGGGGATGAACTTCAAGTGATGGCTCTAAAAATATACCCACATTCTGAAAATGAGGGCATCATTTTTATTTTGAAGCTCTGATATGAAAAATTCAAGTAGATCGAAAAATCCATTACCATTAAAAATAATGGTATTCATCTCTGAAGACAAAGAAGGAAGAGCAACTTTTACTACATTTTCAACTGCTACTTTACTGAAATGTTGAAAAACATGAATTCTTATGTGAACAAAATTTTTTTTGATGATGACTATCAAAAAAGTGGAAAGGTCATTATCTAAAATTATTAATGAGATATTAAATATAACAACTGAAGCACAAAACCTAATATTAAAATGTTACATTCATTGAAGCAATTACAAACTTCTCACTAAAAATTCTGAAATATTCTATATAGAAATACTAAGCAAATCAATTTTTAACATCTACAAACCATATATATAAATACACATATGTATGTGCACATATATACTGTGTAGTATGTTGACTGTGTTGTATAATTATATGTGTTGACATATATATCATAAAAAATAAATGTAATGGGCCTTTTCACTAAACATGATATAGATATACTTAGCTCACCTGTTTAGTACATTATACATTATAATTTTCTAGTTTTTAATATATTCCTTAATGTTAAAAACAAAAATCAAACATTTTTGAGAGTAAAAGTTGGGAGTGTACATTTCCTTGGAATCAGAGAGGTACAAAGCAAACTTGGAACTCTAATTCACTGTCTACAGAATATATCCCAACATGATACCCAAGAGACTGACAATATCATGAAGGATGTTGGCTACTGAAACTCCAAGACTCAGGACAAACCTCCAACTCCATGTCTCTGGCAAATTCATCCAGTGCAAATGGTAGTGGAAGGTAGCTGATAAATTGTCCTCCATTTATCAACCTTCCTTTGAAAGACTAAAAATTAGTGAATTCTTTAGAAGTTATGGATTCAAAACTGCATTTTAAGACAATGCATCTGGCAGAGACTACACCTGATGCTGTGGAAAAGGTAAGACAGGAAAGAAAAGTTGTATCATTGCAACAGTCAGAGGGATCATATTAAGATTGAGCATGAGTAGAGAGTAGGCACATATAAAGGAAAAATGATTCTTTTTTATTGAAGTATCATTGATTTACAACACCGCATATGAAGCAGAGGTACAGACTCACTTCTCAATGGATGATGGATGCGCACTACACCACACCACACCACACCTACCACTGAGGTACCCATAGTCCTCCACCATAGTTCACTGGGTCTCCTCCACACTTTGATTCTTAAGGCACTTTACAGACAAAAATATTCATAGCCTGAATTTAAGAGAGAAAGTAAATGACAGAAGAAATCAATTATGAATGAAAACTTGATTGTTATGAAGATAGCAGATAGAATTAAAGAAGAGAATAGGAAAAGCTGGTTTAAGGAAAATGAAGCATTTGGATCCAGATATGTTAAATTTAGGTCCTGGGGGACAACAAAACACACACACACACTACAATTGTATAATGTAATTATTTATTACTAATAATACATTCATTATATTTATGTATTCAATACTTCAGTATTTTGAATTTTTGACTGGACAGTTTATATATATATTAATATATATAATATATATAACATTGACTAATAACATTATACAGGTTTCAGGTATACTTCATTATAAACCAATACCTGTATGTGTTCACCACTAAAAATCTAATTCTAATTTGTGCTATTTTCTTAAATTATTTTTGCTTTTAAATATAGCAAATATTCAAACTGATTATTAGCTCTGAACAGTTTATATATTATATAAACTGTCTAGTCAAAAATTCAAAATAATGAAGTATTGAATACATAAATATAATGAATGTATTATTAGTATTAATACTTAATATTAATACTAAATTCTTCAATTTAATAGATCTAAGTCCAGATCATAAACAGAAATATAAACAAATAAAAATAAAATAAAATATATAAAATATAAACAATTTTCAAATAGAAGAATACATTAAATTATTATAAATAATAGTAATTTGAGCAATAACATTTAGGCAATGACTTTGAAGCTCATGAAGGGTTTTCCATATGTTGTACTCTCCCTGTGGATAGACTTACAAGTGATTTTTGACTTCCCAGGCTGTCCCCATAGTCTAGGCTTAAAGGATACCTCATGTAGGCATGAGGGCACTAAGGTCACTTAGTATATATACTAATATATATATAATTAAACTGTGATATACCTTTTATCACTTTTATAATATTTAATTATTTTTAATTGAAGTAACATTGACTAATAACATACAGGTTTCAGGTATACTTCATTATAAACCAATACCTGTATGTGTTCACCACTAAAAATCTAATTCTAATTTGTGCTATTTTCTTAAATTATTTTTGCTTTTAAATATAGCAAATATTCAAACTGATTATTAGCTCTGAACAAATAATAGCACTAAAATAGAAAACATGCATTCATAAGCCTATAAAATATCTCTATCAAATATTGCCTCCACAAACTCAGAGATATTTAAACAATGTAATGGCTCCCATATTACAGACAAAACTGAAAATAACTCACCATCCTGCTGAAGATTAGTGGTTGGGAAGATGGTCAAATGAAATTGCAACAAAGTACATGAAAACTCTTGACTGCATTGTAGAAATGATGGCTAAGTGTGAACAAAAGTCCGGCAATACTGAACTTCATTCCTTCTCAAAAGCATTATTATAATAGTCCTGAGAGGCACATCTTCATTGTGCTTCCTTGACAGGGACAAATGAGTACACTGAGACAAAGTGCCATAACCCCTATCAAAGTCTTTTCTTTCCACAGGCTTATGCTGTCATAGGAAAAAAGAACATAAAGTTCTCATGAATTGCAGACACATCACAATCCCATGAAATATTAAAAAAAGCAAGCAATACTTGAGTATTACTTAGTTGAAATTGTAGACTGATCACTACAATTTTCCCCTTTTTTGTGTAGTCTACTATTCAAAATGATAACTAATGCTCTCTTTGTAAAAAAAAATGCAATATGACAAAAATTACTCTCTGTAACTATGTAATGATTTTACTACTTTTAAGTAACTATTAAAGTAGGTCAGAGAGTTGGAAGAAAATGAAAGAAGAGGCTGATGACTGATAAATTTAATCTACTTAAGTTGTATTAGTCACCAGAAAAATAGTCAATTAAAATATTAAAAATTTTGTAATTTTACATTGAAGACAAAATTTGGGGAGGGTGATTTTTGTAGATTTTTAAAATTTAATTATAATTTACACATAATAAATTCTACAAGTTTTAGTTTAATGAGAAACATGCATATAACTTAAATGTACACATATGTAATGGGACTTAAACAGATCCTAAGTTTAGTTTAGTGCTCCTGCTATTATTGCTATCTTGAAATTGTGATTTATAAATTGATCTGACTGGACAAAGGAACAATATAGGTATCTCATTCACCCCATTCACATCTGCTTTTGCAATGCCCCAGGAGGACAGAATGCTAGTTAGTCAGTGATGAGTGGGAGTTCATTAGGACTTGAGAAGTAAGGTTATCCCCGGAGGAATAAATAATCATGGGCACCCACAGCCTCAGAAGCCAAGATTTCCATCACAACTAGACCTTGCTTCAAACACAGAAAGTAATGGTGTTCTAAAGTCACCAGTGACCATGAAAACTTATCACAACATTTCCTATTGGTATTATTTCTCTATCACAACATTGCCTATCGGTGTTATTTCTCTATATTGGCCAACCTCTTATAATGAAAATGATAACATAAGGGGAAAGGAAAGAGAATTCTATGTGTTACCCATAGTTTCTTTATCCCGCAGGCTTTCTGCATCATTGAGCTAAAGGTGCAGTGTTGGTAAAATGTTCATATATCAAGAAGTGAAATTAAAGTGGTTTAATTAGTTTTGTGCAGCATTTCCACTGTTTGGATAAGAAGAATATATATATGCAAGAATGAGCCACAAAATACAAACTGTCATTTCAGTTACTTTGCATACAAGATAAATGTTCTCACATTTGCATTTAAAAATGCATTATACAATGTAAAGATGAACAATATATTTAAATATTAAATTTAAATTTAACTATTTTAATTTAAAAATTTTCTTAATCCAGCATTAAATAACAAATAAAAATTGTCACAATTCAAAAGACAGTAGAAGAGCAAAAGAAATTTATATCTTAGTTTCTTTAATGGCTCTTTTTTTCCTTGCTTTTTGAACAATGACCCCACGTTTTTATTTTGCGCTGGAATGTACAAATGTAGCCAACTCTGCTGCATATAAATTATATATGACTTTTGTGTCTTTTAGCTCCATATAAGGCTCTTATGATACTTGTTCATGTCATCATATGTATCTGCAGTTCATTTATTTATCTCTCTACTGAAAATCTGGCTGATCCTGCATTTTTTGTTTTCACTATTATAAACAACATTGAAATAGATATCTTTGCCCTGTACCTCAATCTATGTATGAGAATCTACTTATGGCTAAAAATGTAGAAATAAATTGCTGATTTGTAGGCAAGGTAGATAGATAGGATAGGATAGATAGATAGATAGATAGATAGATAGATAGATAGATAGATAGATATCTGACTTTATTGGGAATCATGAAATTATCTTCTCCTATAAACAATGTTAGTGTTCTCATTCACCCCATATTCTCACCTACAGGCTATAATCAGCCTTTAAATTTTGCTGATTTGTAGATGCACTTCCTAGTGCAGGGAGGGTTTAAGCATCTGTGCATGTGGCTTATTGGAATACACTTCCTTTTTGTGAATTGTCTTTTCTTATTCTATGCCCATTTTTTTCTATCTTTGTTGTTTTTCCAATTCATTTATATCTGTTCTTTATTTACATTGGGCACAAAGCTGTTATGGGTGTTTTCAGTATAATCTTTCACAAAAGGATTGGTTTATGGTTGTTGGTTTATGATTGTGTATGCTTTCTTGAGTCACAAAGAAATTTTTCATTTTAATATATTCAAAAACTTCCAACTTTCCTTGATGACGTTTACGTAATTGTCCTTAAATCTTATCCTATTTGAATGTCATATAGATATCCTATATTCTCTTCCAAAATTTTTAAGGTTTACAAGGACAAATCAGAAACACTTTGTGGTAGGGTGAGGGAATGGAATGAGGGCAGAAAGAGCACAAGGGACTGAGGTGATGGTGCACTGGTGAATTGGGGGTGGGAAACCATGGGGACTACAATTAATGTCAAATGTATATAAATAAAGAAAAAGAAAAAAAATAAAACCTTTAAAAAAACAAATAAAATTTTAAAGTTTAACCTGTTACAAACTAAGTCTGTAATCTGGCAGGACATTACTTATTATATCAAGCGTGATATTTTTATCTAATTATAGTTTACCACCTATTGATAATTACCAAATCAAAACCATGTTGCTGTAATCAACATCATTTTATACAGTCTTAGAATCTGGTGGGACAAATTAATCTTTTCTAATAAGTTCTTTCACATTAAAATAGTTTTGTATTTAATTACTCCAAAAGGGGGATTTTGTGATTATGCAATACTTTCTTTGGACTATGTTGAATTTATAGGCCTATTGTCCTAGGCCTATACTTATAAACCAGTTTTTCATAATTCATTCTCAAAATTCCCCTTAGTAATATGTACTTCTATCATGAAAATAACATGGCAAATAACATACTTGCAGGTTGTCATGAACTTTACAGAGTATTTTGAAAAATATTAGCCTACAATTTATAGTAGGCCGGTAGAGTTTTCCCCACTTTACAATGAGAAAGTTTCAGAACACTTAAGTAGGTCACTCTAATCTGCAACTAATAAGCAGTAAATTCAGGTGTCTAGAGCTAAAGTATCCTTCCCAGTGTGCCTGTTCTCCTTTTATAGTGACTGTAATAGACTCTATCATCACATTTTTACCAGTTCACTTTCAGTTGGCTTTCAATCATACTATAAGATTATAAACCAAGAAGATAGTGTTCAGAGAAGTTACTAATGTATCTTATATACAAAAAGTATATAATAAACATTTATGGCTTGATTACCCACAATATAGAGACATAACTTTAAACTTACTGATTTTTTTTAAATATAAGCTCTGAAAATAGAAGAATGAGAGCATACTGACTCTGTATTACATGACATTATAGTATAGGTGATACAGTGTAGATCTTGAAATAGAAAAACTGGTGGAAAGGAGGGTGGTTGACATTTTAAATGAGACATGCCCACAATAAATGAACTTCTTCACCACAAATAGGTGGTTCTCACGAAGATAAATTTAGAGGCCAGCTGGTTAGAGCTAAACTATATAGAATAACTGGCCAAACTTTAAATTTTATCCTGTAGATAACTGCATATTAGAAAATTATTGGTAAAGAAGTAAGGCAAGAAGGAACAAAACACTAAAGGCCAATTCAGTCCTAGTATATTATCAGGTTCATACACTACTTATAGTACTAGTCAGATAGGATAGGTAAATGGAGAGATCTTTATCTTTAAAGTTGATTCACCTTTAAAATTCAGTAATAATATTATGATGCCAAACTACATTTGCTCACCATAGCTTTCCCAAAATATTAAAATAAATATATAACTAGAAGGAAGTTAATTAAAGCTTCTGGTTAGTGGAAATTGTATGATCTTTTAGTGTGCCTATATAAATTTCAAGGAAAGTGATCCTTTAATCTCAATCTCATGAATTAAATATTAAGAAAATATTTATCTTCATATTGATTACCCATAGAAGTTAAAAAATTAAGTACTAGATTAATGAAATTTATTACTGAAATTGGTTGTTAGCCCACTAAGCCTAGAATGATGTCAAAGAGGTACCAAGAGTAAGGAAAGATTAAACCATCCTTTGCCTGGGAGATATTCTTAAGCTTTGGACATTTGTGAGTTATAAAGCAATTTTTTTTCCTCTGTTTTAAAATGTTATCTTGGATGTGGAGAAAAAGGAACTCTCTTACACTGCTGGTGGGAATGCAAGCTGGTCCAACCATTATGGAAAGCAGTATGGCGGGTCCTCAATCTACTAAGAATGGAACTTCCATGTGATCCAGCAATCCCACTCCTAGGAATAGACCCAAAAGACACAAAAACACTGATTCAAAAGAATACCTTCACCCCTATATTTATTATCAGCACTCTCTACAATAGGTAAGACCTGGAAACAACCTAAATGCCCAAAAACAGATGAGTGGATTGGGAAGCTGTGGTACATATACACGAT
>JAGFMF010011409.1:616145-657893 GCA_019455555.1 Galemys pyrenaicus | reverse complement strand
GGGACTGAGGTGATGGTGCACTGGTGATATGGTGATGGGGAATACATGGGGATTACAATTGATGTCAAATATATATAAATAAATAATAATATAAAAAAAGAATTTCCTTTATTCTGAGGTAATTATAAAATACAGAAGTTAATTATCAGTCAATTTTTAATTATATGTAGACTATGGGAAAACCAAACAAATGGTCATATTAAAAACAAATTTTAAAACTTAAAATCATCCCCTGAAAGCTGACCATTGATCTGGAGCTTTCAAAGGGGAGTGGGAAAAGATAGGTAAGAAGTAGGGGGAGAAGACAGTGGACAATGATGGAGGACCATGGGTGCTGTGATGGTGGGAGGGTTATGGTGATTACACCTAAGAAAGGAAATCCTGTACTGTCAAAACACCAGCAAGGGTGTAAAACAAATGTACTTCAATAAGTTAAAAAATTAAAATTATAAAAAACAATTACAATAAAATAAATACTCTTCCTCATCTCCTCCTTATGTATCTTGCTTTTATTTGGCAACTAACAACTACTTGAATTTCAGTGATTTTCAACCACAATTTTGCATCAAAATTACCTGTAAGAATTTTTGAGACAATTTTAAATATTTATTCCAAATATTCTGTCTCTGTTTATCCAATGGGAATATTTGAATATATTCTATAGGCAATTCTGAAGCACTGCTATGGATAAAAACCCTGTCTTGAGTCTGGCAAGATGGCAGCAGAATGACAAAGCTGGCCTTACCTCCAAAATTACAATGAAACAAAAGTCAACAATGTCTGAAAGATGAACTGACAACTATCATTTATATCAGTGGCGTAGAGGGGAAGGGTAGGAAAAACCAGGGCATTGCAACCTACTACTCTAAGGAGCCCCTCTGCTGTTGTCAGCTGAAGGGCATACACCCATATCAGAGTCCTTGGAACTGGAGGAGTGGCTTGCCTAGAGTTGGCATGCAGGACAAAGGAAACAGTACTGGAGAATGATAGTGATGATGGAGCAAAGTGCTGGCTACTGGCTCGACCTGAGACTCCCAGTGTTGAAGAATTGGAACCCAAATGGGGGGATAGAGCCAGATCACCTGTTTCTCCTCAAAAAGAAAAAAAAAAGCACCTAAAATATGATATTTAAAACACCTACCTTATCCCCAACCAGGGCCAAAACTTACAAGCCCAGAAACTGAGGTACAAGACTATATAAAACATATTATAGATTATGATGTTAACCCTAATACCAAAATTACATAAAGGTAGCATAAGAAAGAAAACTAGAGGCCAATATCTCTGAAAAATATTATGTCCATTTCTAAGATTCCTAGTAGGTTGCAGAATAACCTATTTTTACATAAGTATATTTCAACTTAAACGAATTACAGTTCAAAATTTCTGTCAGAGTTTCAAATATTTCCTGAAAGAAGGAACTCTTACACCTCTTTGAAATTCCTGCTCTTTGAGATTTCCAAAACTAATGATAACATTCAAATTTCCAACACTGATGAATGGAAACCTTCATCTTAATGGGAAGAAGACTACCACATCCAATAAACCAAATTTTTCAAGAACAATTCATGTTTATGGAAAAATCCACATGTACTTCCAAAGGCTGCCTTTCTGAGCCATCTGCTGTGCCTGTCATCAGATCAGCTGCATAAACCAGCACCTGGCAGTCCAAAAATTATCTGTTTTACATCCATGAATCATACTGCTGACCTCATCCAATGGTTGCCAACTCCAATCAAACCATTAAAATTGGAGTTTTCTGACACCACAGGATGCTAAGTTTGATTTAGGAATGGGTCATGTAGGAAAAATGAAATGTTCATTTTCATGAACATAGTAGCCCAATCTATAATATCTGTAGTATATAATTTCATGCCTTCTTCTTTAATAACTGCAAAAGTAAATAAATTTTATTTATCAGAAAGTAAAACCCAGTATTACTATGTGTAAGATGGCCACCTATTTATAACTGAAATTCCTCATCTTAGATAGATCTTCATGGTGTCTGGTACCAAGAAGACTGGCATTTTATTTTATGGCATGATTCCCAAGTGAGCTCACCATCTAACCAATATGATATTATTATTCCTCAGTTCATGCCAATCACATCCCAGGAGTATTTAGCCTTCTATTGAAATTATTTACCCCCTGCCAAAAAAATAAAAACCAAAGCCACATATTTATCTAGGCTGGGAATTACCACCCAAGCTCCAAAAATTATCCTTTCCTTTTCCAGAGATGAGGAATATGTCCACATAAGACACTTATAAGGACCCGCGGTTGTTATCAGAGTGCAAGACTTCCTGTCCCTCATATTCTTGTTCCTTTAGTCCCATGCCTTGTCTGAATTGCACCACCTCCAGGTCTCTGCTCTAACTCTTCAGTAGTTTTCTCCATAACACCTTTAACTTTAATATTGTCATACCTTGAATCTGATGTTCATTTCACCCTCTGAATTTATGTGCTTGTTTTTCTCATATTCAGTGTTAACCTACCTTACTTTCTCCAGCTTATAACCTCATACTTCTCTTTCTGTACCTCATCCACCAAGCTCTATGGATATTCATAGCATTTTATCCTGACCAGTTTGCCACTGAAATCTACTGAATCAGTGCTAAACAGAGCTATAGCATCAAAAGGGCAGTGGCCAGGTAGAAGACAGGTCAATCTCTGTGGGGTCACACACACACACACACACACACAATTGTAGGACTATTAAAACTCAGGGGAAAACAAGAATGGGATTTGTTTCACAAAAAGGTAAAATAAAGAGTTCTTAGTCCACAAGGGGCTAGCTGTCTCACACTAGGTAGCATCCACTATGTCCAGAAGTCCAAAACAAAAGGCCGTTCACCCAAGATGGTGCTATCCTGCCAAGGGCCTGCAGTGGCAAGCAGCTGGCCAGGGTCCAATTCACAGCAGCTGGAGGTACTCACGGGTAGGGCTGCTGAAATGATGCCACAGCAGCCCAGAGCAACAGTCTGAAGTTCAGGATGGACAGCACTGAACACTGGACCAGACAGCAACAGAGGCAGCGGCACCTGGGGGGAGTGCCATATGATCAGGAATAATTAACAGCTCTCAGAGATGACCATTCACCCATCAAAAGTGCTAGGTGGCACTGGCCAGTCACTCAGTCACCAGAGGCAGTAACAGAACACTGTTGTTATAGCTCTTTGTGAGTTATTGGCTATACCTTTCAGGTGATGTCAGAGGCAGGGCCGAGAGTAGCAGCTCCAGGTCTCTGCAGAGTTTTATGGCTTCTCTTATTTTTTCAGCCATCAGCTGCCTCATTCTTTGGAAGCAAGGAACAGAGTCTCTGAGCCCCAGTCTGGGAGAGATTCCTTTGCTGGAGCCTGTTATGCCTTATATAATATTTCAGGGTTCTCCCCCACATAACCCCACCCTTATCCCCACCAACATATCTGATTGGACCATTTCATTCCTATGGCTTATTGGGCCATTGACCAATCAGCTCATAGTTCGCACCTATGAGTCCATTTTATGATCCAAACACCATATCTACAGTCTCTCTACCGCCCACAGCTGGAGGGTCACATGGGAGCTGGCCCAGTGGGGCCCCAAGCTCTTCTCTGGGGCATACCACACATGCCCTGGGGCACATGGTAGGGGAATCACTGCCATCTGCCTTTACTACTGCCATCTGCCTACACCCTGAAACCCAGCGGTACCTCTGATGGTGGGCTAAAATGCCTGTCACCTGCTGCCTCTTGCACTGCCTGCAAGCTGATTTTGGTGCCCAGCTCTGGAGCCTTAAGGGGGGTGTTCAGTTTCACTGTCACTGACAATTCACTGAAATTCAGGACTGACCATTGTACACAAAAACATATCAGGTACAAGCTGGAAACTGTGCATATTTAACAAGTAGGATGCTTTAAATAACAATATGGTCTTCAGATGCAAGCATGAATTTCTCTATAAATAATTAAATGAGTAGATCACTGAGAGACAACCTTAAAAATAAATAAATATAGTTTAGAGAGAAAAAACAACATGTCAAACAGATGGTCAAATAATACAGTGTGTATAAAACATTTGGGTTAAAAACCAATTTGCTGAGCAAAGTGGGTAGAAAAGGTCAAACAAAATGCATCAGAGATCTTTGTAAACAAAATGAGATGTGCATTTTTCAGAGAATTTTCATTATGTAGGACATTCAGCCTATAATGATTTTAAATAGTTATTTGAAGCCTGAGAATATCTTTTACAAAAATTATAATCTTTTCCTATACTCAATCCTTTAATAAATAATCTAAACCCAAAGCATTGTAACTGGTATACACTCAGTATGATCTCTATAATTAGTTTCATATGTGATTCTTGTGCAATTATTAAAGAAAATGAAATGATCTTAAGGTTACCAATGATTTATCATGTTTATCTTTGCTCTTCCAGTATGCATGCACACTCACACATATGCAGATATAAACTCCAAAATCACCCTGGGAATAATAAGGAGGGTCATGTAAGTTTATATCCTTTATGGGGGCGAGGACCAGAACAGGTCTTGCAGTAATTGCGAAAGGAAACTTCAGATGTCCCTTTGTTCTCCTATAGCAAGGGTGTTAAGACAAAAATCACTTCTTCATATCAAAATGGTGTTATAACCTTTGAAGGGAACATAGAACAAGGACAGTCAGTCTAATGCTGAAAATATGCCTAAGGATGTGAGTCAGAATTAAATAAATGCCTAAGAACAAACTGGAGAAAAAGACTGGGTTTTTAGAAGCCTTTGTTGGTACGATCCACTGAGCAATGCTGCTGAGATAGTTCCTCTCTAACAGCAGTTGAATCCACCATTTCTCAAGCATAACCTAATAACAAGAGGTATCTTCCTTGTCATGACCATATGCTGTAAATTTAGACAGCCTTTTCCACTAAGGACTAAAGCCCAGTAAAGGGAAATGCCTCCAGGTCATTAGGAATCTAGTCTGGGAATTCTCCAGAAGTTTAATGAACACCAAGCTACAGGATCTACATCCTCCCTAAGACTGCACACAAAGAATCCCTGCAGCAGTTATAGCCATGGCATCCACTCTTCTGAGAGTCCCAATGTCATCCTATAAATATTTTCCTATGGAACCGACATGCAACTATAAACACATTGTATTTATACCTAGTGTCTTGTTTCTGAATATTTTGTATTTTCTTTTTTATTAAATTAATTTATTTATACATATTTGATATCAATTGTAGTCCCCATGGAATTCCCACCACCATTTCACCAGTGCAGCATCACTCCAGTCCCTTGTGCTCTTCCTGCCCTCATCCCGGTTCCTCCCCACAACCCTCATGATGCCTCTGAATTGTCTTTCTCTTTGGTTGTCATAGTTTTTTTTAATTATTGTTCTTTTCCTTGGCCCCTGTTTTTTGTTTGTTTTTTTATATTCCTCCTACTAGTGAAATCATCTGATATTTTTCTCTTGCCTTTTGACTTATTTTACTGAGGATAATCCTAGCTCCATCCATATTTCTACAAATGTCTCCAGTTTATCTTTTTAAATGCTGAATAGTATTCCATTGTGGATATGTACCACATCTTCTTGATCTAGTCCTCTATTTTTGGGCATTTGGGTTGTTTCCAGGTCTCACCAATTATAAATAGTCCTGCAATAAGCATAGGGGTACAGGTACTCTTTTGAAATGGTGTTTTTGTGTCATTTGGGTAGATCTCTAGGAGTGGTATTACTGGGTCATATGGTAGCTCTATTTATAGTAGAGGAACCTCCATACGGCTTTCCATAGTGGTTGGATTAGCTTGCATTCCCACCAGCAATGTAGTAGAGTTCCTTTTTCTCCACATCCCCGCCAACATTTGTTGTTAGATTTTTTGATATGTGCCATTCTCACTGGTGTAAGGTGGTATCTCAATGTGGTTTTAACTTGCATTTCCCTGATTATGAGGGATGTTGAGCATTTTCTTATGTGTCTGTTGGCCATTTCCATTTCCTGTTGGTCCTCTTTGGAGAAGTGTCTTTTTAGGTCTTCTGCCCATTTTTTGATTGGGTTGTTTACTTTGTTTTTCTTGAGTCTTGTGAGTTCTTTCTATATCTTTGTGATCAGTCTCTTGTCAGTTGTGTGTAGTACAAGGATTTTTTTCCCAATTGGTGGGGTATCTCTTTGTTTTGGTTAATGTTTCTTATTCTGCACAGAAGCTTTTTATTCTGTACAGGACGTCCTCTCTCTCATTTTTATTGCTTTGGGGGATGTTTCACTAAAGGCATTACTGAGATGTATGTCTTATAGCGTTTTACCTATGTTTTCTTCTATATATTTTATGGTTTCAGGTCTTATATTTAGATCTTTTATCCATTTTTGAGCTTATTTTTGTACATAGTGTAAGGTAGTGGTCTAGTTTCATTTTCCTGCATGTGGCAGACCAGTTTTGCCAGCACCATTTCTTGAATAGGCTGTCCTTGTTCCATTGTATATTCTTTGCTCCTTTGTCAAAGATCAGGTGTCCGTAAATATGTATTTATATTTTTTTATTTTGAAAAAAAGTGTTTTTATATATTGTTTTGGTTGGCCCATATTTCCCATTTAGAATGAAATAACAGAAGAGTAAAGTATCATTAAGTGATGTAGCCATCATGCCATTACAACTGAAGTTGTTTGTAACTTTAGAATGGAAATGATAGTTAGAATATGCTTAATTAAGATAACCATTGAAAGTTTCAAAGACTTACTATAGTATACATCACAATTTGTAAGATTTATTTTTAAGATGTTTATTCTCTGTTCAATTTTATTTTGCCTTGCAAATAAAACCCTTTCCCATATTACTAATTGAAAACTTATCTTCATGAATTTTTAAAATGACTTTGCTATTACAAAAGAGTACTGAGAAACTAGGAAACCCTAGAGAATAACAAGAACACATTCATAACCTTGATAAGTAAGAAGTAAAAAACAAATTTGAAAGTGAGAAATGCTTCTGCTGACAATAAAAGAAAAATTCTATTCATTAATGATTTTCAGTAAATAGCTGTTTAATAATCAAGTAAGACTAGTATTTGTCAAGAGCTGTGTCTTGGGACATGATTACCCTAATTTGATAGTCAGCTACTAAAAAGATCAAAATGGCAAAAGAGCTCCTAAAGGAATAATAAACAAACATTCATTTGTTCAACATTCAAAAATATGTATTAAGCCTCTGCTATGTTTCAGTATTGTGCTAATCACCAGGAATACAATACTGAATAATATAGACACAACTTGAATCAATAAAACAGGTTAATGGAGGAAAATTATACTATAAAGTGAGATGCTGATATACAAAGAGAAACTGGAGATGATGTGGAAATAATTAGCAAGAACATCTAAACAATATATAGGGTTATTTCCTATCCCCTAAAGCAATCCTGCCTAAAAAATTAGAAAGGATTAGCAAATAAAGGATGGTGTGTCCAGAAGAAGCAAAGATAGTCAAAGAAATTAAATGGGAAGCTGTTAGACAATTCAGATGGTGGCATCAGTTAAACTGATAGCAGTAGAGTCTAAGAACTTGATGCATTTGAGAAAGAATTATGGGATAGATCTAACAAGAAGTAATGATTGGCAAGGCCCAGGGGAGTGGAGACATAAAAGTCAAGAGTTTCCCCAAGTTGCCTGGCTTGAGAAAATAGATAATGTTTTTCATGATACAGCAGGAATTACAGGAGGAGGAGCAGATTTAGGAGGAAAAATAGTGATGTGGCTCTGTACCTGCTGACATTGGGTTATCTATGAGATAATTAGACATCCACCTGGTAGGCAAGTATTGTAAACCAACGGTAAATCGTAAGATTTCATTTAAAGGAAACAAAACAAAAAATGGAAGAACCACAGGAAATTTATCTTTGCTTTTTATCACTATTCCTTAAAACTGTTATACAGGAATAAATTGATACAAACTCACTATAAATTTTGACACACAAAAATACAGGGTTCCAGGAAGAACCTGAGATAAATATTTATAGACTTGATATACCCTTGAAATGTTACTAAGAAGTATAGAATGTAATCAAAACAGTCAATTCAGCAAATCAGAAAAGAACAGAAAGATGCCTAAAATGAAAATAGAGTTATAGCATACCATGAGCCAAAACACATGTATTATGTAACTTTAACACAGTAAATAGTATTTATAAATTTTCAAATTTCAGAGTTAATCACTAAACAAAACTGAAAATAATTAATTCTGACTACAGATTTTTATTTTATCAAACTTAACAATCTAAAGTGAAAGTGAAATGCCAGAAATTTGGAGGTAGGAGAAAAGAAAAATTGAAGGAAAGTCATATTAAATTCAGAGATAGTTTATGGGGAAAGAATTAAAAATAAAAATAAGTCTCTTATTTAAAATTATCATGAAAAACAAAAGTAGATGAACAACTATAAGAGTTAAAAAGGAAACTGAGTAAGTTATGTAAGTGAGCTAAATTTTATCTGTCATAGCCAAAAGTCAAAATATCTTATGTAAAAAGTAAATAATAATTATATGTGCATTATACATGATGGGTTGAAACTACAAGAAGAAATAACAGAAGATAACTTCCTGTTGGGGCAAAGAAGCTGAGAATAAAAAAAGCTGTGAATAAGAACTTTTCATTATAAATTACAGTTACTCATTGATTATCAACCATGCGTGCGCTTCATTTTTCACAAAAATTAAAATTTTTTTTGAGTTATGAGACTTAACCAGAGGAAGTCACTAATATATGGAAGAAGAATAACTGAATTCATTGTCAGATAAAGACAAGCTGAAATACCCTAGGAATCAAACACCTGAGATATTCCTGGGGTTCCGAATAATGTGTCAGCCAGTAGCTATAACTAAAGCAAGTTTGGGGAACTCTGGCTTGGTCAGTAGAACCAGCAGCTGTGTGCACTCCGTTTTGTAATCTGAGCTCCTTTCAGGACAGTTTGTTCCTCTTTTTTATGACCCCTTATCCCTCCTTTTTTTTTTTTAAGATTAATTGAATATATTTTGTGGAATTCCTTTTATCTGTTAAGCTTTTAGTTATATCCTCTTTGTATTAGTATTAGTGGTTGCTCTTGGGATTACAATATACATCCTAATCTTTCACATTTTCCTTAGAATTAATGTTATGTGACTTCATGTAAACTGAGGACACTTGACAGCTATGTGGGTCTGTTTATTACCCTTCCTCTTACTGTGCTATGTATTACATATAATTATGCTAGAAATCTGACAGAAGAGTGTTACAGTTTTGCTTTAAAGTCATGTGCATTTTGTTAATTAAATGAAAATAACTACATTATATTGAAGCAGGCTTACAAATTTTGTTGCTTTTCATTCCTTCCTGAGGAGGAGCAGAGAGAGAGGTAGATGCTAGGCTAATCCTCAAAAATGCCAAGAGGTGTCAGGATCAGTAAGAGGCACTAGAAAGAAGGAAGAAGCAAGATGGGCTTCAGTGCTTCTCTGAAGTGGAGAGTATATAGACTACCTCTAGGTATATAGACTACCTCCAGGTGACTGCAGGGCAGTGATAAAATAACAGCAAGATTCTATTATTGAAAAGAGGAAAGGATATACTCATTCAAAAATAAAAATTGAGGACAGTTAATAAGTAATATATTCACTGCATATTGATATTGTGGAAATTTAGTCCACTAATTAGTTTATATTTAATGGAAATTAATCAGCAAAGTGTGCAAGACATAAACACTCTAGCATGTTTAATGCAAAAATCTATACAATTTATACGAAGATGTAAGTTTCATTGGTATTATTGTACTTCTGTCTTGGACAATTCATTTTTTTGAGGCTTGAATATGACATCTATAAAATGTTAACAATTATAGCTTACCTACCAAAGTCAGAAGGCCCAGATATTTCTTTTTTTATTATTTAATTAATTTTATTTGACATCATTTTTGTACTGCTAATGTCTATGTTTCTGCAAAATTACATCTAGGAAAAATAAAAGGAATTTTTCACTTCAGACCCAAACAGTATGATCTTTTAAGTCTTAGAATGTTCACTCAACCCAGACACTTCATAGTCATATAGTAGCCATAAATGATGCAGTATATAATAAAATTTTAACATTCTGGCTTTTGATGGAAGAACCCAAATAATCAAAAGAAATGTTTTGCATAGAAAGTGACTTGACTCATCATCAATATCAGTGATTTTTTTTCTTATTGTTTTCCTAGAACTCCATGCAGAATTGGAGTTTACATATAAGAAATACAAGTATGATTGAAATTGAGAGCAGGTAAAGGAGAGGTCCTCAGCATGGGATACATGCACCCCATTGAGTTCCATGAGTAGTCACAGGGGTTTTTTTCATACCCTAAAAATTTATAAGATTTGTAAGCATCTTACACTGTTCTGGGAATAGGATATATTGCTTTTTTTAGATGCTCATAATATTATACATTAGCCAAAAAGATCTTGAACCTGATTGAGAACCATTTAGAATGAAATGTTCATACTATAAAAAGAACCAAGAGCAAGGATGGAGCCCATGAGCAAGAGCATAGGAGAACAGAAAGATACAGGATGGTTCCAAGAGAAGGAAGGGTTTAAAGTGTGAGAACGCTCCAAACCGTAACTCAGGGCACATTCAGTGTAAACTTTTAGCAAGGCCTTCTCTGAACACCTAGCTCAAGCTCATGTACAGTTATTGCTTATCTTGAAAACTATAAAAGAAAGTTCCCTGTGGGCAGGAACCTTGAATTCCTAATCCCTAACCCCCACTCACTATAATTGTTGAGTGATATTTTTTTTCCACTAACTGGTTTTATCTGAAAATTTTTTTTAATTTAGCTTTACCTTTCTTCATTTCAAAAATAGATTAGCTTCATACAAATCCTTAAACATTTTTATTTTGAATAAATGAGAAAATATCTCTTCACTTATTTTACTGACAATATAAATGATACAGGCAATGTGCTATCATAGAATTCAAAAAAGAAAAGGAGAATAAAAGAGATAATTAAACAATAAAGTAACTGAAAAGCGTAGTCACTGAAATTTATACTTATTAGCCAGTTTTCTTTTCCATTGTAAAAATAAGTATTATTTATGTTATACACACCTTTTATTTTATAAACTACAATACTAGATAAGACTAGATAAGCAGTTGTCAAAAATTGCTGAACAGAAAAAACAACCCAATCAAATTGTACAATTCAAAAGATTTCTTATAAGCCAAATGTTGTAAAACATTATGTCCTAAGACACTTAGATTTATGAATGTTTGCTGAGGAAAATGAAGTTGCTTTAATAGACAATTTTGAGTTACAACACTAAAGTCACTAAACAACATATAAAGTTATCTTAGCAGTTTTTAACACGATGCTACACACTCATCTCCAATAAAATGTTATTTGTCAGAATCATAGGAAATTATATTAATGTATATAGACATGTTTATATACATTTAAGTCATGCTTAAGACTTGTTATAAATAAGCAAGAAGAAATCCTATCTTAGGCAAAATATTTCTCACTTCTCTCAGATGTTCATGGCAACATGTGGGATTAAAAATATTCAAGCCTACTTTCTCAGATGCAGGTGTAACAAATACATCAATCTGAAAATAAGGTAGAGAACTTATATATATTAAGCAGTGCTGGTGGGGGATGGTCTCTGCAATTAAATCATTATAAACTGATGCACTTTTTGAAGATTTATCTTAAATGAATACTGTGGGGGAACAGCAGTATTTTCAAAGTGGCTACCATGTCCTCCATCATGAACAGACATAAGAGCGAAGGAAGGGAAAAAGAAGTTGACATTTGTGAGCAGTTTAAAATCGGTACAGGCACATGGCCAGTTATATAATTTGCAAGGCCCAGTACAAAATGAAATGAACAGCAGGGAAAGGTGCTGTTAAAGTTATGAAAATATAAAATCATTTCCTTTCTTTCACAGTCTTCTCATTAAAAGTGTTGGTCTGAAGTCTTTTTCTGGTAGCTTGGGTAATTCCGTTGCGTGTAGGATTTTTCACAGGGCTTTGTCTAGATCCATCAATTGGGGTGATTTCCTCTGCCTCCTCATTCCATTTTATACTCTGTGATTATTCCTATAGATTTAATCAGACCACTTTCCTTCCCAGTACTTCTCTGATGATCTTGTGTTAGAATTGCAGGTTGCAGGGTACTGACCTAGGATGTAGGTTTTGAAAGTGCTTTCTGTTGCTGTATTTGTTGAAACTTCACCACCAGTCACAAAGACTGGACCTCAAAAGCCACCACAGGGTAGTGACTTAAGAATCTATGCTACAAGGTAAGGGCTGGAGTGTGGGGGTGTGGAATTTCCTGTGGTAGATAACCAGGGACATGAACTTCCCTTGGTGCTGTAGCCACTCGAGCCAAGGGAGGTGACCAGCCGTCACTGCCTGGTCAAGGCAATCAGGACAGACTGCGCTGTGGTCCTCTCCAGGAACCTCAAACTCCAACAGACCCCTCAGTTGCAACCTAGTTCTGTCTCAGCATGTTTTACTGGTTGTGCCTTTCACCTGAGGCTCAGGCACAGTGTCCAGGGGGCTTCCCCGGTGCCTTTAGATCATCTCTGGAGGGACCATTTCTCAGAATTTCCTGTTCTTTCTATAGCTGTCTCACACTGTTGAGACACTGATTTCAAATCTTCAGTTCTCATACAAATGCAATTTCTCCCTGATTGATGCTGGTCCTCTGAGGCCACGGAGGAAGAGACAACTCCAGATTCTTTCTAGTCCACCATCTTAAATCTCTCAAAACACATTTGTTTCACTTCTTGATATAGCACATTCTGCCAACACTGTCTACCCTTGACTTACTGAAAAAATAAGAAATTGAAAAGGAAAGCAACTATGAGTCATGCTAAAATCTCACTTTCCTTCTGTGTTATGATTTTCAGTATAAATCATTAACTAATATATGGAAGTAACAGAAGTGAAAAAGGATATTCTATGACTGATATGTCATTGGTGTTTTTTACAAGCCGTTGCCTGTTTTCCAAGCAAGTTCTAGTTTGAAAGGAAAGTCAGCCTCTTGGACCTGTCACAGAGGCACTTAGTCATCGATATGACATGTTTCATTTAGTCATAGATGTGACATGCCTATTTTGTACTCCTTTAGAGTCTCACTAAATCCTCTTTCCATAAAGAATTACTAAATCTTTCTGTGTCTCACTTCTATCAGGGGATGGAGAGAAATTACCTCCTTGTGTTTTAGAAACTTTGCCTTTTCATAAAAGTCCTCCTAGACCAATCCAGTAAATACTGGAGTTCCCAGAAGGAAATGCAGGGCTATGGCTACTCTAGACCAAAAGAGAGCTGTAGCTCAAGGTACATTTTAGGGAACTGACTTCTCTACAACTGGGAAATCTGTAGGGTGGCAGGCCCTGTAATTTCTGGTACTTGTACTCAGTTCAGTTCATCAGCATTTCAGGAGGGAAGAGAGGTTCTAATGCAGAACATAGAAAACTTCCTGAGTTCTGAGACTAATATACTTGACTTTGAAAGCAAGGTCATATGTCCAGTGTGTTTTACTTCACAGAGGAACTGACTCTTCAAAGCAGTATCTCTGTCTCAAGCAACATGGATGCAATGTTGCTGATATCGGCAATTACATAGTTGGGGAAAAAAAAAGGCAAGTATAGTGACCACCTCCATGGATCTCAAGGTTCCAGAGTCCCTGTGCCTTCCAAATACAGGGGAATGATGGAGTCAGGCAGGTATAGACATTAACCAGATTTATTCTATTAAGAAAAATAAAAGGGGGCCTCCCTGATGGCACAGGGGTTGAAGTCAGTACTACCAAGCTATCGCTAGCCATTAAGGCCTGAGTTCAATCCCCAGTCAGGAAGCTAACCCACATGGTGCAGCAGACCTCTCTTGTCTTGCTGCTGTGTCCCTCAGCAGTGTATTTTAGTAGATCCACCTGTTCTACTCTATACTCTGTCTCTGGTGAATCCTCTCAAACCCCACACCCGCAACACACGCACCTCTGGCCTATACCCCTGTTCTTATATGCATGCATAAATAAAAAAATTTTTTAAATAGAGTGTTACCTTTCCTGCATTGGTCTCATAATTACTTCTTACTTGGGTTCAAGGAAAAAAAAAATCCACTTGGTCTACTTATCTTTTTTTCAATTGAGATATAGCTTACATATAACAGTGTATAAGTTTAAGACATAGGTAGTGATTTAATCTATTTTATATTGCAATATAATTACCAGGGTGACTATCGTTAATACCTACATCAAACAAAATAATTATAATTTCTTTTTTTTTGTAGTGGGCACAGTCAAGACCTAGTCTCTTAGCAACTTTGAAGGTTATAATACACTATTGTTGACTATAATCACTATGCTGTGGATTAGATCTCCAGATCTTCTTGTGGCAATATTGTTCCCTTAAACATTTCCCAAGTTCCCTCCCCTCCCCTAGCCTGTAGCCATCATCCTCATATTCTCTGTTCAGCTTGTATCAGTTATACATAGGAGTGATATCATACACATCATCTGTCTTTATCTACTCTTACTTTTTCCAGTTAGATGATTTCAGCTTAAATTCCAAGCCAAACAATTTATTTTAGCTGCAAAATTCTGAAACCTCTATTCAATAGCAAAATAAGTATTTGAGTTAAAATCCATAGCTCAGCGAGACCAAGCCTCCTTTTAGAGTAGACATTAAATAACTACTGCTTATGTCATTTGCTTCTGAAAAAAGATGATCTATTCAAGCTGGCAGTCAAAATCTGTCAAAATCACTCTCATCAGTTGAGTATAAGTCATACATTAACTTGGAGATACTTGAAGAACTGTATGTATTTCTTTAATAAAGTAAATTGTATATGTAAATTAATGTGGTAAATATTTCACCAGGTACAATGTCACACTGCAATATTCCTTGCTCATAACTATTAAAGTCCTTCTATGAGAGGCTGTCACAGTTACGTATGCTTCTTGGCACTTAAAATGGCAATGTGATCTAAGAACAGGTGTTTAACTTGGAATTAAAGATGTAACAAACCCAGGTTTGGTTCCACCACTCTCCCAGGCAGAAGAGCTAAAGATCAATGGGCCTTGAATATGCTATTTGAAATGTAAAGTTTTCTTGTTCCATCAATAACAGGCCGTGAAAAACCCAAGTCTTGTACACATAAATATCTTCCTTCATTGCTCCCTATGTTACTGCTTTCAGTGAGCATTTCACATTCTTATGATTTCTTCACAGATTCCTAAGATACACTTGATGAAAATGAATATATAAATATAAATATATTTTAAAAATCATATTGCTTTTATTTTACGTCACTGATTGGACTTCTGAAACACCATAATTTCTTTTTAGCACCTGGTACAAAGCCCAGTGACAGTTTTTAACCACTTGGAAAGTTCATTTTTCTGGAAATTAAATAAACATACTTTCCCCTGCTGTCTTCCTGTGTTATCACGGTGGTTTGTTTTCTCAATTGCCAACTTGAAAAGCCACGCTAAGGTGAACTCTTGTTTTGTCTAATGATCAGTACCGATCAGCATTCTTTAGCAATTTGGTTGTACCCACACGAAGATAAAGCAGATTTGTGTCTAAGGACCAAAATTCTCCAATATTTTTTCACGCCATCAAACTCAAAGATTTCATTCCTTCTAGACTATTGATTTTCAAACTTGAGCCTTTGAAATCTCCCAACAACTTGTTAAAGAGCCAAAAGATCCAATAAGAAAAAAAATAGCTTTAAATTACTAATAAATTACATTTCTGACTAAAATTTGTCATAGCTCCATGAAAATTCTTGTAAGTAATAATATAAATATCCATTTTTCAAATTTTCCAAAACATGTCTGACATTATATTTTTGCCTCCATACTTGTATAAGCATAACTAATTTATTTACAATGATAACTTTACAATGAATATAGGTGCCTTTCATTTCATAATAACACAAAATTAAAGACATTAACTTTTGAAAACTAAATTAAAATTAACATCATGTATCTTTACAGATGTATAGATTTTCTATACAAAACCTGAGCACATATGAAGTTTAAATTTTTCTAAGATCATATATGACTATATAGGTGTGGTTTGTTACCAATTATTTATACCTT
This sequence comes from Galemys pyrenaicus, assembly GCA_019455555.1. Lineage (NCBI taxonomy): Eukaryota > Metazoa > Chordata > Mammalia > Eulipotyphla > Talpidae > Galemys > Galemys pyrenaicus. Next base: position 641,819 of record JAGFMF010011409.1, on the reverse strand, counting down.
TTATTAAAATAAAACCATTTTTAAGTTCCAACTTGTTCTGTTATATCATGATTTATGTGATGATGCAATAAATGGCATTTAATCACAAATCAATTTACCTTAGAGAAGTGCATATATAAACGATATTAGAAAGTAAGATTAGTTTTTGTAATAAGCTAGTGCCCACATAATTTTCCAAAATCACAGTGTGGTCAAAAGAAATATTTTTTATTTACTAGTTAAACACAAAACTATCAAATATGTGTACCTAAGAATTTCATTTTAATTGATTTTAGGTCATATGTATTTTTATGTTTCTTTGAACAGTTTTAAAAATTAACAGCATGTGGCTTTCTGAGAACCAGCTTGCCTGCTGCACACTGGTGCAGATTGAGAATTTCATGGTGACAGGGGTACCTTCAGACAAGCTTACTTTTCAGGACTTCGGACCCAGTGTCTTTTAATAATCAAGCATTGTCTTTGTAACAACCCTGTTCAGAAACTACTTTGATAACACCAGAAGTACTGACCTTCCCAGTCTTTCAAAAGGATATAAATTACTCCTATCATGTGGAGACAATAAAACATTTGGGCAATGACTGATAAACTGATAGAGTTAAAGAACAGTCTCTATCGTAAAGAAGGGGAAAGGGTGGTGAATCCAATAATGGTCATCAAAGATAAGCAAGTAAATAAAGTTTGCCATCAACTGGAAGGGATTATGCTCAGCAAAGTAAGTCAGGCAAAAGAAAAATACCAGATGGTTCCTCCCCTAGGAGGAATATAAGGGAGCCAAATAAGGATCAAGGAAAGGAATAAGAACAATAATAATAATAACAAGAAAGAAACAAAAACCAAAAATGAAAAGACAAGGACAAACTGGGACACTTGGTAGGGAGGGAAGGGGAGAAGAGTTGAGGGCAGATGGGAGCACGGGGGACTGAGGTGATGGTGCACTGATGTTACGGTGATGGGGAATACATGGGGATTACAATTGATGTCAAATATATGTAAATTTAAAAAAACTTATTAAAAAAATAATTAAAAAATAAAAACATATGACTTAAAATAAATAAATAAATAAAGTTTGCCATCAACTGATGAATTTGATATAATGTACCTGGGTCTATCATCTCTACAACACTACTCGTCCTAATTCTATATAATAGTCATATCTTGTCAGAATACTATTTTTCAGGAAATTACCATGTATTAGGTACCAGACAGAATGTCTAAGATAGCCCATCAACTGGCTAATAGTCTCGGAGGCAAAAGCAACCCAGGATACTAAGTTGACCCAGTTAGCAGCCTCTTTTAAAGTTTCACCCTCCTCCAACCTGCCTTTTTTTTTTCCTTTTAATTGGTTTTTAGTGCACGATAGTCTGCTAAGTTTTTGTTAAGTGCCTTTTTTTAACTCCTGGCATTTATAATTTAAATTCTTATGATTCCACTTGACTTCATTCACTCATTTACCCTTTGTGCCATACTTCAAGCTATTTATATCTTCTCTCCACCTCCCTTTTTACACATGTCACACAAGATTACACCCAGAAGATTTCATACTCCCCTCTAGCAAATCTGGTAAGTTATTTGAAGCTTACAAATACCTGAGTATTTGATATGTTTGCAGATTGACAATTTGTGGAGAAAACTCAACTTCATGTTGCAAAAGATGAGTAGCAACCTATAAATATGATAGGAATGAGGATCTGCCAAAAATCTGTCTTCTTAAGTTTTTTACTCCCATATCTTATTATGTAGTGTGTTTGTTAGTCTCTGGAAGGTACAATAGCTGATAATCCCTGCTTCTGTTTCATGACATGCTAGTATGATCCATTTGTCTGGAACATCATTTATAAATCAATGGAACTCAAACTTGAACTTCAGTAATTCTAAAAGAAGATGAAAGGAGAAATAAGAGACACATTTTTTATTTTCACAACTGAGATTTCTTATTCCAACACCTTCTTATATCAGTAGCAGTCTGAAGAGTGTTTTCTCACTAAGAGAAAAGTAATACGACAAAATTGATCTGTCTTCAAATAGCAAAGTCATAAACTTAATTACATAATTATATATTTTAATATTTGCATTTATGGATATTGTGTTAATAGCAGTTACTTTTCATGTTTTTCATAGACTCCATATACACCAACTCATAAAACTTGACAATATTCCCAACATACGTTAGTTAATAATCTAATCTTCACTTACTCCCCTGCCCTATTCTCATCTTACTTATATTCACTAACTATGAACATCTCCTAAGACATTTCTGCATTGGTACTATTTCCCTCTATGCTTTCTGGCATAGAAAACTTCTGGGTTGAGGTATACAATATTTATGCCTGCCAATCCTCCCCATCCTCCATGTTCTGATAATGTGCTCTATATAAGCTTCTAGTCATCATGATAAATATATAATCTAATCTCAGAAAATTAAAAGATTATAATTATAGTCAGTATGCTTAAGTCAAACCCAACCATATAACCTAAGATCGGAGACCTGCACCAATAGTTCTTTAATTAAACTGAGTTGTTTCCTTGCTTTGGTTATCAAGGAACTGAATAGATAAGAAACAAAGGCAATCAGCAGCTATTGTGTCAACCACATAGAAAAAGTCTATCTAAAATTAAAAAAAAAGGTGGGGTTGGGGATAAAGAAAGAGAGATAAAGTAGGGGAGAAAGAGAGAGAAGGAGGAAAATGTGATAAAGGGCAGACAGAAATAAAAAGAGAGACTTGATGACCTAGGCTGCATAAGACTTCTGTCACTGGCACCCTAGAGTCTAATACAAAAATGGAAAGTTGAGTGTCTTAAGTAAGATGTTTAAATGAGGACATATCTGAGTTTATAAGGAGTGGAAATCAATGGTGCTTCTTCCATCCTAGACTGGGAGGTTGTCATTTTAGTTATTCAATAGAAATGTATCTGATTAAACTATTTCCTGTTGTGTCTTAAGAGTAGGATATGGTTTGTCACCTTCCCTCTTCCCATTACTGTGGGACTGTGTGTCAAGATAGTATCTTATCCATGAGGGTTGCTGAGTGATCACAATGTAAGAAATAAACTTTTATGAGGGTGTTTTGTTTTACTACAGTAAACCTAGCATATACTAACTACTTCAGAAATTGATAACAAATGTGGTGTGCTGTTATAACAGCAAAAAGAGAAGATGTGGCCTTGGTTTAAAGTCATATAACAAGTAGGAAAGAAACTTTTTTCAGGAGCTATAAGGATAGTTATCCATGTTAAGTAGTGACAAAATAGTAGATAGTTTTATTACTACCAGTTATAATCTGACAAGCAAACAGTGTACTTAATGAAATCACAATTCTAAAACTAGATCATAGAAATTTTAGTAGTATTGGCTGCTATTGTCTATATTTCACAAGAGTTTACAAAAAAACAAAACAAAACAATTGAGCACTGAAGAATTGGCCAGTTTGCAAAAAATAAAGGAAATAGAGACCAGAAATTCAGAACTTGAAGGATTAGAAGAAATGTGTGCTTCTCAACCACAATCAGAAAAACACAAAATTAAAAAATTCTCTTAGCAATCAAAATCAGCCTGTAATAAGGATCGAATTAAGATTGTGGCCATTGCATCCACTGTTAAAATCTCTGAAGGTGCCAAAAATTCTGAGCGTAAAGGCTCAACTAAAAGTGTCATTCTGTAAATCTTTTCAATAGGACCAGATGGCTCAGACAAAAAACAAAGGAAGTGCCTATCCCAAAAAAATAAACTAGTTGCCTACAAGTAAGTCATTAACCGACGAGAAACAGAGAGAGCCATGAAGACAGAAAAAAAGCAGCATAGAAGGTCAGGTAATTACATCCATAAAACTTTTATGAAAAAAAAAAGGACAAAAGTGGCTACTGGGATATGAGACTAATTTGAATCTAATAAGAATCCAACAAAATCTTTGAAAGAGTTGGACTACAAGGACTATAAACCTGAGCTTAAAAATGCCATATAGTAATCTTAAAAAAAAAAGGCCATATAGTAATTATCTTATTTATAAAACAACCTTTGGTACCCAACTAATTGACGGCAAGGAGAAGGCTTTGAATTCTGCTCCACCTCCAACTCTGGACATTGAAGGGAGTATTCTCCAATATCCAATGTAGATGTAGAGAATTCAGCTCATGCAAATGAAGGGTCTTCTTAAATGCAGTCCAGAAGCTACACTGGATGATGGATTGGGCAGCCCCACCCAGGGAACAGATGAAACCTATTTAAGGAAAATTTCTCATCCTCAGGGTAAGGAGCCTTCTCATCTGCCTAGCAGAATTTCAGAACCTCTACACACAACTGCAGAAAATTTAAATTCCTGTTCTAAGGAAAATGTTTATTGTAATTATCTTGTCACAGTTCCATACTGCATATTGAAGATATGTCCTGGCCTGACAAGGAAAGGGAATACCCAGAAGGAATCAAAGAAATGAAGAAATCCTGACTCTCCAACATTTCTTCAAGATGCCGCACAGGAAAACCTCTGAGTTACAGAAGTAACAGTTCTCCATCAAGTGTCAACCACTGGAATGTATCCTGACTGAACAGTAGGATGGATGGGTGGATGTCTGGTCAAGATATCATGTCAGAATGAAAATGCATCACCCAGACACCTTCAACCTTAAGCTTGATACTGTGATTGAATGTAGCTTCTGGAATGTGACCCTTGGAAAAGAAATGAGTACATTATGCCTGCTGGTGATCAAAAAGTTAGTTTTCATTAGTGCTTATCATCAAAATACTTCTGCTCACCACCTTCCAGGCACAGAATTGGACTATTTCCTTCTCTTAGGAATGTGAGCAGACATGATGTGTATCACATCCAGGTGGAAGAGCCAGCGCACAACTGGTCATGTTATATTTTTCATGCCTTGATCATGGATGAATATGTCAATATAGTCTCTGGAAGACTTTGGGGATCAGAGTCCCCTACAGACCTATTATGGTAATATAAAGCAAGAAACAAATTTCTGTTCATTTAAGCAACTGAAATTTTGTGTTATATTTTATCACAGCATAATCTAATCTACATTCACTGACATATCTTCTCTCTTTAAGAGAGTCCCTTTCTATAAAGATCACCACAGATGAGGAAATGGTATTTTTTTACATCATTGCAAAAATCTAACTCTGTAGCTAAAGCAAAAGTTACCAGCCTAACCAGGAAAGGGGGTACCTGGAAGGAATCAAAGAAATGAAGAAATCCTGACTCTCCAACATTTCTCCAAGATGCCCCACAGGAGTTACAGAAGTAACTCTGAGTTACAGAAGTAACAGTTCCTCCATCAAGTGTTAGTCACTAGAAAATATCCAGCTGGACCGCAGATTAGCTCAGTCATAAGAACCCATCTAAAATTCTCCTTGCCTTGAAGCAGAAGCCAAGATGGTAGTCTATAAACTAAGATTAGGGACTCCAGCACAAGGCTCTAAAAACTTTGGTTTATAACTAAGTGTCCCCAAAGTTGAAGCCACTAAATGGGACTTTGGAACAATATTACATCCTCCTAAGTCTGTGATATTCGGTGACATATCATTGTTAACATATGATATCATTACAATCAATGAAATGATAGTAAAATAATAATATATAAGGTTTTCATTGTTATTAAAGTTTTTGTCAAGTAAAATACATACAAAATTTAACACATATCAGACAGTTTTTAAAAGAATAAGATATCTCAAAAATGTTTATACTGACTACATATTGAAATGATAGTCTTTTGAATATATTCAGGTAAATAAAATGTGTTATTAAAACTAATTTCACCTGTTTCTTTTTGACTTTTTATGTTGCTAGCAGGAAATTCTAAATGGCATAAGTGGCTTACATTGTATTTCTATTGGACAACCTTATTCTAAAGTTGAAATATGTTCATGATTAACCATGATTGAAACTGTGTTCTTTCTGGCAGCAGTTTGTTTCTGCATGCCTTTGTAGTCACACCAAATCATAAAAGCTGACTTACATCTGTTACACAGCAGCCCCCTCTTCCTGATGTCTCTGCTGTTTCTCATATTTTGCCTCATGTGGCCATGAAACTACTCTTCTTTAGTAGTCTCTTTCTGATTATATTAATTCGTTGCTCAGAAATTAACAACTTTTTATATCCTACTTTCAGTTACCTAAATTCACTAGCATAATGACTTACATTCTGCAACAAATAATCACTCCATAGCTCTCCAATACCATTTCTGGTCATTTTCAAGCCTGAAGTTCACATGCGCTTAGCACTCACTTGTTTTTTAAGTGCAGTGAGTGTGTTCCTTACTGTCTGTCGGTCCATGAGTTCTCTATCTTCCACAATCACTACATAATTTTTTGTCTCTAAATTTTTTTCCATGACTCCACCTGTAATTCTCTGTACCAATATCCTTGAAGCCCTCTCTCATCTCCTGTAATACTGCATCAATTTGTACTCATTTAGACTGTCAATGAATATACAGTTTAGACAATTCATATATGTACATTCTGACTCCACACTAAGCAAAGTATCATATTTCATAAAATGACAGGTCTATGATGTATTTATAAGATTATTTGTTTTACAAATGAGGCAAGTGAGGATCAAAGCAGTTAAGTGACTTAGCAGAGGGTGTATGTCCATCAGTGCCAAACTGGACCACCCCCACCTTCTCCTGGTACTATTGGAATGTCACGTTTCCTTTTCTAACTTCATGCATTCATCCTTCGTGTAGGAGATGCTCTGTGGTTATTCAGGTTGTGCATCTCATGTGACCCATCAAAGGCAATACAATAGACTGATAGGGCTGAATGGAGAGAACACTAGGATTATCAGGCTAAGACTAAGAGCACTAAATCTCCTGTGGGGTTGACTCCATGGAGTGAAGAACAAGTTAAAATACAAGCCAGTGAGCTGAGTTAGAGCAAGACTCTTCCTCAGCAGGGAAGTTAAAGTGCAGTTTATAAATCTGAGGTAAATGAACCCTAACAATAATAACTACATACACACATTGGGCTTGTGAGAAAGATGGAAGAAAAATAGTTGTTCAGAGAGTACCCTAGCTGCCAGGCTTGAGAGAGCAAGGTTAGTTTCCAGAGCCCATCCACTGATTATATTGTTCTATTTATACTATCATTTTTCACCACATAGGGTCAATCTTTATAGACAAAATGAGCCTGAAACATGAATGTCTTCAACTATATAGTTTGAGAAAACTAAGCAAGTCAAATATTAAATTCTGCACATGGTTTGCACTAACAAATGCTACCAGTTCGTATTTACTCATAAAATGATGACAAGGATGATGATGATGGTGGTGGTGGTGGTGAGAGAAAGACAGAAACAGAGAAATAAATAAATAATAGAATTGAACTTATTAACTCTGTCTTCATCTTCACACTTTCAACTCTGAAGAGCATCACCAGGTCCTGTTATGTTCCTATTATAATTTTCAAAGGCAACTCATGGACCCCATAGACTTTGTTTACCATTTGATAGTTGATTTTCTGCAGAAATGATATAACAATTTCTGATCGCTTCCATCTAGGGTAACATAATTTAGATTTTGTATAAAATATTTTTTGAAATTTCTGTACCTATTAGTTGTTCTTCCTTAGTTCCATACTTTGCTGGTATTCCTCCAGAAGTCATTTAATTTCAGAAATGTTTAATGCTAAATCTAGTCAGCTAAAAATTGTTTTTAGTGTGGCTTAGTGATGATGAGTATGTCAAAAGTGCTGCCTTACTGACAGCTATCAATTAGAAATGAATCCAGAGGATAAACAAATTGACAGCATGCATTTCAGCCCTTGACTCATCCTTAATTCATGAGTTGGTTTACAATTACCTGAATATCTCTACATCTTGAGGCTCTGACTGAGATATCAACATATTTCATGGAATTTTCCAGGGTCTACAATCAAACAAATATTTCATAAAATAATTTTTTTCTACTGTTGAAAATGGTGGTGGAAAATAGCTTTAGAAACATGGACAAACATGCTTAATATATTAAAATGTATTCATGTATTTCAGTGGTGATAGGATGAACAAACCACAATTTTAGAAGCTTGAATCTATATACTACAGCTTGTTAATATTGTTTGCCTGGTTAGACTCATTAGATTCTCCTGAGAAATAATTTTCGATTAGAAGATTTTGTTATTATTCAGAGAGCCTTAAAATATTTTAAGGATATATTCCAAAGTAAGAACAGGTGTTAGCTTCCATTAACTCCCGTCAGCATCAGATCTAGGGTACTCAGTCAAGTAATTGCAATAATATCAAGGTTTTTTTAGGGAATTTTATAATCAAACAATTTGGGCAGAAAAAGAAAGCTAGAAACATACACCATCTGTTTCTTTAAAATTCTTTAATGTATTAATATGTGTCTTCAAACTATAGAACAAAAAAATAAGAAAGCACTTTAATTTGAATTTTAGGTGAGAAGAATTCTATTTTAATCATCTAGTAAAAATCAAAACTTAAGTATTGATCAGGGAAGTCTTGTTTCAGTGAAGTTGTTCTCAATCAGGAGCAAGTTTGTCTCCTAGGGGACATTTGCCACTGTCTGGAGACATTTTTAATTGTCCACAACTAGAGAGTGCTATTGACACCTAGTGGGTAGAAACAAGGGCTGCTGCTACACATCCAACAATGCAAAGGACTGTAAGTCATGACAAAGAATTCTCTGGCCCCTAGACCAATAATTTCAGTTGCAATGAATGGTAGGGTAACATTATGTTCACTCCCGGGTTTTTCCCACCAATATGCCTATATTAATATTCCTGATTTAGTGCGTTTGCCAAAATTAAGAAGTGATGTCCTGGAAAAAGAGTTTAAAATTGTTCCTTTAGGTAAATATCTATTTTAGCAAAAATTAATAGTGTCTTAGTAAAATGAGAAATTATTTTGAAGGTTCAACTATTAGGGAATAAAAATACATAGCATATATACATATATAAGTATTTGCATATATATGTATATATATATATATATATATATACACACACATAGCTAAAGGGAACTTCCTGGTTACTGGTCCGCTAATTGTATATGTTTGTGATATCAGCTCATGGTAAATATTCAAAGCTATCAAAATAATATCAAGATCACTTTGAAAACCTCTGTGTCAACAGCTTGTTTGATGCAGGACAATTAACCAAGTAAGTTCCTCAGCTTAATGACTGACAAATTTCTTTTTTTTTAATTAAAATTTTTTATTTATATATATTTGACATCAATTGTAATCCCCATGTATTCCCTATCACCATGTCACCAGTGCACCATCACCTCAGTCCCCCGTGCTCCCGTTTGCCCTCAACCCTCCCCCTCTTCTCTCCCCACCAAGTGTCCCCAATATGTCCTTGTCTTTTCATTTTTGGTTTTTGTGAACTGACAAATTTCTATGGTCCCCCACAGATGTTGTCCTTTATGTGTCCCAACAGCATCCGTCCAAGAAACACTATTTCTAAAATAAATTTGAAAACTATTAGCCAATTAAAGCTTTTCAACTATGATTATAAATAGTAAACATCTAATGAACACTTAATTAAACATTAAATGGGCATTGAAATTCAGCTAACCATAAAATTTCTACAAAATAATGATGTCTTCCTTCAATAAATCTAGTGATAAATAAGAACTTGTGAAAATATCTAGACCTCATTTCTCCTTTTATGGTATTAATTCTACAGGAAAAAAAATTGAAAGAAATTTTAATAAAACTTTTAAGCTACCATTTATAAACAGTCTTAAGTTGCTGTCAGTGATATAAAGATATGTAATTTAAATAAGATTCTGCATGTAGAGTGATTAGAAAGCATTAACTTCGCAAGCAAATTCCTCATGTCGACGTGCGATCCATTTGTTTGAGCAGTAAAATAGAAACTTGCAAAATAAGAATGATATAGCTTGGCTATAAGAAAATAGATTCCCCATTAATAAACATAATCATCATATGAACAGCTGTCATTTAGTAATCATCTACTAAGCACCAGGACCTGTGCTAGTAACCCAGTATGCACAGTGCTGAAAATCACTGCCACCTCACAGGATAGATATTTTGCTCCAGAAAGCCAATGTTCAGCCCAGAGTAAGCAACCAGACAATTCTAAAGTAATATACTATGATTCAAACCTGGGAAAGCTTTACCCCACAGTCAATGACACATCACGGTCTCTACTGTAGTAAAACTCACACCCTTAAGAACATTTTTAATTTGTTTTGTATTTCTTTGTATTTTTCTTTGAACAATAGCCTGTCATTCAAATGTCTAAATGCAGAAGGATCATAAAAAAAAAGACTGTTATAGTTACACTTCAATTCTTGCCTTACACTTCATTCCACAGATACATTTTGCCCTGCTCTGTGTAGTTCTACTCTTTTACTAGCCCCAAATCATAGAGGGGGGAATATTTTTTTTGTTTGTACTCTACCTCCAGCACAATTTCTTTCTAGTAGTGTGACTTTCATCAATTCAGACATTTGTCAGTGCTCATACACACCCACATTTGCAGACTGTCACAGGACACAGAAACAAGATGCTTAGAGTCGTCAAGAAGAGCCTGTATGTTCTGTCTGAAACTTTTCCTTGCTGCTCAGCTTTCTCTCTCTCTCTCTCTCTCTCTCTCTCTCTCTCTCTCTCTCTCTCTCTCTCTCTCTCTCTCTCTCTCTCTCTCTTTCTCCCTCTCTCTCTGTATAAAGAAGAGTATTAAGACTTTTAGAGTAGGAGGGTGGGGAGGAGAGATTCTGAGAGAAAGGAAGAAAGAAGAGGGAATAGAAATAGGGAGAGGAAATGAGAGAGAGAGGGAGGACTGCTTTAGAGCTAAGATTGCAGACAGAAATAGCACACAAGCACTGTGAAGCTGTATGCAACTCAGAAACCAAGATCAAATTGTGCTCACTTTTATTAATCAGTTGTTTAGAAAGGAGGAAATGACATCTGGTTCTGTCTTCTTCTACATCTTAATTTTTGGGAAATATTGTAAGTATGCTCAGTATTTAATTTTGTATTCTTTAATATTTTATGGAATAATCATAAGAACACATGCTTATTACTTGAATTTATGATGTTTAAGATAAAAATGCATTTTCTGGTAAATTTGTATTCTCACATCACAATTATTCTTCGTAATACATTTCTGGTATTTATAAAATAATTTGTAAAAATTGGACTTTTAGACAGAGTCAATAGTTAAGCAAAACCAACATACCATAAAAACCTATGCTTTCTATCAGCCAATTTGACTAATTGATGATAACTGTTTTATAAGTTATTTTATAATTTCAAGAGATTATAGTCAAGGAACTGCCCATTCCTGGGAAGTCTTTACATTTGTTCTGGTACCTGTGTAATTGTAATTCTTCATTTTCCTAGTACTTTGTGATTTGATATCATAGGTGTGTCTCCTTACAGAGCAATGCATTCATAAAACTCCTTTTTCATTTGCAAGGTTTTTCATTATTCCTTGAAAGAAAAATAAGGGAAAGTACAAAGCAATGAAAAACAGTTTTGGATATCTCTATGTATGCCATAGTTTATATTACAGGACATGCTTTTTTTTAATCAAGAGAAGTCGTTCTGCATTAAATCCTATTTAAAGTGTAAAATGTACATAGAAATGAATGCTTTTATTTCCTAGAGAAATAAATAATGAGAAAGTTATAATAAATCAAGAAAGAAAACTGTTTCCTTTAATACCCTTTAATGCTGGGAATGATTATAGGTTGAGAAATTTAGAACTTACAAACATGTTTACATTCCTCTCTCTTAAAAGTTTGCAAATATTTAGCTACACTAAGACTTTCTATTGAAAAATGTCTTTTCCTTCTCTCGTGCTGGTGCCTTGAACACTTCACCAAACTGGTCCAAGGTTGGGGGGGGGGGGTGGGCAGCACCAGAACCTAAAAAAACAATGCAGGATCTTGGAGAAATATTCTAGTTCCTTGATTTATCCATAGCTAATCTTGGCTACAGATATTCCTATATTTTAACTAGAGGGAAAAGTCAAATTGTGAACAACCACCAAAAAGTGAATGTTTCTGATTATAATCCAACTGTTTACTACTAAAGTTTTTTACATTTGCAGCTAGCAGTCTCATAAATCAATAACATATTTTGCCATCTCCTGTTCCATTTCAATAAAATGATTAAATAAGTCAAAGGAATACTTCCAAAATCAGCATTCTAGTGTGAAGAACTCAAGAGTATGTGAAAGGTGTTAAGGACTGGTTGAGAAGCAACTTTGGTTAATGTGTTGCTAATGATTTCAAGTTGGTAAAAAAAAAAAAAAGTGCCACCTTCTTGTGTTCTTTTTGTTAATAAAAACTATTTTCTTGAGTAGAAAAGATGATGATGATGGTGATGATGATGTCAAACCCCTTCATCTTTTAGAATTTGTTACCTTTTGATTTTAAAAAATCACGATAATGCAATGTGAGAACTTGAGAGCTCCAAGTTCTCATCCCTCCATGTCTTCCAAAGGGAAGAGGGGCATAACATCTGAAGCAGAGTTGGGCAAACAGAATTCCTGGCTATATGGTCAGACAGGTGGATAAGGTGGAGGTGCACTTGACAGGAACTCCCTGGAATAGCAGTCTGTACTGTAGATTTATTTCTAGTTTAGCATGTCACCCATTCCCACTTCAGAGAAACTGTCTTACAATTTAACATATGAAGCCAGCAACTACATAAGAACAAAGTCTTACATTGCTATAACTACCACAATGATTATTATTACTTGCTTGTTTTAATCCACACTGCTGTTTTCTGGGAAAGGTAATGTGACATCATAAGAGACAGCTGACCTACCAGGTACTACTAGCCCTGTGGTTTTCAAGAATAACTTACCTTCTCCTAGCCTTAGTTTGTAAAATGGCGACAAAATGGTTTACCTTATTTATCTCCCAGAACCCCTATTTCTGGTTCCTTAGCATAAGTGACTTCTTTTGATCATTACAACTCTATAATATATATATATATGTATACACACACACACACACATATATATACAATTAGATCCACAAGGAGGGCAAGACTCAAAGACATTCACTACCTGGTTACTGGGCTCAAGCTAATAAAAACCAAGATTTGAATGCCAAGGAAGCCTATGTTCTTTGTCTTAAACCAAAATGATCTATATCAAAGGGCTTTTAAAAAATTAGATTCCTTTATAAACTTAAGCAATTACTAGTCACCCTTTTAACCAAAAATACTAATAGAATGACTGTTACTTTTATAAGTCATGGGACTAAAGGGTGACAACGACATGATATCTGCTCCAAAGGGACTAGGGGCAAAGGCTGAAAGTCAATCCAGCATTGCCAAGCAGCGATACAAGGACAAGTCCCAATTGTGTATGGAAATGGGTGATGTAAGATAGAGAAAATGTTTCCTCGTATACTTGAGAAGTTTTCATTCTTTAAAAATTCTTGTCTGTAGTATAACTGGCTATAATGTTGCTATGTTAATTTCTTAGTTTTGATAATATACCATGGTCCTATAAGATTTTGCCATTAGAGAAAGTTGGGTGAAGGGTACATGGGAGCTCCCTGAACTACTTTTGCAACTTCTTGAGAATTTAGAATTATTTCAGAATTAAAAGTGAAAAAAAAATCCCAGGAGGAGTTGTATCCTAAGCTCTTGTCAGCAAATGCTTTACTCATTACTCAATAGCATCAAGCAAAAACAATCACTTTCCTTAATTCCCTAAAAAGGCAGGGAACGAGTGAGGAAATAGGAAATAGAAGGAGCCCAAATATCAACTTGATCCACTGCAGGATTTTGCCAAGGCCTGACCCACCTGGTAAAGTCCTCACTTTTAGATTTCAAGTGAGTATTTTTAGGACAACCCAGTCAGTCTTTGCCTTTGGTCCTAGCACTGTACCTTCCAGCACTTCTTTTCTCTAATCTGCTCTCTTCCCAGAACAGACCATTAGTGCATGAAAAGGAGAATATGAGCATCTCTACTCACTTCCAAAAGATAGGAGAAAAGGCTTCCTATTTTAGACTAGAGATTAAAATAGTATTCTACCTCACATTTTGGAAGTTTGCTAAGAATTTTGTATTGTACTTACTATGAATTTGAAGTCATATTTTAAGTTTAAAATAGAAAAAAATAATAGCAAATCTATGTAAACACACCATCAACCCTATAAGGGAAGCAAATTGTTAGATTTGTCAACTAAATAGTTTTATGGGGTCTCCCTGGTGGCACAGTGGGTTAAGCAACGCACTATGAAGCAAATGCAGCCACTGCAGCACGAGTTCGATCCCTGGGGGGGGGAGGGGCAGGACCCACATGGTGCAGCAGACCTCTCCTGCTGTGCCCGCTGCTCCCCTCAGCAGTGTACTTCCATTGATCTGCCTGTTCTGCTCCCCGCTCTCTGTGGTGAATCCTCTCACCTCCCCCCACACACCTCTGGCCTATACCCCAGTGCTTGTATGCATAAATAAATAAATCTTTAAAAAATAATAAATAGTTTTATGAACATTTCATACATTAGAGCAAACTTGATAAACTGAAATGTGTAGAATTGGGTTAAGTTCATCTTTTTTGTCTGAGAAACTAAGTTTTTATAACATTTTTATTTCAAGCCTTCTGATTGTGGTTGTGGATATGGCTGGTTTTTATACTGAGAGTTTTCCATGGACTTCCCACTGTGCTAAGTGCTTGCAAAAATCTGATTTTATCTGACAACCCTGAGAAATATTCTCACTTTATCAAACAGAAAAGGAGAAATATTAAGTAGCATGCCTGGCACTATCTCCTAGTAAGTGTTGCAAAAGACATTTAAATCCAAGTCTGTATCCTTGAAAACTATGCTACTAAAGCATAATTCATTTCTAACACTTTCTAAACTATGCTTTTTATTCAAAACCTCAAATATCTTAGAATTAAAAGGGACTTTAACATAGCCTCTTTTATAGGCGATTCTTTAGGCAAATTAGATATTTATCCATTGTAAAGATCAAGTTAGATAAGCAATAAAGAAAAAAATGACCATTTCAAGGTCATAAAACTGATTAATCCAAACACAAAGTTTTCACAGCCTAGAGGGAAGCCCTGCCACCCCAAAGGAGTTTGAAAAACCCATTAGCTGGTACCGTCTGCTTTGCACACGTTTCTCAACGTAGACCAACAACTGGTGAATTCAGATGCATAGGTTAAACTCTACTTATGCTGGCTTTTGTTTATAACACATGCCCAGAACTGTACATGTAAGAATTGCCAATAAATACTGGCCTGACTCCTATATTTGCCTGCCCCTCCATGATAGGTCCCTCTTTGCCATACCCCCCAAACCATTCCCTCTGTTTCCTCCTCTGCATGGTGACCCACTCAAAACTCTTATCTTCTTCAGCTCTGCACTCTCACACACCACCCTGGTGAGAATAAGGGTCCCTCACAGACACCAAAATTTCTTTTGAATATTGCAAATTCATATTTATTATCTGTCAGAGCACAGGTAAAAGGACAGTATTAAGTGAGGTCTTCTATGATATGTGTTAGAAATTGTGTTAGGAATTGTCATTTTCCTATTAAGATAGTTGCATGTTCTAGTAATTTGAATATTTGGTTTTCTGTTAACATTTTATAGCTACCTCAGTAATACCAGAATTAACTAGGGTCACCTTATTTTTCAAATGTTCTACAATCATTAATATGACCTTTTAAAATAATTACTGATCTAAAAAATATTTGAGAATTATATTCATGGGGAGGAGGACTCCTGGCTCTTTTTCGCAGGCTACTCTTAACTACATAGAGACCTTGCCTCCAGCCATGGGGTCTTCTCTCTATGCCTTCCTCACCCCATCATTGTTCCTCAACTTCCTTCCCATATTGCCCCAGAAACGCAAGTTCTCATTCTGTAATGAAAACACACAGCTCTCTCTTCTGAGCCCATTTCCAAACTCAATTCCACATCCTTTTTAGTCAAGATACTCAGGTGACTCAGATGTCACCCATGTGATGAACTAGACCAAGGGCATACACCCTTTAGTAGTAAAGTGCACCTTTCTAAAAGGAAGGTTGGAGTCTAAGTAATTTTTTTTAAAAGGGCTGAGTATGTTCTTGAACTGAGAGCTCATCACTGACTACAAGATCTAGTAAAGCTATTGTCCTTTAATAATCTTTCCCTTTAATTCTTGGCTTATTCATTTAAAGAAAAATAATATGAAGTTTCTTTTCCTGCCTCTGGCCGCCTGAGTCACAGTGAATTGTAATTTATTTAAACAGTTTCTTTTTATAGCTTTCATTTTTGAAATTTGAGTTTCATGAAATTAGATAGTTCTTGTTTAAAGGAAACTTAGAGCTTGCAGAGTCCAGAGATTTCATTTTTCACAAGAAATGAGAGCCTATAACTGTGCTCCTTTTTGTTTTCAGCTCTATTATACTTTACTCACTTTTGTGTTTATGTGACTCAATTTATTGTGTTATTAGCTTTTTTATTCTTTTCCGATTCTTTGTGTTTTATTTTACTATTGAGATAACATTGGTTTACAATACCGTATATAATTATGAGTTCACACTAAAAGTAGGTCTCTAGTTGCATATACTGAACAAAAATGACAGGAAGATCATAGAAGAAAGACATTACCTTAAAATGGAAAGAACTTAGGCTGGGATTATTAAAATAAATGTGTTATTCCACCAAAATCCTAGCCTCAAATTTTAACATTTTGTTCACACACTAAGGTAGTATAATCATGTTTCACATGCCTTCCTGGTAGATAAACATTTCAAATCATTGTCATAACAAAGGTGAGAATGGACAGGAAGAGAAGGGTTCTGATCCCACCTCCCCAAGTCCAGATCCACAGGAATTTTAATGAAATGACTTAATGAAAATAGATTAAGATCCAATGGATGTTTCCTGCCTTCTTCAGTCCATACTCCAGACAACTAAATGGTCTTTAAAGAAACAGACTTTACCATCAAATGTCATGCAGATAATACATTTGGTCCTTGAGACCAGCCCCACAAAGGGAATCTCCATGTGCTGCAGTTTGAAAATGAGACTGAGCTTTCACTATGCAGGTCCAGTGATGCTGCTGTTTGGTAATGCTAATGCTTGTGTGTTTAACCTCTCCATAACTCCTTCCTACCCCTCAGAAAACAATACTGTCTTCTGTCTCTCTGCCTGTGTTGGAGCCCATCCTGAAGAGAGAATGTAAAGTTGAGACTGCATTAGTCACCCTAAACTTGCTCTTTTCCTCCCTCTCCCCATCTTAGTTCATTGTTTCCTAAAGTGGAATTACATGTTTTCCAACATGGGGATTGGAAAAAATACAGAAGCAGTGCAATGGATCATCACAGCTGTGTAAAGCTTCCCAAAGGTATTAACAATTCACAATTTAGTAGCAAATAAATGCCACACTAAGCCTGGTCCTTCCTTTTCATCCCCTTCTCCCATCCTTATTGCTCACTCCAGTCTTTTACTATGTTAAAAAGTTTTTCCAGAGTCGGCTAGAAGTGTTTGATTCATCTTCAATAGTGCAAAAGATTTGCCATTTCTACTTTCCTCGATGTGGCTGATTTGCTGGAAATTGCAAAACTGCTACATGGTTTATAAATGTTTCTACTTTCTAACACATTTCAAACTTAGACAAGAAGACGTCATCAGTCATGCTTCCTTTTAGGTCTTTTCTATCTCCATTTAACCTTCCTCTTTATGTTTAGATCAGGAGAGGTGGCTAGTTGGCTATATTAAATTTAGATTTTTATTTTTGGCCTCCTGATTGCAGCCTTCACCCCTGATCCTATGAGCTCATATAGCACAGAAATATATGCTTCCTGGAGAGAGGGATGTATTTTGTTTATTGAAATTCACTACATTTTTTCAGCAATAGAGCAGATTTCAGTGTTGACCTGAAATACTGTGGCAAATAATTTGTCTATCAAATTCATTCTGATGGGAAAAAATCTGTACAATCTTTTGTAGTATTGTTAACTCAGCCATCTTTTCTCAAAATTTCTTTGCTACATTCAATATTATTCTCATGGTCCGTTACCTCAAAAGAACAGCACTAAAAAATTAAAATAGATGTATTTCTTTAATAAGGAGGGGAAGGTGGAGAAGGGAACATCTATAGTAACTTTGTCAGCTTCTCATGAGGTTTAATTCATTCCAGTGGGTAATGACATCAGCACCTACTGGAGACCTTGTTAACCTACTCCTTCCAGAGCCTCATAATCCACAGATGTCTACCCAAATAATAATACACTTATTGATTTAAGAAAAGAATTATCTCTGATTCACCTCTCAAACTTTCTTGGAAATGTCCACTTCCTCTCTTCCCCTATGGAGTTTATATTCCACAGGTTGGTTTGTTCCCATAATTAGGTGTCACCAAGTTCAGGAAAACATACATGCTTAGCTCTCTCTACAGGTAATAGGAAGTCTCAGTGCTTTTTTCTTCAGTATTTGCTCTTTATCTGTAAAGTTAAGATGGTAGAATCCAAAAAAGGCAAATAAAAATTTTAAAATATTCTCTTTCTCAAGCATCTGGTTTTTGCAGTTGACTGTTATTTACAGACTAGAAAGACACTTTTGTGATCAGTCTTCTCTAAGCAAAAAATTACATTCCAACTCCTTGTTTTAATGGAAGAAAAGTAAAAGAGAACCCAGAAGGAAGACTATTTGGATACATAACAAAATCACAGAGTACTTAACAAGAATTATAAACACAAAGACTCAGTACTCTGAATAATAATTATAATAACATATCTTAGTAAAATATGAACTTTTTTAAAATTTGAAAAATATATAATATCAGATACTTAACTACATTTCCCAACACTGTTGAGTGGGACACAAGTGAAATACATGGTTACTCTCACTTTCAGGAAACTTCTAAAATTATGAATCATGTAATTATAGAGGTTTGAACCTATGAACCCTGAAACAAATAGAATGAGATAAACCAACTCCACCTCAATAAATATAAATTTTAAAAAAGAAAAAGAACAAAATTCTAAAGGAAAATCATACTTTCCAAAACTTACATAATGTTAGATGGGTTATTAGCTTTATTAAATGGGTATCTTCAGTTGTTAAGTTTTTTTTTTTTTAAGTCACACTAAAACATGTTCACCCTATTTGGATTCTAACTCCAATATCATGACTCAAAATCACAGCCTATTTTTAAGAACTGTACTTCCATGCCTTCATTCAGTTGGTCCAAACTGGTTTCTTTTATTTCACTTATATCTACCTTTTATGTTACTATTTTTTTAAATCTTTTTCTACATTGTCCTATATGTTTTCTTCCTGTTGTTCTAACAAATACTAACTACAATATTACAAAAAATACTAATTTATGAAAGTGTTACTCAGTTTATGAAAAATGACAAATTATTGTGTTTATTATCTTTCTTCCACAAATTACTTCTAACAGGATATGTAACACAGCAGTTTGTGATAAATAATAGAAAGAAACAAAGAACAGTTTGACATGATGCACATTATCACTGTGCTTTATAGGGTTTACCCTCGTGGACTGAAAAAATCCCATACTTTTGGAATGCACAGTTTTATTCATTCTTTCCCCCAAAAAAACAAATTCCATGCAAATTGTCAATGTAGAGGTCATAGCTAATCTGAGAGATTAGATTTTAGCTCACTTGATTTATGGATGTCTACTTCTAAATCCAAAATCCAACCTTTCTTTAGGATTTTTGCCCATAATTTGATAAAACCAGAATTCTGAAAAATACTGTATTATTCCACCATTAACGTAACTGACGTACTAGATAATATAAATCACCTTTTACTGAGGCATTAATCCTAATTTAAGATATTTCTTTGTTATTTACTTCTTCCATTAACTTTCTCTTCTTTTTACTATTCTTCCCCCTTGTTCCAAAAGAAAAATAAGACTCCATAGTCTAGCTGTTCCCTGACAAAATCTGTGGTCCCTAGAGCTACAATGAAACTAGTAAAGGACTCAGATCCTTTGAGGAAACAAAGATATGGTGACTGACATAGGATGTCTTTGGAGAGTAATTATAGAAATTGGGTCCTTCCTAGCTAAAGTCAGAGTCTGGAGGAAAGTCACTTACCATAACCAACACCACTTAAAAATACTATTGTAAATGTTTCAATACATGAAAACTTACTCATTCTCCCGTCACATAATTTTTCTCAAGCTCATATACTTGCCTAGCACCAATACAGACACCAAAAATCAGTGATGGACAAAACAAATATTAACATTCTAGTGGTAATATTCCAACCACAGAGAAGTAAACTAACAAAATGCCTCTGATAATTTTGTAATAGTTATTAATATTACAAAAAAGAAAAAGAACAATGTAATAATAATTAACAAGGAATGTAGGGCCTCCCTGGTGGTGTAGTGGATTCAGCAATGCACTGTGAAGCAAACTGCAGCCACTACAGCACGAGTTTGATCCCTGCTGCTGGCTGGGGAGGTGACCTACATGGCACAGCAGCCCTCTCCTGCCTCGTCTGCTGCTCCCCTCAGCAGTGTACTTCAGTCTGTCTGTTCTGTCTCCCACTCTGTCCCTGGTGAATCCTCTCAATCCCCTGTACCTCTGGCCTGTACCCCAGCTCTTGTATGCATAAATAAATAAATCTTTTTTAAAAATAAGGAATGTGAAGGGACTTTATTTAGAATGATCAAAGTATATAATAATCTCAGGATAAATATCACAGAAGGAAGAGATATTTATCCTGAGATTTGAGTAATGAGAAATAGCCAACCATAACCCAGGGAAAGACAAAATAGACATTCAGGTAGATGAAACAATGAACTCAAAGACCTTAAAATGAGACCATACTTAGTCCATCTAAAAGGACAGCATGACTCAAATTATTTGAGAAAGAAAAAGTCAGTGAATGTGACTGACTTATTCACAGAAAGTCAAAAGATGAGGTTAAAAGTTTGGATTTTATTCTAAGAACAATGAGGTGACAGAAGTTGTGAAAGAGAATATTTTTGTGACCTTATTGATTTCTGAAGTATTCCTCTAGCTGCTGGATGAGAGAGAAGGCAGAAGAAAGACAAGAATGGACTCAGGACATCCAGTGAGAGAATTACAGCCAAGAAATGACAGTAAATGACACTGTAGGGAAAGAGAGAGCGATGAGAAGTTAACACCTTCAGGATAGTTATGGAGAAAATGTTGCCAGTGCTTGCTAGAAGAATTGCAGGTGGGAGGTGAGAGGCAATAAGAAAGAGAATCCTTTATCCCTAAAAGATGAGAGAATGCAAAAATAATTTTAGGAGTCAGACAACAAAAAGTAGTCTTAGCCTCTTAAAAATACAGTGGCTACCAAAAAGGGGGAAGCAATAGAGAGGGTCATGTGATAGTGTACTGGCACTGGAGATTTTGGGGGTCAGTGAAGCAGGTGCACATGTTGAGGGGCGTAGTTGTGCTCCAAAATTATAGAGGAGTATAAATGAATAGTAAATCAATAAAAGCTTTTTTAAAAGAATTTTAAGGGTCAGAGAGAAAATAAAGGAATTTCTTGTTAAAGGAGAAGATAGTAGGTCGATAGTAGGTGGGCCTGCAACCCATATCCTGATCTGGTGTACAGAGGGCGGCCCCCCAAAGGCAGCCCAGGTGGCAACAGCTGTAACAGCAGCATATGACAAAGAAAATGAGTCCTTCCTCACTGCTTAGCCTGGTGACCTGAATCAGCAACCACCTCCCATCATAGGCTTCACTCTTAATTTGAGATGGCAGTGTGGATAGAAATAGAAAGTCTGGCTGGCAGCAGCACAAACTACCCAGAGGTGGCTGTGATCGTTACAATTCAATCACTAGGGCTTGGGAATGGGAAGGCTGTGCAAAAGATTCAGAAGAGTATTAACTAGTACCTGACAGACATTATGAGACAGGCAAAAGCAGTGTGTGCTTGGTATCAGAGAAGGTCTTAACATCAAAACAGACCACATGTGACTCTTCATCTCTGCCAGTGTCAGGCTCATAGTACTTACATTTTTATGAACTGACAACTGGTCGGTGGTATAAATTCTATTAGATATATTTTACCATGGTTGTAGTTACATTAGAGAAAAACCTGGAAATTAAGACCAATACACTTAGAACCTAATTCCTTAGTTAGGAAGGTACACTTTGGGTGCATGTAATTTCTGTGAAAAGCAGTGAGGGACTCTTGTTTTCTTTGAATGTCATCTAATCATACCAGAAAACCTGACACTCATATTTAAATAAGCCTCTTTGATTTGCTGAATAATAAATCATTTTATGGAGAAGCATTAAAGTAAGCCCAGAGGGTGGATGCTATTAATAAAAATAATAGTCAACATGGAAATTCTAAAAAGGGAACCTGTGACCACTTACCCTATAGCCTAAGCCCTGCAGTTAGTCAGCATTCAAAGCCGGATATGAGATGCCTTTTCATGACCTCCAGTGTCCTGCTTATTGTACCCCCTTCCATCCTGAAAAATAATAGTCCCACTATACATCATAAGACAGGTAGGACCTAGCCAATCAACCCTGTCCTCCCCTCCTGGTCTATAGATGCCTCTGAAATAGTCCTTTAGGTTTAAGATGGGGGAACAAGCACAGACTCCAAGTCATACACAAGTATACAGTGACATGTATTATAAATAATATTTTTGGCATTTCACATTCTTTGTGCTTCACACCCAGAAAATTCAAAGCACACATAAGTCACATATGTCACACACACACACACAGAGTCAGGCACTTTCTTATGCAAAAATTGTGGATACATACCCAATACTACGCTGAAGAGGAGTTAAATATTCTTCAAATAATAAAAAAATTTTTAAATTCAAACCATTTCACTTAAAATAAATTGAGATCAGCATATTTACCAGACTTATATTTTTAACATTCTTTTAAAATTTTCCATCCTTTACAAATATTGCAAAAGTAGTAATATGAACACCTGGATTCAACCATTCTTAATATTTTCCCATATTTGCTTTCTGTCTCTCACTAAACGTACATACGTGCATACCTTTTCATGCTGGATGATTTAAAAGTAAATTACAGACATTGTAATCCTTCATCCTAAATACTTCAGCATGTATCTAAGAATTATATTTCTCTAGACTATATACAATCCCTCAATTCAGAAAATGTAACAGTGACAAGACTGTCTAATAAGAGATCTATATTCATATTTCATAAATTGCTCTAATTGTGTGTTCTGTAGAAAAAAATATTTGGGGGGCTTCCCTGCTGGCACAAGGGGTTGAGCGCTGCAATTTGGAGCTTCTGCAGCCACTGCAGCACGAGTTCGATCCCCAGCCAGGGAGGTGACCCACATGGTGCAGCAGACCTTTCCTGTCTCATCCGCTGCTCCCCTCAGCAGTGTATTTCAGTAGATCTGCCTGTTCTTCTCCCCACTCTGTGTATGGTGAATCCTCTCACCCCCTGTCTATGACTTGTACCCCAACTCTTGTATGCATAAATAAATAAATCTTTAAAAATTTTTTTTTAAATCCGGGATCACATGTTACCTTCAGCAGCCCTAGGTTTACAGTCTCCTTTAATCTGAAGATACTGATGTGAGATAACATGATAACCAAAGCATAAAGGATGGTGGAAAGGGAAAAAAGAGTGGAAGAAGTATGAATGGTTTTTCTCAGACTCAGGAGCAGTTTGCTATAGGTATTGGTAGAAGCATGGTAAAGAACACACATGTTCTGGAAATAGACCTGGGCCTGAATCTCTGTTCAGCCACCTAATGGTTTTATGATCCCGAGACAACTTATGCTTTACCTTCTAAATTCTTGATAAGATAAGTAAAAATCTAATGAGGTTATTATGAAGATTAATAAGATCTGTAAAACACTTAGCCTAGTGCCTAAAACATAGTAAGGGCTTTAAAAAATAACAGGAAAAAACTATTGACGAAAGTGAAAGATTAATTTAATGAATAAATTTTAAAAAAAATAGGCTGTGTCTAGTTGGGGACACATTGACATGTAATCCAAAGGAAGTCTCAAAAGGAATCCATTCAAATTTATTACCCAAACATGAGCTAATACAGACTGGGATCACAGTTGAGACAGTAGGAATGCAAATGAGGTGCTGAATGAAAGAACTATTAAGAAGAAATACAACTGCCTTTGATTTAGGATCTTTTTTCTTGGCTACTGTACTAGCAATAAAATGGACTGTTATCACACCAGAGAGTAGGAATAAAATGTGATGGCTGTATAGTCAAGAAAATAGTTTGGTCATACTTTGAAACCTGCCAAAAATATATGAAAACTGAATTCTGAAATCTGAACTCTATGTTTGAGAAATACATGCATTTGATCAATAAATGCTTATTATGTCAGAATATAAGCCCTAAGCAATGTTTATAATAACCATGCCAGGTAACTGGAAATCATGTATACTGGAACCTCAAAAACTTTGACTTTTGAACATACAGGTTTAAAAACCAAAAAAAAAAGAGAAAAAGTTAATTGTATGATAAAGGATAAAACTGAATATTTAGCAAGAGTTTAAGGTAGTATATACAGGTGTTGTTAATGATGCATGGATAAAACTTCATAATGTTATATAATACAAGGGACCGCAATAAAAATAATAAAAATTAAGAACTTTTTTAAAAAGAAAAGCCTTATTCTTTTCAGGCCTCAGTTCATAGCTGATTTACTGCTTCTTTACACAGAAGCCTACCAATTCTGAGTACCTGCATTTTTACTACAAAAAATACAAGTAATTAATTAGAAATGGTCATTAGAGTACTGAGACTACAGAAACAGGCATATTAATAATCATGAAATGAGAGCTGGTGAAAAAAAAAAAATGTTGACAGAACTCCTAAAGCACAGGAGTCTGAGGTCATCTTCGTAGGACACAAAGGCCCTGCAAAGACTCCAATGGCATCACTGTATTATCAACACGACAATCCAGACTCACAAAGGAAAGTTAATACTGTGTTCAACAGAGTTCCAAAACTAAAGGTAAAGCTAAACACCATTATATCAGAGACATCAGTGTAGAAATTTTTTGACAAGTTTTGTCAAAAGAGCTAAGAATGGGGATATAAAAAGTAGGAAGTGAATTTTTTATTTTGTTTTGTCTTGTTCTTAAGGAGACATTACATTGTGTCTCAGGCTATTGAGAATGATACTGGAAGGAGTCAATAGTGATGATGTTTACAGAAAAGGGAGGATCTCGGAAATGTGTCCTGAGGAGGAGGAGGAACGTGGGACTGGGGGAAGGGGTGTGGAGACCAGCTTTAGATGAGAACCAAGAGGCTCATCCATACCAAACTGAGGCGATACAGAAGCTCAGAGCTCCTCTGATGGCTTCAGTTTTATTACTGAATTAGGAAAGTGGGAAAGGAGAAAAGAGAAGTGTGAAAAGAGAATAAAATAATGACTTAGGAAACCAGGATAGTAAATGACAAAGAGAACAACTGCTGAGAAGCATTAAGGAGCTCTCTCTGCCTTCTCCAAACATGCCCCCACCAACACACACACTTGGATCCTGGATTTGAACTGGATTGTTTATCCTTCTCTTACCAAGTTTATCCAAGCAAGTACAGGTTGGGAGAAAAACTGCTGCATGTAAGTTTATTTTTTTCCTGAGCAATGGCTGGAGGCTTATATTTTTTTGTTTTGTTTTGTTTTTTATTAAAATATTTTAAAATTTACATATACTTGCCATTAATTGTAATCCCCATGTATTCCCCATCACCATCTTACCAGTGCACCATCACCTCAGT
>JAGFMF010011409.1:585574-610348 GCA_019455555.1 Galemys pyrenaicus | reverse complement strand
TGCACTGGTGAGATGGTGATGGGGAATACATGGGGATTACAATTAATGGCAAGTATATGTAAATTTTTATTTTAATTAAAAAAAATTAAAAAAAAAAAACTAAATACATTAGAACATTGGACACCAAAAAAAAAAAATAATCCCAGATAGCAATTATGTATTTAATATTAAAACAAGTAGTTTATAAATTCTAGTCTCATGGTTTGAGGTACTAATTTTTTCTACTTTTATATGAAATATAAGACTATATCACACAAACTAACAAAGCAAGAATCCACTCATAGAAATAGTTATCTAATAATTAATAATCTTGCAAATTAATCTTGCAAAATTATATAATTTTTCTGATATGTACTTCTGTTTGTTGCAATGACATGTTAATGGCAATAAACTTATCAAATGAAATTAAACTATTTACCATCAAGTGAGAGGAACCTCAAAACTATAAATATACATTAATGAAAAGTCAAGTTACAAAATAAATACAAGTTATTTCAGCCATTAAGGACTTCTTTCCATAAATGAAAAGACAAGCTCTGCTCCCATTTTCAGGAAAGCTAAAGTAATGTCCGTGGGAAGTAAATGGAGGTAAAGCTCTTCTCTGGTTTTCACTCCTTCAGTTGTGTGTATATAGCTAATCCAGGTAATTTACAAGTGGCAGAGACCATCATTCTACAATGAGGATATCACACAAAGGATCTGTTTATGCTACAAAATTACGAAATATATCAGTTCCAACAACCTCTCCACATCCTACAGCCTGTTTTTATTTCCAATACATCTCCCTTGAGGCTTCCAGCTGATAAATGTCAGGGAAATATTTGATAGTTCTGTGATGTTTCTATTCTCTCTTGATCTAAACAACCCAACAGAGAACAATAACCCTATCAACTCTGAAGATGTATATAGGAAATTCATACCTAGGTAAATTTAAAAAGAACATCAAATTAGACTGAAGTAGTTCCCACTGACCAAATCTTAAACCATGGAAATATCAAAATAAACTATGATAGTGAACAGACTTTAGCCCATTGAGAAAGTTGGAAACAATGAGTTCATCTAATACAAAGCAATGAATAAATCAACATTTTTACGAATGAAGGGATTTTTTTACACAATCTCAAATCAACCCTTAATAAGAGCAAAATACTTATTATTACAAAGTATGTTTCATAGTGGAGAAGTTTGGGGGAGAGCATTAAATCAAGTGACCAGAGTGGTTAGTGATGGGACAAAACAAATACTGTGCTATGTGAGAGGCTGAAATGAACATCATTTCTGTGAACGTCTTGTCAAAGGAGCATAACCTAAATCTATTTATGATGAAATATCAGGCCACCAAAAGTCAATAATTACAAAATATTAATCGCAATTTTTAAAAGCCTCAAGATCATAAAAGACAAGGGACAGAAAAATTGTTCCAGAACAAAGGAAGTTAATGAAATGTGACAGATGCAAGGATTGTAAACTGATCCTGTTACTATGAAGGCCATTTTGGGGAAATTAATCCGAAAAACTTGAATGGATTCTGAATCTTAAATGGTAGTAAGCTACCAGTGTTAATGTTCTGATTTTGTTGGTTTTAGTAGAGTTATATAGGAAAATGTCCTAACTTAGATGAAAAACATCAGTTTTCAGGGATAATGGAGCATCAGGTAAGGAACTTACTCTCAAATGGTTCAGTATGGGGCAAACGTTATTTATAATGTATTTACAAATTCTCTTTAAAGATTGAGATCATCTCAAATTTAAAAAGTTATTTAGGACCTCCCTGGTGGCTCAAGGGGTTGCGGCCGCACTGTGGGGCAAGTTCAATCCCCAGCCAGGGAGGGGACCCACATGGCACAGACCTCTCCTGCCTCACCCGCTGCTCCCGTAAGCAATGTATTTCAATCAATCTGTCTGTTCTGCTCCCCACTCTGTCTGTGAATCTTCTCACCCTCTGCATCACTGGCCTGTACCCCAGCTTTTGTATGTATAAATAAGTAAAATCTTTAAAAGATAAAAAAAGTTATTTAAAATATATCACTATTTAAGATTTCAAATATATCTGTCAAATCATACTGCTATGAAAATGCAGCACAAATTTCATGACATAATCATCAAAGAGTTACATTAGCCTCTATAAATTTAAAAGCAGAACATGAAAGCATCATATTCATAAAAGTTACTCAGGGAAGAATTTTCAAAGTAGTAGTTATGTCCAGTTAAAATATCTTCAAACAGTAACTACAGCTGAAGGCTGACAACAGATCAAAGAATTTTTCTGAAACCCTTGTTTTTCAAGATTGTCCTTAAAAATTAATTAAGCTATAAAAACCAGACTCAAAATAGATCAATTTATTTATATGTACATCTGAGGTCTCTGAATATGTGATGTGCTGTATACAAGTCTTATTCTGACTTTATCACTTTGTTCAAAAAAGATTGATAATTTTTAAGTAATTCCGCAAGTACAACACAGCTTATATTTATATAGATTTTACATTAGTACAATAGTAGCTAATTATGTATTTCCTTCATCAAATTATGTGCTCTGAAACAACTAAGTACAGTCAGAATATACATAGATGGGATTAGTCACTTATGTTCTTTTCATGTTTTGGTCATAAGACTACTAAAACACTTTTACATAAATCTTACTGACTGTGCAAACTATTGTTTTTATTTCTTGATAAGTTATACTTATTCTAAAAGCTTCCAAAGATTTACAAATTTGGTAATGAACAAAATTATACTTCTGTTGGTAAACAACAGAATTATACTTGGAGTCTAAAATCACCTTTGAAGTTATATGAATCTGAGGTTTTTAAAAAAGCATCATTAACTTATATCCACACACACAAAAAACCTGCACATGGATGTTTATAGCAGCTTTTTTCATAATGCAAAACTTGTATGCAACCAAGGTGTTCTTTAGTAGGTACATGGATAATAAATTATGGCACAACTACACCATGGAAAATTACTCACCGCTAAAGAGAAATAAGGTATTAAGTCATGAAAATACATAGAGAAAACTTACATGCATGTCACTGCTTAGTGAAGGAAGTCAGTTTGAAAGAATATGAACTCTCAGTCAATGCCGTATGCACAAAATCTCACATGGGGTTGCACACTCAGGAGCTAGCTAATATGCAAATGAGCATGTGGCACCTGCTTTTCTGTTTCCTGTATGTCTTTTTTCCTTCACTAGTACCAAACCAGTGATTCTGAGCCAAAATTAAGAATGCAACAAATTCAAGATTTTTTTAAAGAATTGCCTAAAAATGTTTTCAAGAAGAGAATTAAGCTCAACTGTGCCAAACGGGCAGATATTTCATGATGGGAAGGAACTTTCATGTGGGAAACAGCATGAACAGAAGCAAGAGAATCCTGGCATCATCTGCAGACATGGGGAAAAATACCCGTTAGGATGGGGGTTCTTGGGAAATAGTTGAGAACAGGATAGTAAGCAAGGTGAGGCTGCCATATGGAGGGCTGTACTAGCCAAGACGGGAAGACCAAATGTTCATAGACTACTGAGAAAAAAGCCACTTTTTGTAATTCTTTGTATTCACCTTCTCTACCCTTTCTTCATCACAGTCACTTATGGGAGCACACAGGATGTCAAGTGCTCGCTGGGCTATTTCCCCTGTGGGAATATCACCAAGTGCTTACCCCAACTGCTTCACTGTAATGGTGTGGACGACTGTGGGAATCACGCCGACGAGGATAATTGCGGTGAGTGAAGTGCCTGTAGTGGCACCAGAACCAGAGGCAAAGGGTAAAGCCCCTGGAACAAAAAGATAAAATTAAACTGAAATACAAAATACATTGTCTCTTAAGGAAATCTTATATTTATTTCATCAGCTCAAAGTATCTATTCTTTTCAAAGTAATTGTATCACAGTAAAATTTCAGGCAGGAAATAGTGATTGTACAAGCCACACTGCAAGTCCCAGAGGCAGCACTGGACAGATACAGAATATGGGCATCTGCAGTTAGACTGGCTGCTTGAACCTGGGTAATGCAACCACCGAGTGTGAACTGAGTATGTTTCTAATATCTCTGCCTCAGTTTCCTCATTCTATAAGATTTTAAAAGTTGTACCAATCCCTAAGATAATGTGGAAAGATTAAACAAAGGATTAGAAGAAAACAGACATACAACTCTATTGCTATTTCTTTTGTTTAAGGTTATGAAGGAAAAATAAGACCTCATTTAAAAAAAAATGTAAGTCCAGCTTATCTATTATATAACCAATAGCCACAATTGATGGCTTTATATAAAGTCAACAAGTAGGACTTTTGATTCATTAAAATATCTGAGAAAACTTGGCTATTAGGATTTTGTTCAAATTTCTGAAGCCTCAAAAGCACAAATTTATAAAGGAACTTGAATTACCTGGCTCTGATTCACTAGAAAAAATGAACTTTGGTTAATAAGGCAAAATAATTAGCTTTCTCACTCATGGGAAAATAAGGTACTTTTTTTTTTTGGAGGATTAAGACATGCATAACAATTCTAAGTGCCTTATAAATAACAGATACACTGAAGAGGGCTGTCTGCTATCATCCCCCCAATCCTCCCTCAAGTATTTCAGACGTTTGAAAGCACCACCTTGAAGGAATTAAACTTCTCAGTTTGGAACACACTCGCTAAGTGATGGCAGTAATTCAAGAGCAAGCCCACTATTTAAACGGATGGGTTTAAGCTACAGTCATCTTTGACTTGGGTGGCTATACATATGTATTTTCTTCTCCTAAAAAAAGTTCATTTTGTTAAAAAACACTGAATACTACATATGCAAAAAAATAAAAGTGTTGCGCCCACTGCCAAACACTTCCTCGTCAACATCCTAGCAATTCAGGTCAGGAGCGTGTTTACTCCCCACCAACTGAAAGGGTGACTGGGAGCAGGAAAAGGAAACGTGTTGGAGCAACATTTAGACCATCAGAAGTGGACTTAATGCTAAATGTAAAGCGATCAAAGCAAAACAAACTCTTAGTTCATGAGAACAAAATGGGGTTACCAGAGAGGAATAGGGTGGGGAGGAGTGGGGAGTCAGGCAAAGGACTCAGTTCTGTGGTGGCGGATATGGACCAGGCTGTCGGTGGCCATCATAACGGAGACACTCCAATGTCGAAACTTAATGTTATCAACCCATGTTATGCAATAAAAACTAATTTAAAAAGTTAAATTGAGACACAAAATAATAAAAGTACAATCCTTAAAGTAATAGTCTTTAAAAGCATACGAATTTCTCAGGATTCACACCCAGATTATTCGCCAGTGTTCTTTACCTGCCGGCTGTTCTTTAAACTGCAAGGGTGGTATCTCGGATTTCCGCTCCTACGAAACCAGCATTGTTCCAGCCAGATTATTTTTACTCTAGGTCCCAGGCCAGATGCATCTGCTTACAAGTCTAGTAAGGGCTGGTTGTTAATCTGTACTTTTTCCTTGCCTTTCTCTTCTCACTCCCCTCTGACCCCCTCGATGGAAGGGCTGCTACAGCATGACTCAGTGATTCTGAAGCATAGGGTTGGGGTACAGGGTGTAAGATCCCCACCTTCTGGAAAAGTTCCACACCTTAGTGATATTTTCCCTGTTGTGCCTCCTTGCCCTCCACTATGTGGTTTCTTATTTGGCTGGCAATCTCTCCTGTCCTTCTGGATGGTTGCCTTTTTATCCTTTGTTATGGAAGCTCTATTGTCTGAGTTTCAGGTCTGTTTCTGTTTAGTTGGGTCCATGTTTAGGGAAGATTTGTTGATTGTGACTTTAAAACTGTTTTTATTCACCACTGACAAAATTTGAAAACCCTGTAATCCAGTTGTAGAAACATTAAGAAAAACATAATTCATATGAATACACATTCATGTAAACAAATACTGTATTAAACTCTTCTTATGTCAAAAGCATATGCATTTCAACTACACCAGTGGATCTCCAAATCTAGTTATGGGCCAAACTCATTAGCATCATCCACAGTTGTTATTAATGCAGATTTTCAGGCCCCCATCTCACACCTGCTTAATCAAAAGCTTTTCCAGTGGCTTAGCAATAGATCCATAAACTCTTCACATAATTCTGGTACTCATTAAATTTTGAGAACCACTGATCTAAACCAGGTGAGCAGAAAATCAGAAATCCCTGCAAGGTGGTTAGCAGAAATAAACTAGATTCAAGCTTTCAATATGCTATGCAAGCATTACAGCCTGCCAGCAAACTCCATTATTATCAATTAACCTCAGATGTTTACTTTCTATAATTACATATAACTACAGATTGCTGCCATCTAGAAAAATAAAAAAATTTGAACTCACTCCAAACCTCTAAGATGGTCAGCTGGCCTGCCGCGATCCTTGCATGAGTAGGCACGAACTCCCCAGGAAAGGTGGCAGAATTTCAACACCATCTTTAGGATCCAGGTGATAAAAATTATGAGATGTAGTTATTTCTTATTTCTCATTGCTTTAATTTCTTTCACCAGCTGTGGGTTTTTTCCCTTTGTTTTATAGTAACTGGATAATTTATGCTCCCCAGGCTGCTCATTTTTCAGAAATCCATATTTAAGTTCTGTTTAATGCTAATTAAATTAAGTCAGAAAGTTGGTTCTTTCAGAATATGTAAACCTCATGTGTATAAGCAGTATCGCTTATATTTATAATCACATAAAATACAGTATCTTAACATGTGAGTAAAGGAAAATCCCATAGCTAAAAATCACTTTTAGAGTGATCACTTAAATTTCATAGTATATTAGTATAATAAAAAAATCTAAAAAGGGAAAGTTTTTCTTTAATTAAACCTTTAAGATAAATCCTAAAATGTAGCTTCCAAAACCTCCCCTTTATTGTCTTAAGCTATGTAAGAGAAATGAAGTTTATCAGGTTTTTCTGACCTCCTTCCATTAGTGTCAATGACAGACACCTGCAGTCCCGCATGCTTGCTTGATAGCAGGTACCTGGAGCAGGGTGTGGGCATGTGCAAGTAGGCACACTGGGGCTGAGACTGGGCCTATAAGGGTGGTGTCACGGGGATGCCAGGAACAGGAGTGACACCATAAGCAGAGCAGGAGAGAAGTAGCAGAAGTGGTAGAAGCAGCAGCAGTAATAGAGGCCTGTCACCCTCCTGCCTCCCCACTTGTCCCCCCCACCCCGCCTCCCGGCTTACGTGTACCTGGTCGCCTCAGATGCAGAAAGATTAATAAAAGCCACTGAGGGCTCCAGGACACCTCCTTTACCCATCTGCCCGAATCATACAGCTAAAGTCATGTAGAGCGATAAAGTCATGTCATTTGTGACAATATGGAGGAAGCTAAAAGGGATAATGCTAAGTGAAATAAGGCAGAAAGAGAAAGATAAATACCAGGCATTGCCAGTGTCTCTTATGTTTAAAAATAACTAAGAAATCGAGGAATTTTGCGTGGAAAAAATATTTTGTTTTCCCTCCAAATGAGGGAAATGATAAACAAATTTAATATCAAAATCAGAAAATGTGTAGGCATTTTCTAGGTCATGCTAGACCTAACATAGCAAATTACCACTAAATACCATC
Organism: Galemys pyrenaicus; assembly: GCA_019455555.1. NCBI lineage: Eukaryota > Metazoa > Chordata > Mammalia > Eulipotyphla > Talpidae > Galemys > Galemys pyrenaicus. Next base: position 602,810 of record JAGFMF010011409.1, on the reverse strand, counting down.
CATGACATCATAATACCTCCAAAGGAAAAAAAGAATAAAGTCTTGCTGATCTTATTGATTTATTTTGTTGAGGTAACATTGGCTTACAACACTGTTTATGTTTTAGGGATATAGGTTCACATGTCTTCAAATGCATGTAATCAAACCACATCCACCACCAAAGCACTCAAAATTCTCCATAACAACTCATTGAGTCCCCTTTCCTCTTTCCTCCCAACTCCCCACTTTCTCTAGGGTTTGTTTTGGTTTAATTGTTGTTGTTATTTGTTTGTTTGCTTGCTTCAAAATTTCCCACATAAAAGCCTGGAAATCATCTGGTATTTGTCTTTCTTCTTGTAACTTATTTCACCTAGCATAACTCCTCCACTTCTGCCCATGTTGTCACTAATGTCAAGTTCAGTTTTTTTATAGTTGAGTAGAAATCCAATATGTATGTATACGTGTAAGGTTAGAGAAATCAGGTCTTTCTACCCTCCCAGCACTAGTGTGATGGACACCTGTGGTGCTGCGAGCATTCCAGGGTGGGCATGCACAAGTAGGCACACCTGAGTTTGACACGGGCTTAAATGGGCGGTGTCATGAGGACGCCAGGACCAACAGTACTGAGCAGTAAGACCAACAAGCAGCAGCAGCAGCAGTAGCAAAGCAGCCGAGAGGGTGAGATGCACTGGGGGCTGGGAGGCCTGCCAGCTTCCCGGCCCCCGGCACCCCTGCCTGCCATGTACCTGGCCACCTCTACTAAATAAAGCATAAAAGCCACCAAGGGCTCCAAGACTCCCTTCCTTTACCCCCGTCTGCTAAGAACCACCCCAAACCTACCCTGTGCCACCCTTCCTGCCGCTACAATGCCACATCTTAGTTTCTGTCTTTATTTAACCATCATGACCCATCTATCCATCGTAATATGTCTCTGATACTCGTGGTTTTTTTCAGTTGTATTCTTTTTTATGGTGGTAATGCTGGTTTAGAACACTGTATATGATTAGTGATAAAGGTTAACACTTCTTCAGATGTTACCACACATCAGTTTTAATGACTGAGGAAGGTTAAAGGAGTCATAATTATATATGCTAAGAATGGTAGGTGATATTTCAACAAAGAACTGTTTCATGAAATATGGCCCAAACACTCTTACCAAAGTCACCTCCAGTGCTTGTTAATCATGGAGGCTAAGGGATGCATCCATCCCAGACTTAGAAGTCAGAATTTCTAGCAGGGATCCAGAAATTTGTGTTTGTTAACAAGCTCCAAATGATGTTTCTTTCACTGGGTTTGAGAATCACTTGTTTGCTTTAAAGCGAGGAAATGTTTTCCCCAACATATCAGAATATTTCTGTTTTTCTTGAACTTTTCTGTACTCTGATTTTTATTTTAGGAGACAACAGTGGATGGTCTTTGCAGTTTGACAGATATTTTGCCAGTTACTACAAAATGACTTCCTTGTATCCCTTTCAGCCTGAAACATCTGAATGTGGTAAGTAATCAGGGGAATTGATTCTCTGTCCATGAGTTCATAAAACTTCATGCTTTCAAAAGTTGAATACAACACATGGGGGGAAAAGGTCGATTATCATTTTCTGGTGACAAACTATATTAGACATGGAGCCTTATTTTGAGAATTTTATTTAAAAATTAATCAAGGATCTGAAGTTTATAGTAACAAATTATGCCAAGCATATTGTAAGAAAAATTAGTGTCAATCAGGGTTATTGAAAAGGGTTTCCTTTTCATGATCATTATAAACTCTATTATAAAGGAAACTGTAAAAATACAAGAGAAGAGAATGTATTTGAATTTTGTTTGCAACTTAAAAAACTTCTGAAGTCTTATTACAAAGAAACAAAAAAAAAAAAAACTTCTGAAGTCTAAGTTATACTTTAGATCTACAAAAACCTTACTAATTATAACCTGCTATGATCAGTCATATACTAAAACGTACAAAAACACTAGAAGAAGTATGGAAGGTACTACGCTGAAGACTCTGACTAGGTAGTATTTTAGATCAGGAAGATCTATGTAAATAATTCCTTTTAAATAATTTTTTCTAATAAAGTATACAAATGTAAATTTTAATCATAGCTTTTCAAAAGTTTTTTAAAATGCAGGGATTAGGGAAAGAATCTGTGTTCTTTCCTTTATGTTCTATCTCTAACTATAAATTTTAGCTTTTTAAGTTTTTTAGTATTTTATTTGTCTTCTTCGCTACCCAAATGAGATTAATGAGAAAAAACTCTTAATAATCCCCAATTTCCAGAGTTATATATCCCAGACAGGCAGTATCATGTTATTCAACAGTTTATAACAGCCTCACGCCTATCTCTAGAAAACTTATTTGATCATTACAAAGCTAAGAGTATTTGGGAAAGGAAAAATTTAAGTTATAGTTTAACTGCTAATACAATGCAAAAAAATAATGGATTCGACTATAAATCTTAAAGTGTAGTTTATGGTTTTTTATATCCTTCACACCTTAAATTTAATTTAAATTTTTTATATTTCATTTATTCCCAAAAAAGTTTTTGATAGTTTATAATAAACTAGCAGACTTAACATACCAAGAAAGACAAAAATTCAGTGATATTGGAAAAGAAAATTATATTAGGAAATCCTCACTGAGGAAAGTTCAGTAACCATCCAAAGCATATTTCTGAATTCTGTAGTCACTAGGTCAAAGAAGAAAAATGATGGTTTCATAACATTCAGAGTATGGTTTGTAAAAAAGAAAAAACCCCAAAGAAATGGAATGGGAGCGGGGGATACTAACTCAGAAAACAAAATTGTCTCATCCAAAAAATGCAGAGTTAAGTTTGTATTAGTACTCAGTGAAGAACAGATTTTTTTTTTTTTTTGGTTTTTTTGAGATTGATTTTTTTTTTTTTTTTTTTGCATACAAGAACTGGGGACAGGCCAGAGGTGTGAGGGGTGAGATTCACCAGAGACAGAATGGGGAGCAGAACAGGTTGATCGACTAAAACACACCGCAGAGGGGAGCAGCAGGGAAGACAGGAGAGGTCTGCTGTGCCATGTGGGTCAGCTTGCTGGCTGTGGATCAAACTCATGCTGCAGTTTCTGTGGATGCTTCATAGTATGGTGCTTAACCCCTTGTGCCACCAGGGAGGCCCCAATATATTATTTTAAATTAGAGTCAGTTAAACAAAATTCAGGGACAGATGGTAAATTTTTTTCAAGCTTAAAAGAATTAAGAAATGGAATTTAAAGTATAGTATAAATTGTGGGTATAATACTTAAATTAAGGTTCCTGTTGTGTTGTGGCATTCAGATCAGATCATTATAAGAATTAATTGCAAATCAAACTGAGAATGGCTTATAATCACCTTTGGCTCGATGAAAGAATGTGAATTCTTCACATTTACAAAGTACCTCTTAAGAACAATATCATAGGAAATATTATATCTGTTATTAGCCAGTAAATTCATAAAATTAATTTGGAGGAATTTGAGAAGTTCAGAGATTGGAAAGAATCATTTACTCAACCACAATTTCACCATTTAGAGATACCAGCATTAACTTGTGCATCCCTTTTTAATAAGAAATCTCTGTACAAGGCATTTTTACTATATTTTCAATTAGCATTTAGCATACTCAGAATATATGTCATTATAAACTATTTTCTTTGGTGGAATTTTTTATTTATATATTTTTGACATCAGTTGTGGTCCCCATGTATTTCCCACCACCATTTCACCAGTGCACCATCACCTCAGTCCCTTGTGCTCTTTCTGCCCTCAATCCATTCCCTCCCCCATCCCCATGAAGTACTCAGATTCCTCCTTGTCTTTTTGTTTTTGTTGTTTTCTTTTGTTATTATTATTGTTTTGTTGTTATTGTTGTTACTATTCTTTGTCTTGGTCACTTGTTTGGTTCCCTTATATTCCAACTAGGGATGAGACCATCTGTTATTTTTCTTTTGCCTTCTGACTCATTTCGTTGAGTCTAGCTCCATCCATGTTTCTATGAATGACTCTAGTTTATCTTTTTGCTTGCTGAATAGTATTCCATTGTGTATATGTACCACATCTTGATCCTGTCATCTATTTTTGGGCATTTAGGTTGTTTCCAGGTCTTACCTGTTGTAAATAGTGCTGCAATAAATATAGGGGTGCAGGTATTCTTTTGAATCAGTGTTTTTGTGCCTTTTGGGTATATTCCTAGGAGTGGGATTGCTGGATTATATGGGAGTTCCATTTTTAGTAGTTTGAGGAACTGCCATGCTGCTTTCCATAATGGTTGGACCAGCTTACATTCCCACCAGCAGTGTAAGAGAGTTCCTTTTTCTCCACATCCTCACCAACATTTGTTGCTACTTTTTTTTTTGATATGTGCCATTCTCACTGGGGTGAGGTGGTATCTCATAGTGGTTTTGATTTGCATTTCTCTGATTACCAGAGATGTTGAGCATTTTTTAATGTACCTGTTGACCATTTGCATTTCCTCTTTGGAGAAATGTCTTTTTAGCTCTTCTGCCCATTTTTTGACTGGACTGTTCACTTTATTTTTGTTTAGTATGGCCAGCTCTTTGTGGATCTTTGTGATAAGTCCCTTGTCATTATAAACTTTTAAAATATACTGTAAGATATATTTTAAGTGAATATTATTTGCTTAATCATTCTTTTGTTGTTAGAAATTTAAGGGTTTTTTTTTTTTCATTTTTCCCAATGATAGATAACTATAATCAATGTATATGGATTATCTAAACACAATCTATAGCAATAGAAAAAAACATGGTGGAATTAATGCTCATTTTACTGCCCTCATTGTTAACCTCTTTACTCTCTTCTCTCTCTCAGGACTTCAAATTCCTTCCCAACCTCACCATTCTCCCTATTCCACAGCAGAAAACACACTCACCTTAGATATGCTTTAACGTAAAGACAGAATTAGTTTTCAGAGATTCATAGCCAAAATGGCTACATACAATGTAAAGCTATTTAAAAATTCTTGGCAGAGACTGTTCACAAAAAACAAAGAACACAAGTTATGATCTATATCTCTTGTGATCGTGTAAAATAGTCTGCATTTTGAGAAGTTTGGGAAGAGAATACATGTCACCAATATCTGAGCGAAGGGCTTCTTTATGATTTCAAAGGCTATAGCTAATTGTTCTCATTAGCAGTCATCCACCAGCTTAGTCAGGAATCTCTTACTTTGCCATGAATACACAGTTCTACTCTCTGGAAGGTTTACTATAAAAGTAGAAAACTGAATGTCAGCAAGTAGAAAATTCTCATTACAAGTTTCGTTTGATGTTTTAAAATATTTTAAGCTAGATAGTACCAATTTTTTAAATAGGTAATTAAATAGAAAACTTCTTTAAGGCAGTTGGTTGACTTGGTAACACATGTGCCTATTGTAAAATGGCTACTGTTTGTAGAAGCTATTCCACAGGGTGATTTATCTGGGAGTCTGTAACCTGCTGTACAGTTTAGGGTTTTAATACAAATATAGAAAAGAAGCATTCCTCACTGCTCTCAGTAATCATCCATTTCCCATCAGAAATCCAGCAATACTTATTATACTGAAAAATAACTCCATTTCACCGGTTCTAGAAACAACATTGAAGTCTATCACAGAGATTAGAAATATTGGATCACAGCCCTACCAGATGACCAATGGCTTACATCCCATTCTCCTTCTCCAGCACCATCCAGCAAAAATAGAATGACTATGCATAAAAGATGTTCATCTAAGTTAGGTTCAGGCAGATTTCTGTTCCTGCACAAACCAAAAGTAGGCCATGAACATTCCTTTGAAGAATTTTGAGATTTCCAGTTTAAAAAAAAAAAAATTCTACCCACATTAGAGTTCTGTGTCTAACTCTCTTCTTTCTTGCCAATTAGAAATGACTAGACCTCCATGAAAGGTTTGATCATACTATCAGCAGCTTTACTTTATTAGCAGCTTTACTATAGACATTAAAACCCATCACACACTATCATGTCACACTGGGACATAGTTACTCTCCTAGGGTACGAGAAGGTAACTTCTTTCATTTTGCACTAAATGGAGAAGAGCAGTCTTCTATAACAACAACAACAAAAAAGTGTGGGCTGATAAATGTTTATGTTTCCTTATATTAATGATCTAACATCATTTAAATTAACAAACTTTGGAACCTTAATTTAAAGCATTGCACGAATTGCTTAGGTGAGATGTGATATGTTTTTGTGCTAAATAATTTTCTCATAGTTTTTTATTTCTCTCTTTTCATTACCCTGCTCTTCCTGGCCCCTCACTGTCCCCATTCCTTACTCTGCCCTCTTTATTTAGTGGTCAGTTCTGTGCCAGTGCAATGTTTTTGCCAAGGTTTAGAGCTTTACTGTGACGATACCAACTTACGAGCTGTACCATCAGTTTCTTCAAATGTGACTGTAATGTAAGTAGAAAAGATTGGTTTCATCTTGACAGCCAGAATAGCATCTGTGAAATTGTGCCATAACTAAGACTGTGTCATTATTAAAAGAGCCTTTTTATTTAAAGATAGTGTCATTTTTCCTTGGTTAATTATGATGATTGCTTGTGTTTAATTTGTGTTTATTAAATGCTAGATCAGACTCTAAATTATTTCATGTGTGAATTTATTTAGTTCCTCATAACAGTTCTATGAGTATTTAGTATCACCATATTTTATCTAAACAAAAAATAATCAATTTTATGTGCTATATATGAAAAACTTGTAGTTAAGAAACTAGAGTTTTCCTATTTCATAGAAATTTTACTTGACACATTAATATACTCATGTATAAATTTATAAAAAGAAAATAAGTAAAAAAAAATTGGATAAAATGTTCCCAGATCTTCACATTTACAGGTTACCTCTTCACATTAAAATTATATTGACTCAGAAATATTGGAGTTGATTTTTTTCTTCCTAAATAATTCAAATTTATGTACATAGAAAACAATTATCCCCTTAAGTGGGGATCCAACACTAACTTGAATTCAACAAGCATTAGCAAAATACATGGTTGAAACTTTTCAAAAGAAATCAATGTAGGAAAGATATTTTAAACCAATATGTATTTTCTGAGTCTTTTGTTTTCATCCAGATGTTTTAGTGTCTTATGGATTTAATTTCTGGGTATACAAGAGCAAACTAGAAGTAATTCTTCAGTTTACATATGTTGGCAAGGCCTGCCCATTTTAACCCAAACCACATTAAACACAGCAACACCTATGTTAAGCACATATAAAAGATGGAGAAGAACTACAGCTCAGAGTTCCATCAAATTAACAGAATCTGGGGACTTTACCCAATTGACAGTAACTAGGGAGTTTACCCAAATTGATAATGAGCTGAAAACATCAGACAGGCCACAAATACTTGCTTTCCGAAGAGGTAACTTTCCTGTCTGAACAAGGGATTGCCTTCTGTGCTGTCCTCAATCACATGCTATTTTTCATTGTAACTAGTCCTACTGTAAAAAAACAATAACCCCCAGAATAATCTGAAGTTCTTGTGAAGAGTTTTCATTATTTAAATTGTGACTTGAACTTCTGGATATAAAATGTATGATGATTTCATTTTATTTTCAAGGAAAAAATTATCACCCCCATTGTTTGTTTCAAATTACTAGGAAGTCCAAATCAAAGACAGTTCTAATGCTGCCAATCTCTTTTCTCATTTTCCACAAGTAAGATCTGAATCCATTCTTGAACAATTTAACTAGTCCTTGCTAGAGAAAGGAAGTGAGGGAGACAGTTGCAGGAATGGAAGAGGATAAGACAGTGACTGACTAGAGAGCACATGTCCCACCTAAAGGTGTCCCCATTCAATGTAAAGATTACTAGATGCGCATGTGTGTAATATATTTTTGTATATATGCATTTGCGTTCACATGCAGTCACAAATACGTACAGTCATAAAGAGGCCTGTGCAGGCCTGTAGGCCACCAATTGGTATAAAGAAAACCTTGGTAAAAGGAAAAAAGTTGGGACCGCATCCTCATGAATAATTTCACTGCAGGAAACAAGAGAGAAGGAGGGGTGCAAGATGACTTCAGGGTTTCGAATCCTGGGTAATAGCAATCCAGGAGTGAGGAGATTTGGTAACAGTCATGGGGAAGATTTGAACTCAAATTTTTTATTTATTTTTTTTTCAATTTGAGATTAACAGGTTACTCAGTGGAAATTTCCTGCAGGCATTTGACAGATGTAGGAATGAAGGTTGGGCATTTATGTTTATTGCACTGTTTATCTTCTGGTAAAGAATGGCATTTTCTGGTGTTTTGGGTTAAGCAGCTTAGTTCAGGTTGTCCATTTCCACTTTTCTCTGTAAAACACCAGTTCTGCATCACCTCTCATCCCAGTCTTTGCTCAATTGCATAGAGAAAAGGAACTCTAGATGTTAGGACAGATCCATTAAAGGAGTAAATGTCAAATTTTATTACTAAGATTGTTTTTTGGGGGGGATTGGAATTATAGGGAAATGTCAGAAATGGACTAAATCATAGATAAGTAAGTTTTCAAAGAAGCAATTACCCAAGTAATGTCTATTGAAGTAAAGTTTTCTAGAAGATATTTCACATAAATGCTAGTAAGCAACAGAGGTAACCACAGATAAATATGATTATTTATACATTGTTCTAACTTGTAAACATTTAACTTTCATTATATCAGATCCTGGAATTTAATCACTAAAACTACATAATCTAATATATAATATCTGTTTCTTTATTAAAAACTAGAGATATCTATCTTTGCCAAGCATAATAAAAGTAGGCAGTTTCTTTCACACACATCATTTATACATACATTATACACATATACATGTATTTTGGGTTGTTTTATTAAGTGAGAGTAGTAATACCTACCTTTTTCCTTTTCAATAAAATATTATGAAAACAAAGAGAATGTTATTTGTGAAAATATTTGACTCCTTTATAAAGGACTGTTAATGAAAACCCAAATATCTAAGAAGCATTTTTAGGAGTCCTTAACTGAACCTTCCAGCCTTCTGTAGTTACCCTCATTCTTAGAAGCAATTATCTACTTCTCTTGAGTTCTCTCATAGGCTCTTATTTGTATCTGTTAAGTATATTGAACATTCCTTCTTGCACTGTGATTGTGGTCCTAATCTTCTCTACAATGAAAAAGCAAATACTATAAACTCAATGGGGAGTCCCTTGGTCTTTCTATAAATCCTCCGAAGTTCCTAACAGAGTATAATGAGGTCTAAACAAATGTTTTTGAATTGAATTTCCCAGTAAATGAATACAATAAAAACAAAACAATGTAATTGCCTTTTAGCTCTGAGCTATAAGAGCTATAAGACTGATGTTACTATCTAAAGAAAAGTTTCTAGTTATAGGTGAGTTACAGTAACTCCTCACTTAATGTCAATAGGTTCTTGGAAACTGTGACTTTAAGCAAAACAATAAATAAAACCAATTTTATTGTTGATATAAACCAGAGTTACATTACTAAGTCACATTTCTAGTCATAAAAACATCACCAAAATTCCAAATAAAGACCACAACACCTCTAATGTTAGCCAATAATTTACAACCATTCATTTATGTCTTTTTCAACTGGCTTATTCAGGTCCAGGCTGACCAGGATGCCCTTCCATCGCAGGACACCTCTCTCTCTCTCTCTCTCTCTCTCTCTCTCTCTCTCTCTCTCTCTCTCACACACACACACACACACACACACACACACACACACACACACACACAAGCTCTAGNTCGCAGGACACCTCTCTCTCTCTCTCTCTCTCTCTCTCTCTCTCTCTCTCTCTCTCTCTCACACACACACACACACACACACACAGACACACACACACACACACACAAGCTCTAGGATAACTGAGACTTGACAGTGAATCTCATGTGCACATCTTTGGAAGGTGGAGGCAATAGAAGCACCCAAAGAAACCTACACATACAGGGATGAGTGTGTGCAAATGCCACACAGATAATGGCCCCTCCTTTTTTATCACTGTTATAATGAAAAGATACCATGTTATTCAAAGACCTGCTGTTGGTTATTTGTCACCCAGAGACATTATCTTTTTCTCCAAAGTTAACTGGGAGGCATTCAGCACCTGTTTGTTGAGAAAATGAATGAATGAATGAACATTTTTGAAAGCACAATAAATTCATTAACATCTTTAAATCAAACTCAAATATTTAATAATATATCTTTACATGCACAAACATTTAAACAGCAGAATTGAGGATCTAAACCAAGCAATAATTACTAGAAAAGGGATTGTCAACTAGCTAATAGAAGGAAAAAAAAAAAACGTTTTGTAATAGTCAACAACCAAGAGAATTTGCAAAAGATGGTCACTAGCTAACCTTTGGCATTCATTTATCAAATCCTTAAGGGAGCGGTACGTATAATTTAGAACAGTGTCACTTAATCTTTTTTTTTCCATTATTGCCCCCGTCCAGACACTTTCTTAGACATAGGTTAGCGAGAGCATTCAATTGTAGTCTCAGTTTTGGCTCGGGGCAGGTTTTTGAAATATTGCAGCCTCAAGCTGTAATAGCAGCCCCTTTTATAAGGAGACACAGATGATAGAAACTGGCTCTCACACCATTTGAGGCTCCAACTGCTCCAGATTGAGAGTCTCAGGCTCTAGTGTCACCCTTCACCCTGTACCCCTACTCATCGAGTTCTCCAGGAGCACATCCTCTTCCCTGGACGCCAAGTGTGCATCCCCTTCTGCAGTGCTGTGTCTCCAGAGTCTCTGATATGAGAGTGTGCCCCAAGTCAGCACGGCAGAGGGGCTCCTTCCCACACTCGCCCCTCCCTCTTGTTAATTGTACTACTCAATATCACCACAAACACTTTAATTCCTTTTTCCTCCCCTTTCCATGGCACTGTTTCTACTGGTGTGTGCAGTACCCTATTCGCCTTTCAGGGGTTGTAGATGTTGTTTTGCTGTGATTTGATTGTGCATATATGGAGAACGTACACCCAGCATCTGCTCTGCTGTCATCTTCTGCACTTAACTCTATTTTTCTTTAAATTTTCATTACCAAGTTTAAGCAGCTGGTTCAAAGCAAAATTAATAATGCAACATTGTTAGTGCCTAGTGTATGACAATGCCTTAATCTGAGCTCTTTATAGCAATCATTTCCGAGTGTTTAGCCCAAAGCAAGTCAACCTCCAGACATTTATTGACCTCATTTATCAATGAGCAAAAACTCTGTCATATTTTATAATGATGTAATTATGATATTATTAGAGGTTGTCTAAGTCAATTCATGTAAAAAATATGTGTAATTTATGCAAGGAACCCCAGCCGCAATGGTTTGGGGTTGTGTTTTGTTTTGGTTTTGGTTTGTTTTATTTTGTCTCTATTACTTTGCATTGCCTTTCTTTAAAAAAAATAGAAGTCCTCGTATTTTTTTCCAGTACAATCACAACTATGTCAGACTGTGTCAATGTGCTTTTCAAATTGTGATAAAGGGCAAATCTTTCTGTATATTTTATTTGAAATTAAATGGGATCAAGTATTGAATAAAGGCAGTTCAGTTGTATATACAAATTGCTAGTTTCCTCCATAACTAATTTTAAAGGAAGCAAATATATGGAATGTGAGCTATGAAATATAGTGGAATATAAAGTTATTTAAGTCCTTGGTTATGTTATACACAGAAAGCGCTACTTTTATTGTGAAAAACTGAGATGCTTCCTAATATGTGCTAAGTAAAAATAAAAAAGGAAATTATATGTGACAATTATTTTCCCAGTTTTATTATTTTTAAAGTTTTTGTCAGAATTGTAAATTTGGAACCTAAATATCAGAAAATGTGAATATCTTCAATAATACAAAATCAGTAGTTAGACCTACTTTAAAAGTTACTATGAATGAGTGATGTCATGATACAAAATGTTTCCTAAAAACTGGTGCTAAGGTAGATAAAGTTTATAATCATCCACATTGTTGCAGTTAAATGTGAAGAAAAAACTCTTCATAAGAACCAAAGTTTATATTTATTTAAGGTCACTTCAGCAGAACTTATTAAGAAAGCTTCCTCCAGATGGCTTCAAGAAGTACCATGATCTTCAGAAACTGTAAGGAGACATTTAACTTCCAGTGTTAAAATTAGTTAACCTTTTTGACATATGTCTCTTCCCACCTCTGCAGGGGCTAATAACACTGTACCACTGATTAAGTCTAATCCCTCTTTGTGGAATTATTTAGCTAGAGATTACAAGATAACGTTTTTTATCTCTGAATCATTCTGGAAGTCATTCAAGAAAAATTTCAGATACCTCACACCAAAGAAACTGGGGCACACGTGCTATGAATCCTCTACTACAGTCCACCAAAATGAAGATTTTGCTCAGGAGGTTTTACTCTGCTTTTTTTATCATGGCTCACCTCAATGTTCAACTTAGTGAAAGATGTAATGTTCTTTAACTAAATCAGCCATCAAAATTAGATAGTGAATAGTTTTCTTCCTTATATCTCCAAATTCAATAACCACTACAGATAGAAAATCATTTTGATTTGAAGCCTCTAAAGATGGGGGCGGGGGGTTCATTCTATTTTTACATCAGCCTTGTAGGTTTAGTTCATTCTGATTTGAGTCATATCCAACATGCTAACTTCTATGCATTTTAGAGTGATGTATGTACTTTCAAAATCATTAATGGCCCAGGTGATACTTACCTGCTATCTAGGTTAGTGTCATAACTAAATCTTATTGTCATGTACTTAAAACTACTGGGCATAAATATTCTGTGCCTGAATTACACTCTAGAAAAATTTTAGAATTCCTAGTTTTATATTCATAACTGTATTGTTTTTAGTTTTGTATATACAGTAAAAACAAATATATATTTACATATATATACATGATTTAAGTTATATAAATAGATGAGAATCTAAAGTAAAATTGCAGCACATTTGGTACAGTGTTCTCAGTCCCAGATTATTTGCAGAAAAATGTTTCATATTTTAAAATAAAGATGACTTTTCAGAACTTTACTCTGGATATTTTTCAGTCAACAGAAAAGAACCTTTCAAAATTAGATCTGATCAAAAACTTGAAGAAATTACTTCCTTTTATATGTTCTGGTTCTGGTGTATGAGGAATTTTTCTGAGCTATAGCACCACCTTATGTCCACATGTATAAAAGGAGTTAAGATTTCAAATACAAATACCAAAATTCAGGTTTATAGAACACAAAATTTAGATTCATATATGTTTAGCATTTTTTGCACAATAAACATTGAATTCATTCTTGAATAGCTGATTTGTTACAAGTAATTAATCAAAAAATCTAATGGTTATTGGAAGTATAGCTCAATCTCCAGGTATACAGTCTATTGCTTGCTCATTACAACAGCTAGAAGAAAATAAATACATATTAAAGTGTTTCTGTTTATTAGTGAGAAAGATGCATTATTTGTTATTAAACTGGGCCCACAGTATTTTCTATAAAAGTGTAAGATGCATAATACATTTAATAACAATATTTTACTATCAGGTTTTTTTTGCTTGCTGGAAAAATAAGCATTCTCTGTTAGTCAAAATTTCTAATAACTGAGGGTTCTGATTTTGATCTTGAATTTTACCAAAAAAAACAAAAAAAGGTGTAGACTCAGAACACCCCAAAACACAATGGTGACTGGTGGAGAACAAGAAATCATCTTGAAGCCCTTACTTTGTCACTTCTCACAACCAGGGCAAAAACTTTCTATAGGAGTATATGGTGTGGGTGCTCATACTCTGAAATGCATTTTCTTTGACCTCCAGTTAACTCCAAGCCAATCTTCCACTATGACTTGGTAACTGTGTAAGCGTGCATCCTTGTCTTGACGTTCCAATTTAATTTATATTCTTCTATTTTTCTCTTTTGTCATATATGTTCCTTATAAATACCCTCAAAGATTTTTTGGATCAATGCTTGGGATGTCAAATTAATAAAATTAAGGCTGACTTGTTTGGAAGATTGCTGATTAACATAGAGTATAAATTGGATCCTTCAAAATGTCACATACCAGTACTGTGTTGAACACTGACAAATATAAAAACTATTAACAGGAAATGTTATAAAATTGTTAATTAGTGAGTGTCTTATGATGATAGGTTAAAGTCATAGTCATAGAAAACTCAAATGTTAAATTTTTGCTATAACATAATGACATTCATAACAAGAATTTCTAAATAAAAACTAGTGTAATCACATGTAAATTTATAGCAAAACAAAATGGTATTATATACAGTTTCACTAAATGTTTTATGTTTAACATCCTCCTATAATTTAAAAATTGTTAATTGTGGCAAAATACATATGCCATAAAATACACTTTCTGAGCCATTCTTAAGCACATGGACAATAGTAAGTCCACTCACATCAGCACGCTAATGCCACCACCCCCACCCACGGTCTCTCATCTTGCAAAACTGAAACTGTTTCATTATGTTTTCCTTTTTAATAACAATTTTCACAGGTACCTGCAAAACAATGAGATTCGAACCATATCTATCTATGCTTTCAGAGGACTGTACAGTCTTACTAAACTGTGAGTACCAGGGCCAATTAATTTGTTTGCTCCACAGTGATCTGTAGGCACTCTTTCCATAGGCAGTAACCTCCAGCCCACAATGCCTCAAGGCCCTGCACTCCCTGAGGGGGCAGCTTAGGACTGTCTTTAAGATCACAGGGCTATGAGTCAGGGAGGCTTCACACTGAGTCCAGACTTCACCAATTCCTAGGTGTGTGAAGGTGAGCACTTTCTTTCTCTAAGTGTCAAGTCCTTCTATGAAAAATACAAAGAATAACAGAACCTACCTCAGGGCTGTTGTAAGGAGCAGGTAAGAAAATCCATGGGAAGACTTAGGCACATAGGCCTGACATGTGGTAAGATGTCAATATGCATTGGCCACGGTAATGGGAACTTTTTATTGTGGTAAGATATTTTTAGTAAAATTATTATTTTTTTAAAGATTTATTTATTTATGCATAAAAGAGCTGGGGTACAGACCAGAGTCGCGGGAGGTGAGAGGATTCACCAGAGACAGAGTAGGGAGCAGAACAGGCAGATAGACTCAAATACACTGCTGAGGGGAGCAGCAGGCAGGCAAGAGAGGTCTGCCGCAGCATGTGGGTCTCTTCCCTGTTGGGGGATCGAACACCCACTGCTGTGCCACGGATGCTTTACAGTGTGATGCTCAACCCACTGCGCCACCAGGGAGGCCCCCAAATTTATTATTTTAATAACTTTTCAGTGTATTGTTAAGTGACACCATGTATGTTCACATTGTTGTGAACCATCCAGCTCCAGAATTTTTTCATCTTCCCTAGTTAAAACTCCATATCAATGAATGGATTTTCCAACTAACTCCCCACTCTCCTCCCTCACACCCCTGGCACCTACCATTCTATTTTACATCTCTGTGAATCTGCCTACTCTGGGTACTGTAGGTACATAGAGTCAGACAAGATTTACCCTATTCTATTAGGAAAATTTTACTTAGCATCATGTCTCAAATTCATCCAAATTATAGCATGTGTGAATTTCGCCTTCCTTTTTAAGGTTGAATAATATTCCATTGTGTGCATATACCATATTTGCTTTATCCATTCCTTCATCAATAGAAATTTTGGTTGTTTCCAAAAGTAAACAAAAAAACTCAACAAGACCAAAAAGCCAGGATAAACCAAAGGGACCATGACGGGGAGGGGAAGGGAGAAGGGCAAAGATGGGGATGAGGGCAGAGGGTGCACAAGGGACTGAGGTGATGGTGCACCTGTGAAATGGTGGTGGGTACTCCCTGGGGACTACAATTGATGTCAAATATAATTAATAAAAATTAATTAATTAATTTTAAAAAAAGAAATTTTGGTTATTTCCAACTTTTGGCTATTGTAAACAATGCTGCTATGATCTTGGGTATATAAATTTGTTTGAGTCCTTATTTCCAATTATTTGGGGTTATATACCCCAAAATAGAATTGTTAGATCATATGGTATTTCCATATTTAATTTTTTTTTTTAGAAACTACCATACTGTTTTCCACATCACTTGTACCATTTTACCACACACCAGCAATGCACAAGGGTTCCGGGTTCTCTACCTTCTCATTGACAAATTTATTATTGCCATTTCTCCTTTTTCAGGTATCTCAGTCATAACAGAATAACCTCCTTGAAACCAGGTGTTTTTGAAGATCTCCACAGACTAGAATGGCTGTATGTTTAATTTATGTGGCATCTTATAGTATTAGTTTTAATGTTCTAAAAATAAATTAATGAACCAATTTTTTTCTTCTGGCTGGCAGGATTATTGAAGATAACCACCTCAATCGAATTTCCCCACTAACATTTTATGGACTAAATTCTCTTATTCTCTTGTAAGTACTAAAAATTAAAGCAAATATTTCAATTGAAGGAAAAGACAAAAGTTATTGTTTCAAGCTTAACAGTATTAAATTTGGAATTGTGAAAACCAAAAAAATGCCTTTTCCATGAAAAACCTTCTCTTAATTGTATTTTATGAAGCAGTTTTTCAGTTCTAATAATTCTATAAGTTCTCTATCTTCCAGAATGCCAGCCCAACAAAACTAAATACACCTTCACTCTCATATTTTATTGAAATATTCTTAAGCATGTCCTATATTAATCTCAATAAAGAAAAATAACATTAATTTTAAACCACCTTCTTTTCACAATCCACTATTGGAAGGATCTGGGTATTTTTGTTACTAACATTCCTGCTTCCTCTATATGATAGCTATCATTTGTCAATTTTATTACTAATAAACACTTAAATATAGCAAGACTTACTAGTTCCTTAAAAAATTAAAAATGACTAACAATAGATTTTCATGGTTTCATAAGAACAGTAATACCATGTTTGATTTCAATTGAGAAAAGGACCAGCTGTATGTGACTCTGTTGTCTCTTTTTTTTTTCCAGAGTGATGATGAACAATGTCCTCACGCATCTGCCTGATAAACCTCTTTGTCAGCATATGCCAAGGTTACATTGGCTGTAAGTTGTATCTTTTTTAAAGAAGTCAACTAACTTCTCTGGTTTTGTCCTTTTGGATATTAGGGGCTTTTTTAATGATAGATTGTTAATGTCATATCATATTGCTTCATGTTACTGTAGCATGATTTTGTTATTAAATATCCCATTATATAAATCATCCTCTAAACTCTCACTAAAATAAAATATCTCAAAAAGAAATTAACTTGGTGGCAGAAAGAGAGAAGACAGAGGAAGGCTATTGCCTTCCCCCCATCC
>JAGFMF010011409.1:570666-585569 GCA_019455555.1 Galemys pyrenaicus | reverse complement strand
CCCCCCCCCCCCCCCCCCCCCCCCCCCCCCGCAGATTCTCATCTACAAACTTGATACAAAAAGATCTAAGTCACTTTCATTTCTTTCCTAAATTCTAAATGAGAATATAAAGCTAGAATTTTTTAAGCTTAATTACAAAAGATTATGTTCCATGAAATTTTTTACATAGTAGTTTTGCCTATGGTAGAGAGTACTACTCTACCTATTCAGAAATCATTTATCCAGTAAATTCACTATTTAAAATGCAGGTAAAATGAAGAAATAAATAACAAAAAAAAACTACTTAGTTCAATTAAGAAGCTATATATACAGTCTCATATGAAAACTCTCTGTTTCTTATTTTGTAGGCACTGGTAGAAAGTTTTGTTGCTTAATATGTAAGCTCAGAGCAGGTAAGGGGGTCAGATTAAAATGGGAAGAAAGTTAGAAATATTGATGTTAGTGGGAAGTGAAAACTGTCAGACTGGTAAGAAAACAGGAGTGAGAAATTCTATTAATAACAGACAGACACAGTAATCTAAAACATGCTAGTTTGGAACCACTTAGGGGAAGACAAAAATCATTAACAAGCCCAGAAGGAATCTTGGTGTGACAGTACAGTGCCCTCATCCATGACAAGCTCAAGTCATCAAGGAAGGGAAAATCAAAATCAATCTCCTTTGTATGAACTAAATTTTGGTTCAAATAAATACATGAATGGTTATTACATACTCAGTAACCCAAACTCAGTAATGAAGCAAAACTGATCACTAGTTACATAATCAGCAATTAAAAACCCATGCATGGAGATAGGTAGTGAATATAGGATATATTGTGCATATACAATAATTAACCTTTCCTTTTTATTTAAAGGTAGATAAATATACATTTAAGATAAAATGATTAAAATTTATTTCTGAAAAGCTGGATTTTTAAATTTTCATTCCTGAAATTATTATCTATAAATTTTAACTATCCAAAATAACTCATTCCGTATGTATTCTGATAGTGAACATTACCCCAATTTTAATACTAATAATAACAATTTTTGCTTTATAAGCACTTATTTCTTTGAAAACTAAGGACAGTAGTATCTTTACTGTGCATATGAACTTTCATTTAACAGAGTATAAACTAGAAAATCTGATAGATGTGTTGGCAAAAAGAAAAAGTTTAAGTTTGATTTAGTGGAAAATGCACATAAAAGGACATATAACCCTTTGATAAGGATAATAAGCTTACAAGCTATCAAACAGCCAAGTAAAACCTTTAATATAAATCTTTTAAACTAATTTTTAAACTCTGTAAGAATGTAAGGAAGAAATAAGAAGATAACCAGATGGGACAATAGCAAAAGTGAACTAGATCAAGAAAGTAAAGCAAACTTTTATTTTGAACAGCTTTGTTTTTGGACAGAATAAAGTAATATGAAGAATTTGAAAATATAGAAAATAATAAATATACATTTTAGGGAACAAGGATCTGTAAGACATGGGAAAGGATAGAAAAATAAACTGATATTCCCACACAGTTATGAAAGTGAATGAAATTCACCCTACTTCAATCAATGTGACTCACTGTAAAGAATATGATAAATTATAATGAAACAGAAGAATATGTATATTGTTTTACAATGCCATTCCAAAAATATTATGCTTAGGCTATAGAAAACCACTAGCACTGAGAAAGAACTTTATAAAATCATGTTCTCAAATCCTTCACAGAGCTATAGTCATAAAACAATCAACTAAACTGAATGCTAAGGCGTGACAAGGAAAGTGGGAAGATTTATAGAGATTACAGGTGAAAAGTTGGCTGTCATACAAAAACACTGATCCAAAAGAGCACCTGTACCTCTATGTTTATTGCCCCACAATTTATAATTGGCCATACCTGGAAACAACCCAAATGGTCAAAAGTAGATGACTAGATCAAGAAGATGTGGTACATATACATAGTGGAATACTATTCAGCAATCAAAAATTATAAACTAGGGCCATTTATAAAAACCTAAATGGAGCTAGAGGGAGAGTTATACTCAGTGAAATAAGTCAGAAGGCAAGAGAAAAATATTGAATGGCTTCACTTTTGGGGGGAATGTGAAAGAGCAACAACTACAACCAAAAAAAGAAGAAGAAGAAGCTCAAGGAAATAGGCAATTACAACCAAAAACAAACAAACCAACAACAACAACAAAAACCTCAACAAGACCAAAAGGTCAAAGATAAACTAAAGGGACTTTGGTGGGGGGAGTAGGGGAGGGAGGGCAAAGATGGGGATGAGGGTAGAAGGAGCACAAGGGGCTGAGGTGATGGCGCACAGGTGAAATGGTGGTGGGAACTCCTTGGGGAATACAAATGATGTAAAATCTAATTTTAAAAAAAAGTTGGCTGTCATAGAACTTGTACAAATAAAACTGCTAAAGTTTTAATGATCTTGGAAAAGTTAAATATTACACTTTCAAATAAAAGGAACTCTACCTCAGGGCTGTAAGCTTTCCTAACAGACTTTTCAACCTGCTGCGCCACCAGGGAGACCCCTCCTAACAGACTCTTTTCATTGGCCTTCACTAGCTCAGAAGAGAAACTGGGAGTAGACGAGGAGGCCAGTGAGCGTCCTCCTTAGTAGTTAGTACACATGCACAGAACTCCACCTGCTCCCCTGGACCCTTCCTTCATATAAAGCAAAAATCTTTAAGGCTTAAAAGAGATAGAAAATCCTTCTTTCACTAAGGAACAGACATAGATCCACTTCTTCCAAATGACACGTAGAAGCAAAAGCACCTACACCAGAGGTAGGAGAAGAGAAACTTCCCCACAGCAGTGGAGTGCTCATTTGGGTTGAGGCTAGTGACTCTGATGAGATTTAGCTTTTGGGGTGGAGAAGGCAGCAATTCAGAGAAAAAAATCCATCTTCAAAAGAACAAGGAAAAAAATGTATATTATAAAGCAATCAACAGAACCACACCCAAAAATAACTCAGATATTACAACTACCAACAGGGAAATTAAAATACTTATGACTAATAAAGTCAGTGATACAGTGGGAAAAGCGGACACTATACATGAACACATGGAAAATGTCAGGAAAAAATGGACATTATTAAAACAAATCAAAGGGTTACTTCAAAAGTTTAGGAGACTGAACACAGCTGAGAGAAATAATGACCTTGAAAATAGATCAATAGAAAGATTTTATTTGAATCAACAAAAGAGAATAAAATATAGAACAGAGAATCTAGAAGTTACACAATAATATAAAATTATTTTAAAATGTGTACATGAGATCAAAGAAAAAGAAGACAGTGAATAGGACTGAAGAAATGGCCAAGAATTTTCCAAAATCAATTTTATACAGTGAACCAGAAATCTAATCTCAGAAAAACCTATGAAGTAATAAAAAAAGGGGGGGGGGGGGAATAGACAGATCACACTCAAGTCACTGAAAACAAAGATAAAGAAAAAACTTTAAAATGAAAAAAAATATATCCTGTAAAACAAAGATAAGAAATATATCACTAATTTATAAAAATAACTAGAGGGGTAGGGAAAAAATAGATTTAGAACAAAGACTATCACCAGGGATGAAGAGGGATCTCATTTAATGCTAGCAACCAGCTCAGCAAGGAGACACAATAATCTTAAATGAGGAAGCAGTTTCAAAATTATTGAAGTGAAAAATGTAGAACTATAAACAAAAATAGCCAAGAGTCCAGAGGTGTTACTCAAAACAACTAACTGGGGCCTCCCTGGTGGCACAGTGGGTTAAGCAATGCACTAGAAGCAAACCGCAGCTACTGTAGCACAAGTTCGATCCCTGCCGCCAGCTAAGGAGAGGACCCACATGGCACAGGGGACCTCTCCTGCTTCGCCCGCTGTTCCCCTCAGCATTGTGTTTGTCAGTCTGCCTGTTCTGCTCCCCACTCCATCTCTGCTGAATCCTCTCACCACCCTGGACTCTGGTCTGTACCCCAGCTCTTGTATGTATAAATAAGTAAATCTTTAAAAAACAAACAAACAAAATAACTGGCCAAATGTAAATATTTTCTATCCCTAAGGTAGACATTAATATAAAATATTAGTTAAAATCATATGATGGGGAAAACATAGAATAGCAGAAAGGAAGGCAATCTATACTAATTTTATCATTTCTTATAGTAGAAAATTTAAAACTATTGGTATTACCTAAGGAAGAAAAGATGTACTAAGTAGAGTTACAATAATAAAGGTAACCAACAGGATATATTAACCTTTCTAAATATTAAAAGAAATTTCAAACCATTTGTTGAGAGTTCTTTTTTAACTTATAAAAATACTTCCAGGCTAAGGTCAGATATTAGTCATGTCAGTAAACAGAAGTGGAGTTAACCTATTAAAAAGAAAAGAGGTCTTCATATTGATTCACAAAGCAAAACCTCAGTACAATTTACTAGAAAAATAAAACTATCGTTATAAGTGATTAAAAAGATTAATCTTAATAATTTTAAATAATTAAAGAAAATTAAAGGCTGATCAAAAAATATGCTCTATTGATGCAAAACCCAAAACTGTGGACATCATGTTTTTTATCTAAGTAGATGGAGCCGTGGCCAATACCCATTAAGCACAAAGAAGGATGCTTAAATGTTCTAGTGTGTATTTCCAATATACACTATTACATTACAAATATGATTGTACCAAATAAATTCACAAAGCAACCAAAACAAACAAAAAAAAAAAATAGACATACTTAAGCAGTAAGGGACTTTCAGTCCATGAAAGATCAAGCAAAACTAAAAAAGGATATAGAGAACTAAATAACAATGCATTACTCTAATTGATGTAGATTTCAAATTGCAATGTCCCTTCTCACTAACAGAGTTGATTTATCTGGAATAGCAATATGTCCAATTAAAATAGTTCTCAGATAAACTCTTACTAATGAAGTGGAGGAAGTATAGTGTGGAACTTCTAGAAAATCTTCTTAAAGAGAAAAAGGTAGACCCTTCCTTTTCTTCTTTATCCAGAAAAAAAAAGGATGATTGCTCGAGCTTTAGCATCATCTTGGACCATCAAGACAAGGACAATTGGATGGTGAATATAAAAAAAACTTAAATTTCTAACGACTTTGTACAACTACCATACTAGCCCTGGACTAAGTCTAGATTTCTTAAAGGAAAAAAAAAGCCCCTGTGTAGTTATGCTGTTATAGTTGGGTTTCTATTATATGTACCTGCACTTAAGCCTAATAAATATGACCTAAAAGCAAAGAATGCCCAAGAACATTCACCAAAATTAAACATATATTTTAGGACATACACATACACAAACCAAACTCAAGAAAACAGATGGAGGGATTGGCCTAAAGCAAGAAAAGGGTTATCTCTTCCTCTGAGACTAGAAGGATAACAGGTACATTTACAGATAAGTTTATAGATGTTGGGCTGAAAGTCAAGGCTTTTTCCCTCCTTCATCACCTCCATTTGCTTGGTGAAAAAGGAGTCAGAAATGTATAAAAGGTAAGGGTGGAAACAGAGGTTAAGGAGATTTGCATATTTGAATACCACTATGGAAAGTTGGGAAGGACCAGGGAAGATAATTTTGGGCTTGAGGGATTTGTTATTGCCGTTCTTCAGATTAAAGGGCCACATTTTCATTTCAGCCGGTTTTGCTGTTCATTAGGGAAAAAGTAAAGTAGTTGGGTCCAGAGACTCAAAGTTGGAAAAATGGTCTACACCCAAAGTAAGAAACCTTTGTCAGCTTGTTAGAGCTTGCTTTTAAGGAACAAGAGGGAGACTGATATGTCTCAGCTGCTGTGTATGCTGTAAAGCAGGTGTCTGTATCAAGGACTAAAACCTCTTAACATTAGGGAGGAAGTTAAAGAAAATTCACAAATAAAGATTAAAATAAACTAAAAATTCAACTAACCGTTTAATAAAAATCCTCATATTTATACCTTAGTGTTTGCCTCTTCCTGGTTTTTGCAAATTGGAAAGTTAGTACTAATAAATATTTTTGCTAGCTAAAAGGGAAAAAGTATGTAACCAGAACGTTAACTCATGGAAAGCTATTTTGTGAGGTTTTAGCTCTTAAGAGAGCATCCCCACCTGGTGGTAGATTCACGGCAATGACAATAGAATAAAGAGATGGACTGTCACCTACAACTTACATTATGAGAGGCCAAAAGTCTTGGTCAAACTTAACCATCAAAAAAAGTAGTCTTATAATTGCTTAGTTTCCATTTTGGTTGACTAACAAATTTTTATTTAGAAGAATGATCTAGAATCAAAATTTAAGATATTAAGACAGTGTTTCATATGGTGCAGAAATCCCATCTACAAATTCTTGAGTTAAATTGCTTCTGCTAAATACTGGTAATATTCAGAAGTTTATTCTCTGGACACCAAATTGAAGACTGTGAGCTTAAATCTGAGAGTTTTGTGCCCTTCAACAAGGAAATCTCGTTTTGCAAGTTGAAACAGACAAAAAAAACCAAAACTCCTTATTATCCTCAGCCTGAATTCTAGTATCTCTCTTATTTTGCTCTTCTCTGTTTTACATACAGCCTTTCTTCAACCGAATTGTTTTTTAGACCCCTGCTCTTCTGATCTTCCAGATACTTTGATCTGCCAGTGTCTATTTTTATTTGAAAACAAAACTGACTAGTCCAGTTGTAGCCTAGCCAGTGGGACAAAGCACATCTACTGTTTTCCTGTGGAGTCTAGTAGCTGTACACTCTTCAGCACGTGTATTTGAGTTTCTCTTATTCCTGAATAGCTCTGTTATACAGTAGCCAGTAAACTAAATACTGAGTGGGTTTAAAGACCAACATATGCTTTTGAAAGCATATCCCTAAACTCAGCTATGCTTCAGCTGACCTCTGTTAACTGTTCTGCAACTTTCACCATAAACCTACTGATAAGGTGAGTGGGAGAAGGGACATTAAAAGACTACCTTCATGATTACCATGAAGAAGAGGCAATAAAACAAAATTGTTGACAAACTTTACTGCTCAGGCAAGACTGCTCTGGGTCACCTACCATTACACAGCAGGGGACCTCAGGTAGGGACTATGTGGAGCTCCCTGAAATGGCAGTGCAGAACCAAGAACAACTGTGACCCTCCCTCTGCACTGGCCTGTATGGTAATGTAAAGCAAACAAGGATGTTTTCAGTGGTAAAGGTGAAGAAAATTTATGAGAAATTTTTCTGAGGACGTTTCAAGCAAGGTATTGGAAGCTAGGTATTATTTTGGTGGTTGTAGATTTTGAAGCAATCGTAGGATATTCTGCAGGCTATAGGGAGAGAAAGTTTCACCACTTAGAGAAAAGCCACGGGTAACTCTGGGCAGGTGTTTCATATAGTTTATCATTAAATGTAGTAACTGCTATGATCTACTATCTGTTCCTGAAGTCAGTATTTATAACAAAGGCTTTCAACTTGACTTGTCATTCTCTTCAAACTTCTTCGGGATAGATGTTTGCCCCTAAGAACACTATACAGATGTAACTCAAGACATTTTGTTATTGACTCAGAAAAAGATACATTAAATATTTGTATATGAAATTTCAGTTACTATATGAGTGGCTACCTGCCATACCTATATAAAATAATACTAGATGAAACACAAGATATTTTATTAGAAATCAAGTAATTTATTTCTGTCTGTGGTTAATTTAACTTTATTATCTTTTATTTTTGTTTCAGGGACTTTGAAGGCAACCATATCCATAATTTAAGAAATTTGACTTTTACTTCCTGCAATAATTTAACTGTTTTGTAAGTAATATTTTAATTTTGTGAGTAATACTGTCTCTTTTTAAACAAATTAATCTCATCATTATATTATAAAATGAATCACCCTTGTGAACAGATGCTAGAATAAACATGTAGAGGCACTATATTTACTTGCAACTTGAAATTTTGAATTGAAACTAGACCTCTCTGGTTTATTCTAAATTCACATTGCCTCTTCCATGAAAGTGAAGGGTGCTGTAGTTTACTTCAGTCTAGAAATACAACTGCCTCATTCACCATTTATTTTCTGAGAGCAGTTTATTTTCCAAATTGTATGTTCCAGTTACCACTGGGTGATGAAAGCAATGTCTCCTGACCAACATTTTGGAATAGAATAGAACTGATCTGAATTGAATATTTAAAAATTGGACTGTACTTTCTGATGATAAATGTATCATAAATATTTTGTGTGGGTGTATTTTTTTAAAGATTTATTTATTTATGCATATAAAAGCAAGGGTACAGGCCAAAGTCCAGGGAAGTGAGAGGATTCACCAGAGACAGAGCTAGGAACAGAACAGGCAGACTGACTGAAACACACTGCTGAGGGGAGCAGCGGGTGAGGCAGGAGAGGTCTGCTGTGCCATGTGGGGCCGAACTTGCGCTGCAGTGGCTGCGGTCTGCCCCATAGTGCGTTGCTTAACCCACTGCACCACCAGGGAGGCCCTGTGCGTGTGTATTTTATATCCAAATGTCAACATATTTCTTCTGCTAATTGTGGGTTACCTTGGGAAAGTTGGAAACATCATACTAGACTACAAAATCCCTGCACAGGCAAAGCAATTGCTATCAGTGCCAGGACAACTTTTCTTTAACTTTATTCCCCATTCAGTGGATCTAAAGCCACTGAAATGTTTGATCTATTCTGAGTTCAGTGAGTTCAGCAATTTTCAGATACAGGATGGTCTTTATTAGTCATGCAAAACAGCCCAAACTATTGCACCTAAAGTTGCAAAGGAAGGCAAATTGCACCTAAAAGATACAGACCAAACAGATAGCTGAAGATCTTAGAATTACTTTTCTGCTCAACTTGTATTTGTTTTAAAGAAACTTCTGGTTGAACAAATCACTTGTGCATTTCCTCTTGGTAAGTGCTTGTGTTTCTCTGGTAACAGGAATATGAAGGTGGAGACAGTTTAGAGTGCTGGGAGAAAATTAAGGCTGGGACAAAACCAACTTCAGGAATCCACATCCACACAGAATTGGAAATATTTTCAACCCCGCCCCCCCAACACAAGTTAGTCGTTTATGCTCACTCATGACACATGATATCAGGGCAGAAATGAACTGTCAGATTCTGTGGTCTCATTCAGCATCACAAACTGATGATCTGAGTTGGTCCAGCTTAGATTAGGCTTTCTTAGACACCTCCACCCTTCATCACACCAACATGCTTTCCGTTTGGTAAGGCAGACAGGCTACACAGACTTTAAGAAGCGACTCTATGCTCTAGATTGTGTGACATTCAGTTTTCTCAAGAGTTGGGTTTTTCACTTTTTCCCTTGCAGAGTTCTTCCCTATTTCACTTAAAAATTGGAATAATATTTTGTTATTTTCATCATGAAAGGTCTGGGTAATTTAAGGTTAAAATTAAATTGGGAAATATATAGACCACTTCAAAATGTCTTGATATGAAATTAGCACTATGTATAGTTGTCTTTGTTTTTGCAAATTGTTGATCTCTCTAATAACTCATGTGTCAGTAACCTCAAGAAGTTACCATTTATTTTTCTTTTTACTCTCAGGGTAATGAGGAAAAACAAAATTAAACACCTAAATGAAAATACTTTTGCACCTCTTCAGAAACTGGATGAATTGTAAGTTTGCTTAAACATATACTGATAAGAATTTTCTTTCTACTGTTATATTTCCTACTTGTTATACATTTAAGAAGTATTTTGTTATCTCTTTTCTAGAATTTTTTATGTATATCTTTAGCCACAAGCAGTTCACATTGTTTATAAAAATATACATAAAAGAAAATATGAATAAGTACTTGAGGAAAGTGGGACAAAGGAAACAAAGCTGTAGAGAAAATACTAGTAGGGTAAAATAATAAATAAAATATATGCTATACCACCCTTCCCCACTATTAAAGAAGGAGACTTGGGATTCTAGAGACTTGATTCAGAGACCATCTTATAAAAAAGACACCATTTTCTGGTTCTAAAACCAAAAGATAAACTTGAATTCACAAGAAAATTAGACCCGGGTGTGGATAATATCCCAACCTATAACATAATGGTGGAAAAGAAAGATAACTTAAAACATGTATTTATATGGGCCCTCCCTGTTGGTGCAGTGGGTTAAGCAACACATTATGAAGCAAGTCATAGCCACTGCAGCATGAGTTCGATCCCTGCCACCGGCTGGGAGGTGACCCGCATGGCACAGGCAGACCTCTCCTGGCTCGCCCACTGCTCCAGCAGTGTTTCAGTCGAATCTGCCCGTTCTGTTTCCCACTGTCTCTGGTGAATCCTCTCACACCCTGTACCTCTAGCCTATACCCAGTGCAGGTATGCATAAATAAATAAATCTTTAAAAAAAACACATTTATAATGCCCTTTCTTAAGATCAGTCACACAGTTCCCAAAAACATTAAAACTATCTAATAAGCCAAATTCTTGTGGTTTAAGTACATTGTAACTGATTGTCAGAACAAAACACATGTAAAATCACCACTGAAGTTCATATCCTTCAGTCAATATCTTATTTTCTAGATTTAATTTTCCCAATTGAGTTTTGCTGAAGTTAGGGCTAGCAAGTAATTTGATTTTTTTTTCTAGAAAGAATCTGGAGTATGGGCAGATCTAATTGTTTTGACAATTAGCTGAACAGAACATTGATTAAGTAAAATCTTTCCCTGGAAAATTAAAGAACACAACTAGAATATTTTTGGATACATTACCTACATATTGAGGCAAGTGGAAAGGAGTATGTGCATGAACAGGAACATTTCTCAGGAAACGATCCTACGTTCTGCTCCAAAGCATAAAGATCAATCCATTGAAACCCCAGCATTATTTCCATAATAATAAGCCTGAAACATTTTTTGGTAAATAACACCAATTATTGTGGGGAGGGAATGGGATGAGGGAAGAAAGAGCACAAGAACTCAGGTGATGGTGCACTGGTGAAATGGTGGTGGGAAATTCATGGAGACCACAAGTGATGTCAAATATATATAAATAAAGAAAAAGAGAAAAAATAATACCAATTACTCACAAAATATGACAGGAAAATCTCAGTGGATATGAGAACTAAATTAGCTGTGATATGTTCTAGTATCTGGCAATTGAATCAAAGCATAAGAATGTGGGAAATTATTTGGAAAGATGCATGTAGGTGATCCAGAGTTGTTATATAACCATTAAAATACGTTTAGTCAAAGTTCTATATTCTTCATTGTATCCCACTTGAAACCACAGTGTATCAAAGCAATTCTTCCAAATTCTAACCTTCATGGTGGCAGTAAGATGCAGTTTTCCTGTATCATAACCAACAGTGAACATAGAACATTGACGGCTTAGCCCACTACCAGTGCTGTATTACCACAGAGCACTATCCTCAAAAACTTTACAAAGAAACTATAGAATCAGACCATTTAGGCAACCCAATATGAGGTAATACAAAAATATCCTGTCCCCTACCCCCCATAAAGGAAATCCAGTGTTTAACAAGAGAAAGAAATCTGCACCCAAAATAATCCACTTCCATTTGGTGAGCATAGTAAATCCAAGAAAAAGAAAAAATTAAAACTCCAAGTAATATTTCTACATGAACAGGAAAGGGAAGGAAGTATAGAGGGGAATATAGGACATAGCCCATATACTAACTGAATTAGAAAAGTAGATTTATTGGAACCAGATCAAATGCCATCAAGTATTTGTCTCATACCACCTCACACCAGTGAAAATGGCACATCAAAAAAAGTAGCAACAACAAATGTTGGCGAGGATGTGGAGAAAAAGGAACTCTCTTACACTGCTGGTGGGAATGCAAGCTGTTCCAACCATTATGGAAAGCAGTATGGTGGTTCCTCAATCTACTAAGAATGGAACTTCCATAGGATCCAGCAATCCCACTCCTAGGAATAGACCCAAAAGACACAAAAACTCTGATTCAAAAGAATACCTGCATCCCTATGTTTATAGCAGCACTCTCTACAATAGGTAAGACCTGGAAACAACCTTAATGCCCAAAAACAGATGAGTGGATCGGAAGCTGTGGTACATATACATGATGGAATACTACTCAGCAATAAAAATGAAAAACTAGACGCATTCATAGGAACATGGATGGAACTGGAAGGGATGATGCTCAGTGAAGTAAGTCAGAAGGCAAAGAAAACTACCAGATGGTTCCTCCCTTAGGAGGAATATAAGGGAACCAAATAAGGATCAAGGAAAGGAATAATAATAATAATAATGATAATAACAACAAGAAAGAAACAAAAACCAAAAAACGAAAAGACAAAGACACACTGGGGACACTTGGTGGGGAGGGAAGAGGGGAAGGGTAGAGGGCAGACAGGAGCACGGGGGACTGAGGTGATGGTGCACTGGTGTTACAGTAATGGGGAATACATGGGGATTACAATTTATGTCAAATATATGTAAATTTTAAAAATTTATATTGAAATAAATAAATAAAAATCCAATGAAGCATCCCCCCCCCCACCAAAAAAACGTATTTGTCTCAGAGGGACTGATGAAATGGAATAAATGTTTTTTATATTTTCCCATTACACTCTCTTATTGTAAGCTTTTAGGCTTCTGGTAATTAATATAGATCCCAACAGCATTGTTTAAAAATTATATGATGGTTTCCTAATGAAATACAAACTTACAATTATTTCCTTAGGGACTTAGGAAATAATAAGATTGAAAATCTTCCACCCCACGTATTTAAAGATCTGAAGGAACTCTCACAATTGTAAGTCTGTTATTAACTTTGTCACTTCATTGTTTGATTTTTTATTTTTCAATTTGTGATAAAATAGGTGTAACAGAAAATTAACCATTTTAAACCTTTTTTAAATATATAGTTCAATGGAATTAAGAACATTTTCATTGTTGTACAACCATCGCCATTCTTTTTAGTAAATGTCTAAAAGTAGCCCACACTATTTGAGTAATTTTTTAAAGTAATCTTTTCCTCCCTTTTCTTACAAACAGGAATCTTTCCTATAACCCAATCCTGAACCTTCAGGCTGACCAATTTGATTATCTTGTCAAACTTAAATCTCTGTAAGTATACACGATTGGGGATAGGTCATGATGAAATTGTTATTTATATACTGAAAGCTAATAAAGTCATTAAAGCAAATTTTGTAGAGTCTTTCAAATCAAAAACTTTGTTCCCAGGATATTAGTTAAGCTCCACAAAAATACATGAGTGTTTGCTGGACTATAAACAAATGGCTATTAATTTTATCTTACATATTTATAAACTAAAAATTAAATAATGATGAATAATTTACATGGTTCTATGATCACCAAAAACTTAACATTGGATTGTTTTTCTTGACCCACTGAAAGCATATATGCATATTCATTCCTTCATTAATTTACGGGGGTGGGAAGAGAAGTAAGCCAATTGAGAAAAAGGGGATGGTGGTATGGTGAAGGCGGAGTGGGACTTTAATGTATGTATGTGTGGGTGTAGGTGTGTACGTTAACTCTTACTATACTATGAACACCAAAACATACATCATAATGTGATGTTACTTCAATAAAAAAGAGCCAAAGCATTTTATTAAATTGTCCATCAACACTCATTTTTAAGAATTTATTAAATTGTCCTTCATGAAAATTATTTTATTATGCCCTGTATAACATGTTATTTTAATAATTTTTAATTTTAGCAGCCTAGCTGGAATTGAAATTTCAAATATCCAACAAAGGATGTTTCAGCCTCTTGTGAATCTTTCTCACATGTAAGTAGATGGTCTTGTTCACCTTGATTCTGTCTTCAATGTTTCTACATGTATTTGCCTGTTACATCCATACCTAATACTTTGAGTCCATTAACATTTCCCTCTGACCACTTTTACCTAAATAACAATCAACTCAAAGTGTAAATTGGGTGGAAAGGTTTTTAGGTTTCCAAAGTTTGATAGAATGTCAGAGAACAATAGTGTTGAGCAAACCCACTCATTACTAGACATTCTCCTTGGTTCTGATATCAGTCATAGATATTGATGCAAAACAAATGAGCTAGCAATTTATACATGGTTGTAACTATTAGCAATGAAGTAAGAATTTACATAAACAACATAAATAATTGCTGTATGGAGGGAGGTAGGGAGATATATTCCTCAGTGAAAATTGTCCCTAGTATCAGGACATGATTTACACAAGTATGCAGGGATGTATAGCAGTATGTCTCACTGCACTATTGATTATGTGCTTTAGAAACATTTTCTTTAATTGAATGCAGTCTTATAGCAGGTATCAGAATGATCCTCCTGCCATTCTTATTAACTCAATAATTTAGAAAGTGGCATATTGTAATCATACTTATCTTCTTATCTTTTAAGTCTGATACAGAGCTCTCTGCTTTTGTTTTCCATAATTCTTAAAAGAGGACATTTATTAAAGTTTCCCTGGTTGTATACAACATAAAACACTCTGAGTAAATTAAGCAAAACAGAGTTTATCACGAGGAGATGAAGTAGTTCACAAAATCCAATAAACAACTAGAGGAGCAAAATCGAACTGGGCAGAAACCCTGACAGATCCAGGATGTAAGAAGTAAACAAGGAATAGCATACTGGAATTGTCAAGCTTTTATCTTACGTCGTTATCACTGCAGCGTTTCATACCATAAATATCACTTATATTTTTTGCTAGAGTACTTTAGAGGCAAATAGATATGATGAATCCCAATTTCTACGTTTATTAGAACGTATATTCTTGTCTTCTTATGGTGATCCTAATACATATCTCATGGAGTTGATTTGAGAATTTGTTCTTCATACCTAGAAAATGTTCAGTAAGTAGTTCACTGTTGATGGCAAAATAGTAATGATTTTCTAGGTAAAACGCTGCAAGACATACATCTCAACAGTGTCTTCGAGGTGGCAGTCCCCAAAGCAATAAAAATGAGAGAGAAGATAAATAGGTGGGACTACATCAAGATAAAAAGCT